>OZ012636.1:46785346-47193518 GCA_963942525.1 Ptychoptera contaminata | reverse complement strand
ATTTTGACCACAATTTATAGATAGAAATAAATTTATAATAAATAAATCACGTGCATTAAACTTTTAAAAAATATATAAATAATCGTTATAATTTTGCAGTAAATTACTGTGTTTTTGTTTGTTTAAGTAAATACAGATAGCAAAAATATAAGACTGACAAAAAGCTTTTCTTAGCTATTTAAATAGAAAATTAAAAACAGTGGTGTAGTGACGGTATTACTAAATTAATGAAAAGCTTTTTATCTATTAAAAACAATGCATATATGATGTCAAATCAATTGCAATTTTAAACAAAAATTATTGAATATTTTATACCAGTTTTAAAGAATCATGAAAAAGATTCTATTATACCAGTTTTTAAAAAATCATCACTTAACCAATAAAAAAGAATTTAAAATCAGCAAACATTTTACATTTGAATGCATAACTTAAGGACATAATTTGTCTTCCGCATTATAATAAAATAAATAAAATTTATAATCTCACATTTCCCTATTAATTAATCACAAAAAATAAATTTCTTCTATAATTAATTATTATAAAAAAAAATAAATTCCTCCTTCTTTTTCTCTCTTCTTATAAATTTCACAACAATATCATTATTGTATTTAGCTACTTATTTTCATAATAAATAAATAAATAAATAAACGAAGAAAAAAAAAATAAAAACTTTATTCTATTAAAATTCAAGAAGTGTACAAAATTGTTGTGCAACATTGCCTTGGCTCTTTTTTAATAGCTTATTCAAAACGTTTAAATGAAAAATAAAAATAAAAATTATATACATATTGACGTTCATTTTTATCTCTCTTTTATTTATTTATTTATTTTTTGTAATTATAATTAGAAGAAGACGAAGAAAACAAATAAATTAATATAACAAAAATAAAAATAAAAGTGAAAAAACTTTACATTTCTTATAATTAATTTAGTATTTTGTTGAATTTTTTCTTATTAATTAATTAACAAAAAACAAAAATCATAATTAAGAAATAATAGAAATGTTAATCATCAGTTAAAGCTAATATAAAATACATACTTTTAATAATTAAACCAATAAAATTTTTATTTAGCTTAAAATTGGTAAAGCCAATCATAATTAATAAAAAAATCATTTAGAATGTTTTTTTCTTTTTTAATTATAATTGATCGTTTACGCTGCGAAATTATCGCACAAAGTCTTTAAGAATAAAAATCTATTGGCCTATTGACCTGTTATTTAATTAGTATCAATTTAGTATATGCATACTATTTTATTATGTATTAACGCAACATATTATTGGTTGAATATCATAACTTGTTGGCATTTTTATTAACAGCGACACTTCCAGACTTTTAATTACAATTTCTCAATGAACAAAAATTTAGAGCTATAGAAATTTTCCAAAATAAAACAATAAATTAAGTAAAATGATATTACCAAAAGCTTCCAAAAGCTGTTACAAAAACTAGTTTAAAATACATCGAGGTAACTAGGATTCATGATTTTCATGTAGGCAGTTTTTCAATTTATTAAATTTCTGACAAGAAACTGATTTACGTTTTACTATCTCAAATATAATTGAGGTGTTATAAATGTTGAATTATTGTTAAAGTTGTATTTCAAGTTAGTATTTTATTAATAATTTATTATTACGAAAGAAAATTAACACGTTTTTCTTACAAAATAAAAATAGAAGAAAAACACAGTAATGTACCAAAATTAATAATCAGAAAAAACACTTTAAGTCTTTTAAATCAGTAAGTGATTTTGTAAAATCATAACAGATGCAAGGAGAAATAAGTACAGAATATAAGAATTTTTCTAAAGCACTCAATTACTAAAGAAAATTACAGTTAAAAAGACTTTACCTTTAGAAGTTACTTATTACACATGATAGTTGACAATAATTAATTAAAATTATTTAACTATTAATTGTCTTAAGTCAATAATAGACGCTCATAACGCAAAAATAAACGCAATGCGCGTGGTTAAATCACAAAATGCAAGAGAAACGATTACAATACAAAAATAACAAAATAATTCTCATTATTGTTAAATAAAATGCGATTTTTAAAAAGTATATTTATGAACAAAAAAATATCCCACACACAATAATAAATATATAAGTGGACATACCTACAGTATTTCATTTAATTTTTGCTATTTTTCTATTATAATTAATTTTTATGCAAAACAAAAATTTATAAACAGAGAACAACTTAAGAATGAAAATAAAACTAAAAAAAAAAAAAAAACATTTCTTTTCCGCCTTTATTATTATTATTATTTTTTATTAATAAATTTATAAATTTTCGAAATAAAAGTCATTACTAAATGATGTAAGCGTATATAAAAAAAAAAAAAAATAAAACCTATAATAATTGTTGAAATAAAAAAAAATCTCATGGACAAATTTACGTTGGTTTTTTCTTCTTATTATAATAAAATAATAATAATAATTATTATTATTATTATTATTTGAATTAAATATGAAACTGCTGAATGATTTTTATTACTATTGGTAATTTCCTTCTTTTACTTTATTATGAAATAAAACAACAAAATAGACTAAAAACATAATAATATTATTGTCGCTTTTATTATAGACCATTATTATTCTATTATTATTATTATTAATAAAAATAATATCATCTAAAACAGTGGCTCTAAATTAATGATACAGCGAATTTAAGTCAATCAAGCATGCGCATTTACTTATTTTTTCTTAATATAAAAACAAAGTTCTACATAAATAATTTGAATAAAATTTTTGTTTAAAAGAAAATTCATAAGCTAAAGATACAAAAAATATTAATAAACTTGTTAAGTAGACATGCATAAACTAATTAACGCCATTTCCACTTGTAATACATATATTATGCATTCAGTGAATGAATTAACCTTACCGTACCATAAAGCTTCAATAAAAACATTTAATAAAAGTCTTTAAATAATAATTTTCCTACTTAACCGTTTAACTAGCACTGTCATTGTAGAAAATTTTTATCTAAAAAGAACAAATCAGCAAATATATACTCTTTTCGATCATTTTTTATTACATAATTAAAGGTAAAAAGGTAAAGAAACACAACATCGAAGAAACAATAATAAAATCGTAACATCGAATTTAATCAAGAAAAAACAAGATTTTCATGTTTTGAACCTTTCAAAAAATAATAATAAAACATTTAAATCAAAGCAAAATAGTTAGAGAAAACATCAGCAAATAAAATATAAAGAATAAAGAAAAGAAAAAAACAACTATTGAGGAAGTTGACGAAACGGAAAGAATAATTTGTTATTTAGTGTTTTTATTATTATTTATTAATTTATTTTTATAAATCTCATCGATTAAATAACAAACATAAAAGGAGTGTCTTAACTATTTTGTCATATATAACAATAGATACACGTTATTTGATTATAATACAAGGTGCTAATTCATTGATCGTGCTAAATAGAAGAAAAAAATAAATAAATAAAACACAACAAACAACCAGATGATTTTTATTGCCTTGTAAATATTTTACAGCGAGTTTTTTTTTTTTTATTTTATATTTTAATAATTATTTTATTAGAATTTATTGAGTTACAAAATCTAAATAAAAATATATTTAGAACATACTATAAAGAAGGAAAGAGCAAACTTTGTTTTTATTAATTGGCACACCTATTTTTTTTTTGTATGCATTTAAATACTTAAATTTGCTTAAAGTCTTTATAATAAAAATGCAATAATTTATTATGAATAATAATTATTAATAATTTATGCTATAGTGACAATTTTAATCCGATGTTCAGAAGATAATAATAATAAATAAATAATAAAAGCGCGGATTTATAATAAAGTTGTTTGCGCGGTTTTCATAATGCTACGGTAATAATATCAGCTGTTTGTAAACTACCTATATCTACCTACCTAGTTTAGTTGTTTAATAAAATTTGCAAAAAGGAATTAAATAACAAAAAAAAAAAAGAATCAACATATGATTAGCATAGTTATAATTTCGGTATATAAATAGCTTTTGTAACTTTTTGTAGGGCCAGATTGCAAAACCGATGAGCATTAAAAATTGCCAAATTTTTCTCTCACTCTTTATACAACTAAAATAAAATTAGCTCCATTTAAAATCTTTAACAAATGATTTAGGTTCGACAATTGACATTTATCATAATATTAGATTACCAAATGAAATAAAAATAAAATCATTAAATCCATTTATACCAGTAAACCTTACTAGCGTAGCAACACACTAGTCAACATATATTTTCCACTAATTAAATTGCATAGAATGATTTAACCAAGGAAAACCAATAAAAATATTAAAGAAAGTCTTTAAAGGGAGAATTTACTTTATGTAAATA
The DNA here is from genome assembly GCA_963942525.1 of Ptychoptera contaminata. Taxonomy (NCBI): domain Eukaryota; kingdom Metazoa; phylum Arthropoda; class Insecta; order Diptera; family Ptychopteridae; genus Ptychoptera; species Ptychoptera contaminata. Next base: position 47,189,170 of record OZ012636.1, on the reverse strand, counting down.
AGTAGTTTTTGCAGCGTTTTTTTTTTTTTTTGTTATTAAATAAAGAAAAAATAAAATAACAATAATCAAAACACATAATGAATAATAAAATTAACAAAGCGTAACGACTCAAAAACTCAATGGCATATAAGAAATATTATTTAAGTATTTAAAGAAACAATTAATGTATATAACATACAGTGCCTTCTCATTTTCGATAACGTGATAAATAAATACGTGAAATTTAACAAAAACTTACTTGTTGAGCTTTCTTTTATGTTATTAGGTGTTGAGATGCACACCTTTAGTATGCATTTAACACTGTGATTACATTAACACACAACCAGTGTATTTACATCATTTTAATTATTTATGATAATTTTTTCTTTTCATTAAAGAATACAAAAAAAAAATAAATAAATAAATGCATACCATTTGACTGTTTTACTATATATACTTTCAAACTAAATATCTTTTTTCGCCTTATTTCTTATTTATTTATTCATTTTCAATTTTTACACAAAATAAATAAAAAAGAAAAAATAATACTTTTACAAAATAAATAAAAAAAAAATTGTTACGTTTTCGCCTCAAGGACATTAGAGAGAGCAACACCAACAGCAATAATATCAGGCAGCCGCAATAATTTTTATTATTATTTTATTTTTTTACTTATGTGCTGTTGCTGTTTATTGTATGAAAACCAAACCTTAAAAATAATACAAAAACGACAAAAACAGTACAGCAACGACGATTTAGTTCTTTTTTTTTTTTTTTTAAGATTAAAGGAAAGAAAAATAATAATCGCAAAGTAGCAATTTAGCATCAATTTCGATAAAAATTTACTTTGTTCTGTGCAATTTTTTTTTAAAAGAAAAAAATAAATTTTATAAGCTTTGGCGCATCATAAATAATGAGAAGCAAAAAGTAGACAAAAAAAAAAAAATTTCCATTCCAATAATAAAAATAATAATAATAATAAGCATAATAAGCGCGCGCGATGATGAAAAACTCTCACTCGATCATTCAAGGTTATTCTTCTTGATGATTTTATGTTTGAAAAAGAAATAAAGAAAAACAACAAACCATTATTACGTTTACGCGATATGGAAGAGCAAATAAGTAAAACATGTTTTGGTGATGGAGAATGTTTTATAATAATAAAACAAGAAGAAATAAAAAATTATTATTTCAGCTACATGTAATTGCGAGTAAGATGTAAGAATTATTATAATTTTTTCTTTGCCTTTCTTATGAGCGTGAAGCACACATTTTAAGCTTGAAGCAATTTATGTTTCTACTTTTGCTGTATAAATAATAATAACGAAAAAATTAAATAACTTACTGTGCATAACTGTTCTAGTATCACACATTCGATTATCACGCTGAGATATAATATAATATCCGAGACTTTATTAGAACTAACATAAACAATGCTTTCTTATACCATTTGAAAATTCATTTCTTGTGTTGTTTTATCTAATTATATATCAAAATTCTAAGCAACAATTTTAATTATTATCAAGAAAAAACACACGATAACAAGAAGATTTGAAAATTATTATGAAACTGGAATATCCAGAGAGAAAAACACAAATAGATAAACAAAATTTAATGTTTTTTGTGTTCAGAAATTAAAAGAAAAAAACACAATAGAAAGAAGAAAACAAAAAGGCTATGAGCGATGGAATTTCCCTAAGATAATAATTAAAAGCCTGAGAAATTAATTAAATTATGTTTTTTTTTCTTGTTTTTTAAAAACAATTATAAAATATGCAAAAAAAAATTATGAAATAAAAAAGTTAACTCGTTGGCAAAAAGAAATAAAAAAAATTAGTCATCATAGGTTAAGCTCGCATTTGCTACTAAAAAACAGCAACCAGCAATTACCATTTTATTATATTTATGCAAAAAGAAAATAAAAAATCTGATTGCAGAGAAAAACATACATTTTTCAGTGTCGGAATCATTATGAATTTTTGTTAAATACTTTCTTATGCAAAAAATCAGCGAAATTATTATCTAATTCATAAATCAAAGTTGTATGGTAAAAAAAATCTAGATAAAGAAAATTTTTTATTTACACTTTAGTAACGTCTCCTTGGTAGAATAATTCTGTTTTCTTTTTATTTCTTAAAAAACAATGCCAGTATGTCCGTCTCTCATAAGTTTCGGCTTAACTAAGTTTGACAGCAGAAATTTTTTTCCACAAACTTTATTTTTCAGAAATACTAAATTGTCTTTCACTTCAATAATGAAATAACAAAAAGAAAAAACAAGAAACCTTTAAAAAAAAAAACAATCATTAAAGCGAAAAAAACGAGTCATGAAATTTTCTGTGCAAAAAAAAAAAATATTGAATAAGAAAAAAGCGAAAATAAAATTCTTGCAAAGAATAAACAAATAAACAGCAACAAAAATCAATCATATAAATAAAATAAATAAAAAAAAAGTTGCTGTTTTTTTGCCTGCAAAAAATAAAAGAGTTTTTAAACTTGTTTTTCGCTGATTTTTTTTTTTTTTATTTCGCTATTTGTTGCCATTTCTTATAATACACTTTGTAGAACCGCTTTTTTTTTTACTGTTGCTGTAGTTGCTGCTTTATTTTACTCCTTTTTAAGTTTGCGAAAAATAAAAACACAAAAAAAAATTTATCCCCTTCTTTCTTAGCATAAGCAAAATTATTTCTTTTAAATTTTCACTTTGGCTGTTGTTTTCTATAAAGCGAAAAGTAAAAAAAAAAAAATCTAAATAAATAAATAAAGTTTGCTAAACAAAAGCACACAAATTCAGACACTAATCGAACCTAATACACACTAATATTCGCACAAAAATTGACTAGACAGAATAAAAATAAGAAAAAATATAGAAAATTAAAGCTGCTGTTCAAAATTTATTGTTCCGTTTATTTTACTCTCCATGTGTTAGTTTTTTTTTTTTGAAATATTTTAATTAATTAGATGCGCATATTATTATTTTAATTTGTCTTTGATTTTTTGTTATTTTATTTTATTATTATTTGCTTAATTAATTTTAATTTCTTAAATAAAATAAATTGAGTTTTTTAATTAATGATTTAAATTAAAAACTACTCACGTTTTCCTTATGACAGATGCACTAAATCTTTTGTTTTGATTTTTCGCTTGAAAATACCTAGATACTCTATTTTGAATTGTTTTCGTTCATTTTTATGCTTGCTTTCTTATGCTTGTACCACCTTTAACAGCAAGAAACTATTTAAACTTTTATTTATATGCAAAAATCTATTAAATGTTATTTTAATGAAAAGAAAAATCAAAAAGAAAATTTACATAATTTTAAATCATGATCAAAAACAATAAGTAAACAAATAGTGTTGCCAACGTTTATCAATCAAAAATAAATGAAAACATTTTATGCGAATTTATATTACATCATGTCGGTGTTTTTATTTTTTACATATTTTAAAAGCAAAACATTGCAAAAATACAAAAATAAAGCAAAAATTGCTAAACATTTGTAAAAACTTGATCCATTACGAAAAGAAATGAATTTTTTATTTTTTCTTTTAATAACAAATTTAAGAAAGACAAAATAAAAAAAAAAAACAACTTTTTATTTGATTAATAAATAATATAAAAACTATATAAGATCAACATCACATCGTTTTTCTGCTTCATCTCGCGTATTTTATTTTGTATTTTTAATGTTGATATAGGTCATGTGTGTGTATTATTTTTTTTTTTCGAAATAAACAAAAAGAAAATATTGTTTTTGTTTCTTTGCGATTTTTCGCCACGCCAAATACAAATAAAAAACTCATTTTTGATACGCGTATAAATATATTATTATTATTACGCACAATATAAAATTTATAATATAAACAAGGAGCAAACATAATAATAATAACGCGAAAGTATATATTTTTAAAAATAGTAAAATTAGAAAATGGAAAGCGAAAACAAAAATTTTATTTTAAAAATAAATTTTTTGTTTTTGAATGAAAACAGAATTATTTTTTTATTTTGTTTTTCTTTGCTGTTTTTCTAAATAAACGTAAGACGTTGTTTGTTTTTATATTTTTAGAATAAAAACAAACGTATAAAGAGAGTTTTCACACACAGATTGTAGCATAGAAAGAAACATTTATGTTACGAATCTTTGTATTCGTAATTTTCTGTACTGAGAAGTTAAACTGATTGGAAAATATCAACAAACAGCATTTCTTTATTTGGAATTCAAAGAAAAAAACTGTTATTAGCATTCGGATGGTAAACTTTTATACCAAGGAGTTTACCGAATTGAATGCTGCTTGCTAATCAAAGTAAATTTAGTCGAAAAACATATTTTTTAATCAAATGAAAATTGATTTTATAACACAAAAATATTTAACTCTTGTAAATAACTATTTTAATTTTAATAATAAAACAAAAAAATGAAATGTCTAACTGCAAAGTGTATTTCTTGATCCTGTAATACCAAGTTATAATAATTTATCAGAAAACACAGTGTAAATTCTATAAACAAATAAATTAAAACTTTTAAATTCTCTATAAGAAGAAATATTGTACAAAAATTCTTCTAGTTTCAAGGAAAAGAAAACAAAACATAGCATTATTCAGTTAAATTGTTTCCAAAAGAGACATCCTGTTTATACAGCGCACAAAAAATGCTATTAAAGTAATTACATTGCATATAATTAGTAATCAGCTAAAAAAAACATAGAAAACAAGAAATCAAGGTAAAATTATTATTAACAAAAACTACTGGCTGATCCTTTTTTTTATTCTTACACGAATGCTTGTAATTTTTTTTTTTAAATTACCGTTTAAAGCCGTGTATGTAAACCGCTTTGTTTCCCGCTTCTTAAACGCGATATATAGAAAATCATTTGTAATCAAAAATAAATTTATAAAATAAAATAACTTTATGGCTGTAGGTGAGGTACATCGACCAAAAAAATAAAAACTCAAAAAACCAACAGAAAATTATTAAAAAAAGAACAAAAAAAAAAAAAAAGAACAGGTAAATCGTCGTCGTCATTCGTCTCGAAAATGTCAGTCAGTCATCATTATAATTCACCTTCATTCTCTTCTTATTCTGTTGGTTTTCTTTCCTTTTTTATTTTTTAATTTATTATTTTTATTTTTCTTTTTTTTTACGTTATTTATAAAAACCAATTTCGATTTCAATCTGTTTTGCTTTATCCGTTTCTTGGTTTAATATTTTTTTTTCCCCAATTTTATTTTTTATATTCTTTAGTGAAGTTTCTCCTTCAGCCTTGTTTTTTTGACTGCACTGCACAACAAAAACATGGTAAAACTACTCAATTCCAACAAGGTTATACTTTGGAAGAAATATGAAAATAAAACAAGAAAAAAAATATAGCCATCAAGAAGAAATATATACAAGAAAGAACCAAATGAAAAGACAATCGGACGATGACGAGAGAAAGATACAGAACAGAAGAAAAAATAATTCTTTAACGGACAGATAGATGACTGATTTGAAGAGATTGAAAATAAAAGAAAAAAAACGACGAAACAAAGCAAGAAAAATAAAATAATTTTTTTTTTCTCAAGGATTTTATTCGAATGTTTTTCGATTTATTTATATAAATTTGTTCTTTTAAAAAGCATTGCTTGTTTTGACATAAGTGTAAAACAACTTGAGTTAAATTGCGCAGAAATCAAGTTTTAACAAAATGGTGAAGTAGATAAAAAAAAAAATACTAATAATAATAATAATAAGAAAAAAAAATTTATGAATAATTGCGAAAAAAATAAAAAAGAGTTCTAATAAATTAAACTGTCCGATTTTAGTCATGCACAAAATGACTTTTATTGCAAATGTTATTTCACCGGAAACTTATTTTTATTTTATAAACGAAATAAATGGCTGAATATATTTTATTCTTTTTTATAATTAAAGTAAAAAATAATCAGTGAGTAAGCTTTAATATGTGGTTAGTATTATTAATAATAATACGGCGTACTGTTTAATAATGCAAAATTTATAATAATTATGGAGAATTTAATGTAGAACCTTTGACTAATAAAGCTCTACAAGTTTTACTAAAACTTCAACTGCTTGAAAGCATAATGTCACCACTGTTAACATAATTTTCTTAATATTTTCTTCATAAAATCCATCATAATTACACCAATAAATATATATAATTTTTCCTTAAACTAAACATAAAAAACCATCTTACGATCGAAAACTAGATATGCAATCATGGGCACGACGTAGTAAAATTTACATTTCAATAAATTAAAGTTTATATCTGTAAAGAAAAGAAGAAAATATGAGACGGTGAGAAAATGCGGTAAAAGAAGCTTTACAATTCACAAGGTGCCACCAGACCAGATCAAAAAAAAAAATAAATAAAATAATTATAATAATTGTAATAAAAAGTAAAACAAAAACTAAATGATTATAAATACAGCCAAGGAAAAAATATAATAAAATTCAAAAAAAGAGAAAGACGGCTACGACTACACGAAGCACAACCGGTAAAACAAAAGCACACAACATCAGCGCCATATAAAAGAAATAAAAAATAAAAAACATAACCAAGGTCAAATATTCATTATTATTATTATTTTTAATAATATTATTATTATTACATATTTTCCATCCATACACATCCATCCATCTCCACCTTTCTTTTATATAGTTTATTTTAATTTCTTCTTTTTATTCTTTACCTTGGCGTTTCAACATATTTTTCGCTTTATTAAGACAAATAACAACAGCAAGAACAAGGGCAAGAATAAAACTATTTCAAACTGGACAATGTGGCAAATGAAAAATGATAATAAAGGTAAGTTAAGTGTTTTATAGCGGAATACGCAATTTTTCTGTTATTTTCTTTTGTCTTGAACTATCTTTGACAATTTTACAAAGTTTTAAAGGATCTTTTAAGTAAGTTTTTAGTCTTGGTTCCTGCAAAATCTGATAAAATTCAAAATTTCATTAATTCAATAAAATTTCAGAATTCTTTATTTTACTTAAATCGAAAGCGAAATTTTATTTTTCTTTCTCTTAAAGCGAAAGAAGTCTTGAAAAAAGAAGGCAAAAGAAAACAAAAACATTTCTAAAGGAGAAATTAATGAAAAAAAAAAACAAAACTAAGCAGATGATGATGATGGTAATAATGATGATGACTGGCATTCCTTTATTCGTTTCTTTTTTTTTCATTATTATTAATGTCTAAGATCTTTTTTTTCGTTTGAATCCTGCTGCAAAGGATTAATCAAATTTTGATGGATTTTTTTTTATTATTATTAAATTGAAGAAAATTACATAAACTCTGAACATGATTTTACAGAATTTTTATGTTTTTTTTTGTTACTTTCTGATAGATTTTAATAAATTTTTCTTTTTGATTTAATTTTCTAAAGAAAAGATATTTCTTGTTTTGCCTATTTATATTGTTAAGTTAAGTATTTTGCGCAAAGTATTTAGCGTAAATATTTACAAAATAATATTTTTCAGTAAATAAACGTAAATTATGACAAATTGTTTATTTTTTGAATATTGTTTGTGTTACCATTTGCTGTTAATCAATTAATCTTATTAACAAAACGAAAAATTAATAAATTACTAGAGTAAAAGAAGTAATAAATAAAATAAGAATGGAATTCCCAATAGTACATATTATTTTAAGTTTAAGAAAAATTACATTTTTCCTTTTCCATGACTTTGACAAAATTTATTGTGTATACGAGTCGTATGTGTCCAGCCTTTTTCATCAATCGAAATTAATATTTATTCTCTTTTGAAATTTTTTTTTTAGTTATTTCAATATAAAGGATAAGTAAAAAAGGAAAAAAAATAAAAAACAAACTTTATAATGAATAAAAAAAGGTAGATAAAGACGATGAGTAATGGGAGGCAATTTGTCAAATGATTTTCAAGAAATCAAATTAATATATATTTCAGGTGATATTTAAATAAAATTTTTTGTTATTCGGATTAATTCTTATGAATAATGAGAAAATAAGGAACGATGTAACAATCTATCATTTGATTTGAGTAAAAATCACTTTTGTGTCAAATTACTAAATACTTTTCCTTTGAATATTCTATTACTTAACGTTTATTTTCAATAAGAAACTGTCATACTTTCGATAAGAAGATTTCCTAATGTAATTTACTTAGGATTCAATAATGCTGCCCACACATAATGTTTTTGCTAGGAAGATTAATTAAGTATTAGCATAAGAAAATAACTATCTACTAGTGAGATGGAAGTTATAATCTTATTTAAGTGAGAATCTGTTTATAAAATTTTATTTCTTTAATATAAAAAATCCTCAAGCTACGCATATATTTGAAGTCGTAATACCTTTAAAACTTTATTTCTTCACCTTAATTTATTTTTCTAAATTTCATCCTTTTATTAATAAAAAAAAAACACAATTCTTAAGGTTAAGCTGAGCCTAAATCTTTGTATTAATCTTTCTCCGATTTCTTTTACTTATCTTTTTCTTATTATTTTACTTTTACGCGTCCTTAATTCCAATTTCTAGATTAATTCTTTTCTTTTTTTCTGTCTGATGATGCAACAACGTCTTTCTTTCTTTGTTTTCGGTTGATGCATTTTTTTTTTAAACATCGCTCGTCTTGTTAAATAATAATCTTTCTCCGACTATATTTTTTTTTTATTATTCAATTTTAATTCGGTATTTCTTATTTTTTTTTAATTTTATTTTTCATCAAATTCTTCGTTTGTTTTTCAGGTCCTACAGATACTGTGCGTTTTTTTGTAGCGTTGCGCGTTGATATTAGATCAAGTTTTTCGATGGATTTTTTTCTCTTCTTTCTTTCATTTTTATATATATTTTTGGCATTTTTATATATTTTTTTTTACTCGTCGATCCTTTTGTTTATTAAATAAAAATCGAGAAAATATTTTTTTATTCTTTCTTTCTTTATTTATTTGCTTTAATCTTTACCACGTTATTAAGTCTGTTACGTTTGCGCTATGTGGTTGAAAAAATGCTTGTTATTGTCTCGTCGTGATCGACATTTTTTTTTTTTTTTTTGCTTTTTCTTCTTTTACTTTTTAAAAGGAAAAACATTTTTTTGTTTTCTACTTTCGATTTCGCTTTTAAGCAATTTTTTTTACCCATTTATACCTTTTGAAATTTTTATTATTTTTTTTTTTTTCTTTTGCTTCAGCAGTTCGCTTGTTATTATTATTTGTTTGCGAAAAATTCTTTTCTGTCATCCCCAGTATTAATTTTCTGTTTGTATTTTATTCGTATTGTTATTGAAGTTTGCTTAACACAAAGTGAAGACCAAAAATTAAAAACAACAATAAATAATTTTTTGTTTTGTTTTTGTTTTATTGTATTTTTTTTTTTTCGCAATAAGTAAAGTAAAATTTGCATATGGTGAAAAACACAAACAAAAAAATTGTATTAAAGTATGAGATTAGGGTTAAAATAAAAAAAAAAAAAAAATAGAGCGATAAAGAATAAACTTCCTTTCACATATACAACCCTTTTTATTTTATTTTATTGTTTAATAATTTACATGCAGCAAGCATAATAACATTGAATTTTTATTTTTTTTTAAAATACATATATTTTTATGTTCTTCCCCCTCAAAGAGTTTATTTCGTTTGGTTTTTATTTTATCGTAAAAAGTTTTCCTTACTGAACTGACTGAAATGTCCTGTCTGACCTTCATTTAATTTTAATTTTTAATATCGTTGAGGCTTTTATAAAGAAAATACAGAAAAAAAACCTAAGAGCCAAAGAAATTAAACTGAAGTAAATGTAACAAAAGCAAACTCTTTTCTTTTCTTTTATTTGTTTTTTTAAGTTTCTAATGAAATGGAGACAGAGCTGGAAATCTAATAAGCCGGAAACCCAATGACGACGAACTTGCTTTAGTAAAGTAAAAAAAAAAATAAAATTATTAATAGACGGTTAAAGAGATGCAAGTACACAGGTGATTTCCGATTAGTAACAGTTTTATTGTTTCTTAATGTTGATTAAAAAGTTCAATAAGCAAGAATAAATTAAAGAAAGATTCTTAAGAAATGTCCAAGTCTCTTCAATAAAGCAATAAATTTATTAAACAATAAATTATGTAACAGTAATTAAACAATACTCATTTACCTGATATTGCATATCAATGCTCCGGCTCTGTGGAATACTTATTTTTTATTTCGTTCCAACTTTACGTTACCAAAATGAAAAAAAAGAAACGAAAACAATGTAAGAAGCAGTAAAATTTCACCCAAATTTATTTATTAAATTTATTTTTCGGCTCTATTTTATTTCTTTCTTTTCTTTTTCTTTATTTAATTTACCAACTCTATATAGTAGCAAAGAAACAAGAAATTTAAGAAGCATTGTGCTTTGTCAACTGTGTCGATTTGTTAAGAAAAGAAAAATATTATTTTTTTTTTATCGACTTTCCTATACGAAACTGTTAACCTTGGAAAGCCTACAGAATTTTTTTGTAATTTTTTTAAGTTGTCTGCTACTAAAAGGTGGTAACTGATGATGCAATTACAAGAAGAATTAAAGGAGCAACAAGAAATATTCTTTATTCATTTTCCTTATTATGAGTTATGAGTTTAAAAGTTTATTTATTTTTTTTTTTTGCAATAAAAATTCGTGCATTTTTCGCTTAGTTAATGGGAATTACATTACTTAAGAGTTGTAATTTTACAGTTTATGTTAACTGTAATAGGTGGTTTGAATTCTTTAGTTAATCATTGATGTTATTATTACGTTTTACCTTAAATTAAACATTCTAAGCGTATGCAATGCTTTTATTTAACTTAGTTAAAGCAAAAGAATCATTATGATGGAAAAAATAAAAATCATTTAACATTGTTTTATCAATTAAAAAATATAAAAATATTAATCTATATTTACATGCGTAATTACGAGGCAAGTAAAACATGTTTTTTATTAAAGTATTTAATCTTGAAGTAGAAAACGGGGAAAAACTATACATTGAACTTTAAATAATAATAATAATAATAATAATAATAATAATGCGTATAATGAAATTATGTTTATTAATTATTTTATTAAAAACAATTAATCATAATAATAAAATTAATTAACCTTTTTGCAAAAAATTATATTCGTTGTTCTTTTGTTCGTTGTCATTTTTTTTTTTGTTACTTGTCAAGAACATTTAAGTAACATTGCTTATAAATTTGTTTTGATTAATTAATTAATTTATTTATTTAAATGAAATTTTAATTACTTAATATAAGACATTTTACTCCTGTAAATTTAATTTATACTTTGTTAATTTTTTTTTTGCAACTTAATTAAATTTTTCGTTCAGTTTTAAGTTCCTTTAAACAAAAGAAAAAAAAACTATATGCTCGTGACATTTGCGTAAATTTTTTTGTTTTAATTTTAACGCAATAATAAAAAAATTAAAATTTTTCTTACTTACATTAACACTAGCACAACATATGTAACAACATTAACAGCAAGAACAACAAAAAAAAAGCGACTTAAGTGAAGGAAAAAAAAATTCATTTTTTCAAGTACAAAACAATTATGTGATTAAAAGCAACAAAAAAATTATTAAATAAATACAAAAAAAAGGAAAATAACGACAACGAATTATAAGGAATATAAAAAACTGTAAATACATATATTTTTTAATTTAATTTCCAGCAGTCACGATAACTAGTGTTGGTTGCTATGACTACGTATCTAAGATTACTCTGTTTTTGTTTTTCGGCTTAAAATAATAAATAATGACAAGATGGTTTGTCGATTTTCTTCCGCAATAAAACATTATTGCGTATTCTATTCGTAAACATTAATACGTTCTGTGTAACAATACAAAACGAATAAAGAAAATAGTTTAAGTATTTAAATAATTGTTGCTGTAAGAAATTTAAGATTATATTAATTAGACATTGCACTGACTTAAATTTAAATGTAATTTTATGTCTAAAAATCGATGATAATTCTTGAAAAAGCTGCATATAATTTTTTAAGATTATTTTACCAAAACCACATTGTTATATTCAAGTTAGTGGCAACAAATTAACAAAATTCATTACACCATAAAAATTGTAATTTTTTGACTTAACAAATAATTAAATTCAATTAAATCTGATGAGTTTAATCACCTTTGATTATTTTTTTTTGGTATTTTATTGCACTTATTTCTCTGAATGCTAATTAAAATGCAACAAAAAATGTAAAAGAGTAAATCAAGTGTTAATAAATCCAAACTTAAATAATGATTGCATCTATAGTACGTTTAATAAATAAATAAACTCGGTGACGACATATAAGTCTGGTAAAAATGCAATTAAATCATTTTTAAATGCGCAATAAAAATGTTTTTATTATTAATATAATTAATACTTTTTCCTTATTGTTGCATTTTTATAAATAATTAAACGTGAAAATGTTTTTATTTTCTCATAAATTCACCTAAAATATTGCTGCTTTAAAAAAAAAATTAAAATTAAAAGTTAATGCGCAGATGAAATTTACTTAACTTGTTAATAATAATTAAAGAACATCGTAAATATTCTAACAGTATTGACAATTAGATATGTGTATCAAAGCTTTATTAAAATAGAAAAACAAATTTAAGTTAAGCTAAAATGGATTTATTAATTAGAATACAGAAAAAAATTAGCGAGATTCTTTTTCATATGAATAATAATATTCTATTCGCATCGTTTCACTATAATTAAATATTATAAAATTGAAAATCTCTAAAGCTGTTTCCTTTCTTTGTAAATAAATAAATAAAAAGCCAGTGAAATGAGAAGATTATTATTAAAAATAATAATAATGGAAATAAACTGCACTCATCTGTGACAGGTCATATGTTTTTATAACTCTCCTTCCGTCGTTCTTATGTTAATTATTTTATTTTTATTAAAATTATTGTTTGTCATTTCACTAAATTCTTTATTAATTATTTAATTCATTTTTTTTTATTTAAATTCCCTTCTATTGTCGATGAGTAATTAGCATTTCACATAATATGAGTAAAAATTATTCTGAAAAATTCTTTTAGAAAAAAAAACAACAACTTATAGAAAGTTCTGAGAATATTTTTTAAATTACTAACAAACGAAAATACAGAAAAAATTTTTATTTATTTTTCTGACTTAAATTACGTCATTTGCTTTAAATAAAAAAAATTATAATCAAAATTAGCATAAACGATAATTTAATTTGCAAATTGTGAAAGGAAAATTCTGAATTCTAGGTGCGGTGCAAACTCTCTGCAAACAACATCTTTAATGGTCTTATTTATCTTGTTTGCATAATTATCTTTAGAAATTTCTTTTATATTAATTTCGCTTTATATCTTATTTACAACCAGCAGAATGCAGAAAAATTCTCACACAATTGTTACTCTGTATTTTAATTAAATAGTTAATGGGGGAAAAAAAGCTTTAATTATATCTGTGTCTATCGCAAGTAAAGAAATTACAACGAAATAGAAACAATAAAATTACCGCAATGTTATTTTGTTTTGTTTTTAATAACTATTTATTATATTGTTAAGCTGCGCGCGTTGATATTTCATTATACAAATTTTTATCGTTAGGTTTTTTTAAATTTTCTCTACAATAATTATTGATTTTATTTATTTTCTTTTGCTTTTATTGAATGCAAAGTCAAATGTAAATAGTATCAAAAGAAGACGATAAAATATCAGTTATTATCGTTATTTATCCATATAAGTGTAAGCATTTATGTATTTATTTGGTTTTGTTTAATAATAATAATAGAAGTCTTTTTTATTATTATTATTATTAACTATATTTACTAGTTTTATGTTTTATTTAAATAAATAAAAATGTGGAGAGATTTTTATTATTTTTTATTACTTTTAAGCATGTGTGTAGAAATGTTTATAACATACATGGAGAAACAGAAAATTGTTTTGTAATTTTTTTTGCTTTGTACAGAAGTTACCATTTGATTTGTTTCCGTTTATTAACGAGATATTATGTGAATCAAGTAGTTTAAAACCTTTAATAGGGTTTCAATTGTTTGCTTTTGAACAAGAAATATTGAAGACAGTTGGTCATACATAAAAATTAATAATTCGGAGCATAGGACGCACGCAAAATTTGAGTTTATTTTTCAAAGTAAAAAATCGCGTCTTATAATCCGTAAAATACGTTACTTAAAAAAGCTACATTTATCAAAAACAGTCAGGAAACACAATTAATCGATTAAAAATTCTCTTAACGTAACAATTCTGCATAACTATCGACTTAAAAATGTTTAAAAAAAGAAAAAAGAAAAAACGGAAAGTGTCTCTAACTAAATGATTATGTCTATACATAAATAGCTTAATAATATTTAGTAATAATGCAGCAAACATATAGTATTTTGTGCTATATTTTGAAATAAAATAAAAAAATTACACAAATATTAGTGACAAAGTTGATTTTTTTATTTCTTCTCTCTATTATTATTATTATTATTATTATTCACTATTATTTCTTAGCGACCTTGAAATATTAAGTGAAATGTTTTAATTTTATTTATTTTTATTATGTATTTTGTTCGGCTTGTTGTTGATTTAAATATTTTTTTATATATATTTTATTTTATGTTTTTCGTTTTATAGTAAACATGGGTCTATGTCTAGTATATATACACATATGTGACGAAGTTTATTTATTTTTTTTATGCTTTCTGTCTTTTTTTATAATTATTTAAGTGGAATAAATTTTATGTAATTGAGAAAATAAAAATTATTATTATTAATTAATTATAATAAAGGGGAAATGATTATAATGTGAACTTTGGACTTGACGAAATTTTGTTTAACATTTTTGTTCTGCTGACAATGCGGATAAATAACCACAGAAAAAATGTATTTCTTTTTTTGCCTTTATATTACGCTAATAAGTGTGTCTAAATATGACGCAAATTACAAAAGTTGTAAACAGATCAGTGTGTGGATAGCACAAAACAAAGCAAAAAGAAATGAATTCATTGAAAAATTTCGTTTAGATCAAGAAATGAATTATCTTTAACCGTATCGTGAAGTAGTTTCCTTTTATTGACTTGTATTTACGCTATGAGTAAAGTTTAATAAATATTATGTCGTTTAAACCATCTATTTTACGTCACAAACTTTGGAAATATTTTAAGTGATTATTTTTTTCGCTACTTTTACACACTTTTAGTTATTTGTTTTTTATTTTATTGCTAGATTTTATTCTATTTTACATAATTTTATTATATTTTTGATAACAAAATAAAGTATTTATTAATGTTTTAATATAAACAAAACGTTAAAAAGGTTAAATTTGACGGAGGAAAAAAAATACAAGAATCGTATAAACACTTTGTTAGTTTTTATGAAATAACTGCGGAATTTCTTTAGAAATTTTATTTTTTATCCTAATAGGGTTTATAATATTTGATTATTTATTACTTTATTCAAATAAAACTCAATTATTACCTTTAGAATACGTTAAAAATAAGAAATAAAGTCAAACAAATTTTGTCAGCCATCATTGCTTCTATTAAAGGCAAAAAATTTATTTTATTTTGTTGAAAAACAATAAAAACAAGAGAAAAACACTAAATTGAACCTTATATTTATTTTTTAAAATAGAATTTCCTTACTTTAAACACAAAAAAAAAAAATATAAAAATAAAGACATTCCGGGTGCCGAAGAGAGACGAAAAAAGATAATAAAAATTTTATCACCATATTCTGGAGGGCGGTTACAAATTTTAAGTTAAAACTTTTTGACAAATAATTTATGTATACTTGACTTAGTTAAGTCAATAATTTTCCTTATTATTGTTTTCAACAAAAAACAAAACTAAGCCATACACGCCCTTCACTTGTATTTTCTAAAAAGTATGGTTATGCATGTACGATTTAATTGCATTTTAGTCTCAAAATGCATTAACGAATTTTACCAAAAGTAATTTCATTTTTCTTTTAGCTATATAGTAAAGAGAATTCCGCAGTATTTGTGACATAAAATGGGAAAATTTAAATGCGTCGTCATTCTTTTTCTACTGCTTTAATTATGGTAATTAGTAATCAGTTATATGGGAAAATGTATTTATTAGAAAATTGCGCAGATAATAGTTTATTAAGTAAAAGTGTAATCCCCCACAAATTAAGTGTTTATAATTGCATATAGTTAGTCTCTTCAGCAATAAAGCAATTTCTGATTGAAACCCTGATCTACATATAGTAGTTTTTCTATAGTAACCACAATAAAAAGGAGTAATAAAAATCTATGGTGACGAATGATAAATATGTTAATTGGCGATTGCAAAGTGTAGAAAATAAATTCCCGAATACAATGTTCAATCATCAAAAGATACACAAAAGAATAAGAAGAAATTCGAGTACAGTTTTAAGTAAAAATTATGTATTTAGTGCAAACGGTCATAAATATACGAATATTTATATAAATTAATTACTAAGGAGTCAACACCAAACAGTATAAGCAACATGATTAATGTTTTACAAGCAAAATACAAAATTTAATTCACTCAGTTAAAACAATTTAATTAATTTGGCGGTAAATTTGTGTGTTTATTTAGGAAGCAAAAATTGTTGATTCTTTTTCTACTTCTTATTACTATCAGCTGTAAAAAATGATCTTAATGCAAAAGCTAGTTAAACGAAGCCAACAATTTATTAAGTAGAAATAATATTTAAAAATATAAATACGTATCTAATTGTGTAAAAAAAAAAAGAAGTAAAAATTTTTGCTCCCATTACACGGTGTTTGTGTCGTCATTGTTGCGTCACCGTACATCGTGTTTTTACTGTTTGCGTTTTCGCTTTTCATTTATTTATTTAAAGAAAACAAAAAAAAAATAAAACAACACACAAAACGAAGCCAACGTTTTGTATTTAATTTTTTTGCTTTTTGACTTTTGTATTAACATTTCATTACATTAAATGGTAAAGAAGAAAACAGTTAAGAAAAGAAACAAATAACCGTGCAGACAAATAAAGTTACTTGTTGTAGGTGGGTGAGGAAATTGTATTTTTTTTACGTTTTCGTTAACTTTTACTTACTTTTGTTTTAAATAAAATTATAATATTATTTTGTTTTAATATTTATAACGCAACGAATGTAACGTAATAAAACGTAACGTAATGCCACCAGGTTATCGTATAATGTAAACGAAGCTTTTTATTAAATAAATTTTATAGAAAACAGACAAATAAAGGTGTCAAGAAAGAAAATGATTTAAAATGTCCCTAAAAGTTAACAGATGCAGTGTTAATCTCACAAAAAGCGTGTCCTGAAGACTTCTAACCAAATTCACCTATAAAAATGTGTATGCAAATTTGTATGAAAAAACAAGAACATAGCAAAGAAGCTTAATTAAATTATTTGAAAAGTAGTTAGTTAAGCTTTTTCGGTAATAATTTTTTTATTTACTTTATTTTTTGTATTTTTATCTAAATTCGTTAATTATATTTAATTTTTCATTTTTTTTTTTTGTTAAGCATTTTACACATGCGCATTACTACAATTATTACGGCAGAATATTACTTAAATTAAGTCAATTTTTTTATTTCAGCAACAACACAACACATAAAGCGTTTTTTAAGAGATTTATTTTCACCAAAATTTATTAAGCAAATATTTACCCAAATAAAAATGTTTGAACTTATTTACTTTGTGAAATAAATTTTGCGGAATTATTCATATTTAATAAATTTTTATTTCTTTCTTTCATTTCACCAAATTTCATTATGATGAGAGAGAAATTCTCTTTTTCTAAAAACAAAAAAATTAATTTTTCATTTCTTTATTTATTTTTTTTATTATTATTATTATTATTTTGCTTTAATTAATTAAAAAATAATTTTTCTTTCTTATTTTTCTTCGCTCTTTTAATTTTATCTACCCGTCTCGTGCTAAAAACACTTCCACACAACAAATTTATATATATATATACAACACAAATAATGTAAAATATAATAACGCAATGACAAAACCTCCTACCTCTTATTCTTAACTATTGAAAGCCAGTCGAGAGTAGACAGCCGTTCAGTCATCACGGCACTGTTACTCTGAGTTTTTTTTTTTAAAATAAATTATTATTTTTTTTAATTTTCAATTTTTTTTTTTTGCATTTCTTTCGGTTTTATTTATTTTCTTTTTTGATTTGTGTATTTTGATTTATTAATTTATTAAAAGAAAATTATTTTCTTTTTAATTCATTTAATTAAAAATTAAAGAAAACATTTTTATGCGCTTTTTTATTACAAATATACATTTTTTGCTAAAGGTGACTTAATTTTTAGTTTTACTAGTTTTGGTTTCAATTTTATGAATGAAAATTTATTAGTGTCACATTTTTCAGTGTACAAGAGGCAAAATTATTGCAAAAAATTGGAATAAATTAATTATTTAAAAACAAAAAAATCGCTGCTCGCGTAATTTTTGTGCATAACGTGAAAGTAAAATTATATAGATATAATTTTGCAAAAGGATTATTGGATATAAAAAATTAATACATAGTGGTGGGGTGGCAAGTAAATTAAAGACAAAAAAAAGCATTTTTTTTTTTGCATGAAAATTGTTTTTTTTTTTCTCGTTATTTAACCGACTGGGTGGGGGTGAATTAAGTTTATTTATTAAAAAAAAAAAGAAGAAAAATTGGTGTGAATGAGTGTGTGTGTGTGTGTGTGAATGTGTTTTATTTGCATTTTGCTAAAGTGAAAAAGAGAAGAAAATAAATTTAAATTACTTTTTTTTTTTTTTATTATTATTTTGATTTGATTTTTAATATCATTAAAGACGAGAATAAAAGTGAAAGAAAAAATATTTTATTGTTTTGATTTTGGTGTGCAGCAGCAGCAAGCAAGCAAAAAATCAAGTAGAAAAAAGAGAAGGAGGAGTGAGAGTTCAGGTGTTAGTAGTTCTGGGGGCTAACAGCAGACAGTGTCAGCCAACTGAGCGTTAAGGAGGAAGAAGAAAATAAAATAAAGAACTTTTTTTTTTAGAGAAGGGTCGAACACCCTTGCTTGAATCAAAAAATTCTACTAAAAGCACCCTCTAGTAACGTGGTTGGTGGTTCATCAAAAAAAAAAAGTTCTAATTTCAATTCTGACCGATAACCCGCCTACATCTTATTGACAAAAACAAAACACCAACAGCAAACCTTACGTGCGTAAAACAGAAAATAATTAAGGAATAAAGCACACTCGTAGTGGGATTAAACAAAAAAAACTTTCTACAACTTCCTTCCGACTAATTCGGTTACTTCCTGTTTACAAAAATAGGAAAAGTTACACACATTTTATAAAAAAGGATTAACAAGAACAATACAAAACTCACCCGTTGCTGAATCATAGTTTAGTGACTTTAAAACAGAAAAATAATTGCAGTTTTATTAGTGATTAAGTGAAATTCATTCAAAAAACAAAAAAAAAAAATCGCAAAAGTAAATACAAATTTTATTAATTATTTAATCTACGTTTTTATATTTTTGTGCAAAAAAAAAAGAAAACAAGATTATTTAAAGCAAAAGAAAAATAATAAAACTACGCATGCAAAAGTGTTTTAAGAAAGAATTTTTATTTACGCGCTAAACATTTTTTTTATGTTTATTTTTTTATTATATTTGATTTTGTGAATCATATTGTTTTGGTTTATTAATAAAAAAAAAAGCAAAGAAAAATAAATAATTAAAACCAGCAAGTGTAACAAGTTAGATAAGCTTTAAAGCTTTTGCGTGTGTTAGTTTTAGCTGTTTGTTGTTTACAAAAATATTACGCGCTTTTTAAAATTTACAATTAACAAAAAAAAGAAAAAGCAGAAGAAAAATAATTACTACGGATAAGAAAACATTTAATAGTGAAAAGTGAAAATCAAAAGACCACCTAGCAGTTAGTAGTTTTTGTTTTATTTGTGACAAAAGTGCACTAAGAATCAGAAAAAAAAAGAACTTTTACTTTTGCTAATGTGCTTACATGTACGTACACAATCTGATGTACTTGTTTAATTAAAATAAATAAAAGAAAAACTTTAATTGAAACAGAGCGCTAATTAATTTAACGATAAATACGCGAACTAAATAATTGCGTTTTCTTGCTGAAAGTGAACTAGATGGCGGCATTTGTTTATTAAATGTGCTTTTGATTAATTTAAAATTTAAAAAAAGAAAGAAAGAAAAATTAATTTTTATTAGTGCTTTTTGATTAAGTGAATGAAAGTGAATCCTTTGTGCTTTTTTTTTGTTCTTACGTTTAAATTTATTTTCTTCTCTTATATATTGGGATGTTTTTTATAATGGATAAAAATCCTTTAACGTCTATAAATATAATAATTCTCCAATTAAAGTGTATTTCACGATTAACAATTAATTACAAAAATATATTGGATAAACCGCCAAAGGATATCTATGGATTATTAATGAATAATACAAAAACAGAATTTTAATTTGTGAAAATTAAATTAAAATTATGGGCATTAAATAAATTTTCTTCATTACTATTCTCTGTTATTTATTTACCTTTTCTTTTCCTTTTTGTTTAATTAATTTATTTACATTTTTTTTTCTGTTTGTTTATTTTGATCTCAGCAGCAACAGTAGGAATATTTACATGAATTTACCACCAATTAATTATTTAAAATCTAAGTGAAATAAGTGTTAAAAAGAAAAACAAAATAAAGTGCAAAAATATAATAAAAGAAACAATATGTTGACGTGTCGCTACTGTAGCATAAGAAAAAGGACTAATTATCGTTTTCGACGTTAAGTGGTTTAAGTTAAGTTTGCTTGTTTTTTTTTTGTGTTTAAATAATTTTTCACAAATGGATTATGTGTTAATTGTGCTTAATTAAAACGGCGAGAAAAGAAAACAAAAAAAAAAATTTTAATTTATAATTATAAAAGTGATCAAACTGGATATAAATAAAATAAAAAACGATAGACAGGTAAATAATTTGTTTATAGAAATTACTTAATGTTTATTTTTTATAATAATAATAATAGTAAATTACAAAACTCTGTTGATCGTGACTGTGTATATATATTTAAAATTTCTACGCATAATTAATTTAAATTAAATCATAGGGCACTCCGATTGGTTAATTGTTTTAAGTAAAATGCGTTTGCGCACTTTTACTTGCGATTTCATTAATAAGTAATTGTAATGCCAATTTATTTCTTTTATTTTTTTTTTACGTATTTTCGCTTTTACTCGTTTTTTACGAAATCAATTGTTACTTAATTAATTAAACTAAACTTAAGTAATGTTATTAAAAAAATATTCCAACTGTTATTAAACTGTTGAAGCATTTGTAATATTTAGCACTTTGGTACAACGGAACATTAAGCATTAAAGTTTTAAGGAATTTTCTTTTCAAAAAACAAAAATGCCACGCCGCCCTTTAAAAGAAAAGAAAAGAAAACCAACAAACACTTGTGACTAATTTCTAAATGATTTATATTTTTTTTTTTTCATAACTAAGCATAACTCATCGATAGATGATTTTTGCTTTTTTTTTTTGTTTCACTAATAAATTAAGCAATTTTTTTTTATTGATAATTTTCATTAGTTTATAATTTTTTTTTTTTATTAAAGAAAAAGGTTGATTACATATTTCTATAATGAAAATAGCAAATAATGAAAAAGTAGACAAAAATATATGAAAAAGAAAGAAAACTTTATATAAGCGGCGACACAACGATTAAGCTTTGAGATAGTTAAAAAAAAAAAAATTGATATTAGTTTTTTTTTGTAATTTTCATTTTAAAAATAATAATAAAAATTAATAATTTATGTGTTGCAATAATTTATAACTAGCTGAGGAAGTAGAAGAAACAAACAGTGTAAAACATTGACAGGCTTAAAATTTGTAATAAAAACAACAAAAAAAAAACAAAACGCTAATGAATTATAAAGACAAAGAAATGAAAATAGTTTTTTGTTTGAAATTTCGTTGGTTGATTGGTTTATTTTTTTTTTTTTATTAAATAAGAATTTAACCTTGATTTTAAGTAATTTATTTCTTTTGCCTTTTTTTTTTGTTTTAATTATTCGTTATCAATTTTCGTTGTAATCAAAATAATTACAATTGTAAATAAAAAAAAAAGAAAAAAAAAACGAAATAACAAAAATTATTAATTAAGAAATTATTGCGTTATTATTAGTTATTTATTTTTTTTCTTTTATTCCAATTGAAAATTATCCAAAATATTATTACACATTAAATAAATACTAAAAATAATAATAAATTATATTAAATAATAATCGATCTTATTAATTTCATAATTTTTATAATGGTTATATTGCTTTGTACATTGCGAATTTTGTTTTTCTTTTTAATTATTATTATTATTATTATTAATCGGTAAAGTATTTCCTTAATTATTTCATTAATTTTGTTAAGTTGACTAATTTATTTGTTAGGGAAAAATATTTGATTGGAATTTTTATACTGATTAAACGTAAATTATTCTTATATTAATCACAGAAATGTGTTTTTTCTATAAATTACAAACGGAAGAACATATTTTACACTAATAATAAAGATATAAGTGACTAAGACACACGATTAACCGTCTGAAATCTACTGTTTATAATAAAAGCGTTGGATAGAAATTATGTTATTGCGTCCCTGAAGCGAGTATTTTTTTATGGGGGTTGCCTTATGCCGAACGGAATAATAATTTACAAAAATAAAATTGTTATGCTGGTTTCTCGAAGAAATTTTCAATTTCAATAAACCATTGATAAAATTTTTGTACAATGAAATTTAACATTGCTTAAATGAGTAAAATTTCTTCACTCTTTCTCTGTGATTCGGTTGTAAATGCTTAAAATTATGTACACATTTCAGACTATCAACCTCATGAAGTTCTAATTAAATAACTGCAAGAATTTCACTACATTTAACATAGAATAATACGACAAAAACAATTAATTATAAGAAAAAATAATCATTTTCACTCTCACTTCAAAAAGAAAATTATAATTTTCAATAAAAAAACAAAAGAAACACGAAATAGCAACGAAATTTTTAGATTACAAAAAAATCAAAAAAAATTATGTAACTGTCGTCAACACAACAAATACACGACACAATCAGCAATACACAATACTGAATCGATGCAACCATATAACCATTTACAAGAGAATTAATAATAAAAAATTAAATAAAGTAAAAGTTGTGTTGTGCTTTTATTATTGTATTGGATAAATTTAAACTTTTTAAAGACAACAAACAAAATATTATTTAGTAGAGAAAAAATAATAATAATAATAATAATAAAACGTTTATTCTGTAAACGTATGTATAATAGTCACGTCTAATGTTATTTAATAATTAAATAAATAAATTGATTGAGAAAAGTGAATTTTTTAGTAGCAGTAAATGTATATGTTCACTTTCTTATTACAGCATACTTGAATATAATTTATTAAAGCTATTTACAAAGTCTCATTGTGCACTTAATAAGATTAAGAATTAAATAATATAATTATTGTTTTGTTAAATTAATTAAACTAAATGCTTAAGGCATAGGTAAAAAACAAATTTACCTAAATGTGTATCTAATTTTTGAATTAAAAGCTTTATTTGTACAATTTTATGCAAATTTATCAGCATCAAATGTTTAAAACAGTTAAATTCTTTAAAATACATTAAATAATTGTGCTTTTAGTATATCAGATACTTGTTCTTATCTAAATAACTTTTTAACTTTCTTTTTGTTACGCATTGATCGTTATTTCTAACTTTTATATACAATTTTACTTAAGATCAACATTCTAATTGGTTTTTAATCTATTCTTAATTTAATTCTTGATTTTATTTGTTGCGTTTATTATCAGTTTAATATGTCTTTGCTTATGGTAGGTCTACTCTAGTAATAAAATTTTAATTTACTTTCTATAGCAGTTTGTAATGAACTGACTAATGTAAGCTTTGTATACTCTGAGCTTTTGTCAACTAAGTAACATATTTTGACTATTATTGCAAGATGCATCGCAATATTTTTAATAATTATTTAATTTAATAATAATTATAATAATAATAAAAATTAAGTAATGTAACGTTCACTTTCTGTTGATGTCGCCGCATTTACATCATCGATCATCTTTTTTTCTGCATTTTTTATTTTGTTTCTTTCGTGTTTTACAATAATTTTTAAAATTATAAATATATATATATAAAGTTTCTCTCCCACTCAGCAATTGTAATTGAAATTAAACATTTCATAAAAAAAAGCCATAAATAACATTAATTCTAGTAGTACTTTTGCTTTTTCTTTCAATTTTATTTCACTTTTACTTTTTATTTAAATTAAATTACATGAAAATTACAACAATAACCAGTCGCTGCTTTGGCTGCGCTATAGTAAAACAACAAATTAAAGTAAAATAAATTATAAATCGTGTGCTCTAATTATTTTATTATTTTTCATTACTCAATTTAAGTCAATATTTAATAAAATGAAAAAAATAATTTTTCTGTTTTTACTTCAAGAAAAGCAAAAAACTTTCTCACTTTCAACATTTTGTTTGTTAAATCCGCCGTTGATTCTTGAATGTCTTATAAAAAAAATTAACAATGTACATTTGGTACAAATTAATTAAAATTAATAAAATAAACTAAAATCACGATGAGTAAATGAAAAATAAATGTTAATTAATTGAAAAATGCAAAAAAAAATTGGCAAAAGAAGAAAAAGAATCAAGAAGAGTAGACGGTAAAGAGAGGAAAACAATTTTCATTTTACATAAATAAAAAAGAAATAATTGCATAATATTTTGCGTTAAATAAAATTTATTACAAGTATGTGTAAACGTGAGTACGCTTATTTAATGGTAATTTTAATAAAACACATAGAAGAAAAAAAAATTATTAATGAAGCTTCGCGCGTATTATTTAATGGCGCTTATATATGCTGTGCGCACACTACTTAAAAAATTAAGTCAATAAAACAAGTTTTTTTTTATTATTTAATTAATTAATTAATGATTTTTTTTAAAAAAATTAATTAAAAGTGAAATGATTGTCGTGAATATGTTAAGAAAAAACAAAGACAAATGATTAACATTTTTTATATTTTTGTTTAAAGCATTCCGTTGCTATCGATTACTTAATATCTTGAATGTATAAAAAGAAAAAAGATTATTTAATAAGTTAAAAAATAAGTCTGCACACTGATAAATATGTCTAATTTTCACACAGACAGAATTTATTTATTTGTTTGAATTAACGGTCAGTAATTTTAATTTTTTTCATTACTTTATCAATAATCAGAAATAAAATGATTTTTATATTTAAAAGAAAGAAATATGTGTCTTTATCGGAGAAAAAATCAAAATTAAAACAATTCATGCCTTCTCATCGTAAAAAATTAAATTACAAATAGTTTTTAACGAAAAAACCACTAATTGATCAGTCTAAGAACATTTTTCTACGTTCTATTTTATTTAATTCATTTTTCTATTAAAATTAATCTTCTTTATTTAATAAAATTAAATGAAGAAGACAACGAAACAGAAATAAATTAAAAAAAAAAATTATTACTTTCACTAACCTAGTTTTTATTACTTAAAAAAATAAAAAATTATTTAAAAAGGCAACAAGAAGAAAACACGAATGCGCAACAACTAGTATGTTGTATTTTTGTTTTTTTTTTTTTTTTATAATAATTTTAAAGCTGCGTGCGCACGTTTCTTGCTCATAGTTATTTCAGCTGTTTTATATCGTAATCGTTTTAAAGTAATTTTTGTTTTTTGTTTTTCTTATAGTTACATGTGTATGTTTGTGTGCTGTTTTCGCTGTAAAAAGAAAAAAAATACTCTTGTAAAACGAAAGAAAAAAAAAAAAAACCCCCCGATTAAAAAAAATAAATTAATTTCTTCTTTTAAGCAATCTCTCTCCAAGCCTACTCTGGTTTGATATTGCGCGAACGCGAATTAAAACGGCAAAAATTGACATAATAATACTATATACACATTTCACACATTTTTTGTCTCACTTTCTCTTTTATCAACGTTTTTTTTTTTTTGATTTTTGTGTTTTGTTTTTGTTTATTATACAATTTTTATTTATTTATTATTTACAAATAAAGAAATGCTGATATAATACCAGCAACAATATACACGTTAAATAAATTAAAAGAAAGTAAAAGAAAAGTTAAAAATTAAATAACTATATAACAGCGGTTATTTATATTATTATTATTTTTTTTTAGCGCTTTTTATTATTATTTATGATCTATTATTTAAATAAAATAAAATACAGTGTCGGACGAATTATGTTCAGAGTTTTATTAATTAAATTATTTACCTTTGATTGAAAATATTTAACTAAAAGAAATGTCTATAAACACTCTGCTCTCCAACAAGTACAGTGACTTAAAGCCTTACGAATCGTGTTTAATGCTGAATAACCCTTTAAGTGACAATAAAATTTTCTTAAGCCAAAAATATTTCATAAATATTTTAATTTCTCTAATCAAAATTAAAAAAAAAACCGTAAAACAAATAACAAAAAAATTATGTAGAGCAAATTAAATAGAGACAAAAAATAAAAAAAAAAATAATAATTTAATTGTTTTTAACTCCACTTAAGTCATATCAACGCCGTACAATATCCATCTAAGTTTTGAGTCTAATTTTCGTTAGTCTTTTTTATCATTTTTTACGCTTAAATCAAGCATTTTTTTTCTCTTTAGTTAATTTCTTCTTGCTGGCAAAAATTATTTTCTCATATTTTTTTTCACAATATTTTCTTATCAGATAAATAAAAAAAAAAAAAATTAAAATTTAAGTTTAGTTAAGCAAAGCAAAAACAAATTTGTGTATTTTATTTCGTTAAAAATATTATACATATTACAAAATTTAGATGATAATTTTGTTATTTCTCTAATATTTGAATAGTATTTAAATGAATTTAAACCACCATACACAGGTATTTTATACTAAGGCGTCACTACGTCACTGTAATGATAAGCATCAATCCAATAAATATTATCCGCCTAGTAATGTTACAAAGAAACTTTTCTTTATTTAAAAAGAAAGACAAGCGAAAAATAAGCAACGGTGTGGTAAAAGGTTTGGAATATTATTTAATGAAAAAGAATTGAATGGAAAAGCAGCAACTAATTTTAAGACATAACATAAGCAAAGCATAATTTTGTGTTATGTAAATGAAAATTAACGAAAAACAACACAAAGCTAGCCAGTCAGCCAAAACCACACTATAACAAAAGAAAAAAAAACATAATTAAAGTGAAATTAAGAATTGAAATAAATATAAAAAGTGAAATTAGAAAGAAAAAAAAAAGCGGTTATGTAACAAAGCAACATAAAAACACGTGCAAATGGAGAGAAAAAAAAAACAAACGAATGAAAAAATCTGAAAGAAAGCAAATTTTAATTAAAATTGACATGCGCACATTTAAGAAAATTTGTTATTTGTTACTAATGGACAAGATCAAATCAAATTAAACCTTTTTTTTTTACTTTGTATTTCTTCTACACATTTTCCGAGACGTTTTACATTTTTAATTAATTTTTATTTAAATAAATTCATTTTTTAAATAGCAAATAGCATATAATTAGTGTAGAAATTATTATTTTTATTATTTTTTTTTTACTTTAATCTGTTTTCTCAGATAAAAGATCTTTTTATTTAAATTTTTGTTAAGGCAGGAAATATTTCGTGTTTTCATTGCGTGACACAATAATTTTCGTTTTATTTTATTAATTTTTCTACGAATTTGTGCAAAGAAAATTATTATTATTTTGTATAAATTTTTTGAATTAAAATTCTATTCTACGGACTACAAGACGCACCGAAGGATAAGATGTTCATCTCAAATTTTTATGATGATTTTTAGAAAAATATATAATTTTACCTTCAGACGAACGCAAAATTTAAGTCCATAAGTAAAAAGCCGTAAAATACGGTAATTTGTTTTCATTATCCTACAGAATATACTTTTTCAATAAATTAATAACAATCATAAAAATCGGTAATAAATATTCTTAAACAACTTTCTGTATTAGAATCAATTTTTTCTGCAAATTATGCTCGAGGAAAAGTTATCAGAGACAGTGTTACCTATTACAAAAAAAGCATAAAATTTAGAAAGTGTAAAATTTTTGAGCACCTATCTGAGCCAAAGTTTCCCTAGAAATAGAGAAAAATAATTATTAATCAAATAAAATATCTAAGAGGAAATAAATTTTAATGAAAAATTATTCAAGTAATTTCCGCATGAAAAACTGTTGATTATGTATTATTTAATGTTTAGATTTTTTTTAATGATAATCTCTTAAACGTTTATTATGTTACCATATTAATGCTACATACTGTAAATTACATACTATTGTAGTATTATTATTATTATTATTCTATGCAATAGAAGTATTGCTTAGTTGCCTTTGTGATGTACATACATATAATTTTGCTGATGTAGTTGCTCTTATTTATTATTATTATTGTTGAAATAAATTTAATTAGGTCACTCATCAACAACGATCATTACGTTCATCTTTATTTATTTTTCTAAATTAAAATACTTTTTCTCATTTTAATCAATTTTAGACGAGTTTAGATTACAGTCATAGAATATAACAAAAAATTATTTAATGCATTTGAACGCGTTTGCTGAATAAAATAACCAAATGATAATAAATAATAGCAAAATTATTAATTAAATATTGTAAACAAATAATTAAAAACAATTTTTGTTTTGTAAAATAAATAGTAAAACAACAAGTAATCTAGAAATGAGAGAGTAAAATTATTTACATTGTTTTTAATAAAAATAAATTTATTTAAAAAGTGAAATTTTTATGACCTAATTAATTAATTAAAATTAAAATTCTAATTTATAACTAAACAAATACATTTATAATAATAATACAAATACAATGGTACAATGAAAGAAAAACTAACAAAAAGATTATTACTGTAACTCAATCGTCAACAAATTTTTAAACTAATTACACACTTTTAATTTAAAACAATGTATTGTTGGTGGATAAATGTTGAATACTTATTTTATAATTTAATTGATTTAATTATTATGATTATTTTTATTGTGTAAGAAAATATATATAAAAACGATGTAATTCATTGTGTATTACATATGAAAAATGGCACAAAACATAATGTAAAAAGAGAGTGAATAAATTTTTTGCTAAATTTCTATTTCCCACAATAAATTGCTTAATTGATTTTTGAATAATGAGAAGAATAAGAAAATTAAAAATTAGTTGTTGCTTCTCATTTATACAGTTAAATTATTTCTAATTACTGTAATTAGTACAGTAAGATTTTATTTTTATTTTTCTCTAACAAATAATTTGAATATGGCTGAATCACTGAAAATATTTAAGAATTTAAAACAAAAAACAATCATTCAGTGATGCCACCACATCGAAATTAGAGTTAATCAGCCATTGAAATGTAAACAAATTAATTATTTAATTATTAGCAACTAAAGTTACTAAGTTAGATAGTATTAAAACGCCACAATTATTTAAACGATATTTTTCTGCAATAATTTTTACTTTTGTTTTGAAATTATTTATAAAGTTAGATACGTTAGATAACAGTTAATCCACCTTACTTAAATATTTATTTTTGATTAGTTTTCCGGTGTTAACTATATAAATCATCAAATTACTAATGAAAATATATTTTTGTTTTGCATTTTAAATTGTATTTTAGCATTTACAAATGAATTGAAAATAATAATTTAATCAATTAATTATAATTTGCAAAAAAAAGAAATTAAAATTAAATTAAATTAAAACTGCAAAATATTCTCTAATGAATTAATAATAATAATAATAATATGTAATTTCGTGATAAATTTTTAATTATTATTCATAATTAGTCATCACACTGTGTATAAATAAAAAATAAAAAATTGTTACATTTAGTCATTTTGAATTATTTTTTTGTTAATTAATGTTTTTTTGAATAATTAATTATTCGTCATAGAAATTATTTTATTTTATTTTTTAAATAATACAGAAAAATAAGAGCAAAACATGGTGTTAAGAATTTTAAAATTTATTAACGGAAGGAAATAATAAGAGAAGCGTTTTTTAAATTCTTTTTCTTTTTTTTTTTAATATTATTTAAATTACTATCATTATGTGGTTTGATATTATTATTTTTTTGTGTAAATGACCTTGACACGTATTTTAAATTATTTAATTTCGGTTTTTTTTTTGTTCATTTCTTTACATATTTATGTTTTTATTATGCTTAGAAACTAGAAGACATTTGTGATTAATAAATTATTAATTTGTAACATGGCGAAAATAAGCATTCTTATTGGCTAAGTATGTAGAGGATTCCAAATTGAACTTATAAATATTAAACCTGTCACTTCCTCAGTACTAAATTACACCTTTAATAAGTTTTTATAAAATTAAATATTTCTACTAATAAAAATTAATTGTTAACACGCGCTATAATCGACACAATTAAGAGTTTTCATTGCCATTTATAGGCTTAAGTTACAAACAAAAAGGATTTTTAATTCTAAGCTAAAGTCCAAAGATTAAATACATTTTAGTCACACAAAATGTATAAATTAAAAATATTTAAAAATTAATTCAAAGAACTCATTAGTGACAAATTAAATTAAAAATAAAAACTAATTAGAATCGGAAAACCATTGAAAATAAAAAATTAATTTACATGCGTTAATATTTTTGCAATAACTAAGATAATTACATTTATTTTTTACACAGCACGTGAAAATAGTTATTTTTTACTTAACAGATTATTCAGTTTAATTAAGAGGTTTTTTCGCTATTAATCTATATTTTTTGTTTAATTAGAATTATTGAAGCATCAAGCTTTAAAATCTACAAACAAGTATGCTTATTACATGTATTCATAGTTTTAAAACAGGCAGTCAAGTAATTATAATTGTTACAAGTAAAGCTACAAACATAAAACCACCTGTTAATAAATAAACTATTTCTTTAATTTTCCAATCTTTGAAAACAAAATAATATGCAAATGCTGGTAATTAATTGAAGGAAAGTACAAACTAATTACAAAAATTCCTTAGAATAAATTTTTATATTTCTTTCTAATTGTTTAATAATATAATTATGTAATTTTAATTAAGAAAATATATGTATATGCATAAACAACAGAACAAACACATTACCACGATTTTCTTATTGTTTTTATTTTTATTTCTACTTTTTTATGTTTTTCATACAATTTTTTTTTCATTTTTATTATAATAAATTTTTTATATTTTATTACGTAATCATTACAATTGCAATAAATAAATAAATAAAAACACAATTTATTATTATTATTATTTATTTATTTTTTAATATAAAAAAGGTTTTCTATAGGAAAAACAACATTTCTAAAATAATATATAAAAATAATGAATTCTATTTAATGTGAAAAAAATTAAAAGCACAACAAAAAGCTAAATGACATAGATTTTTCTGTTGTGCTAAAAAGTCGTTATATTTTCCTTTCTTTGTTGTATTATAAAATTTGTGCTAAAAAATAAATAAATAAATAAATAATTAAATCAAAAATAAAATTAAAAATTAATTCTAATCAAATAATCATTGTACATCGTATTATTACCAAAGAGCACACCCTCTTTAACATTATTATTATTATTATTATTAGTTTTATGTTTTTGTATTGTATGCGATTATTATGTTTTACTCAATTCAAACTGTAGTTAAATTAAATTTTTCTAATCATTTTCACAATTCACTAGTCACGAATAATAGAAATTTATTATTATAATAATAAAAAATAAAAAAATTTAATTTGCATAAAATCAAATCAATTGTTCTAAAAATAAAAAAAACTTAAATTTCTATTGAAATAATAATAAATTGAAATTTTGTATTAACAAAATTAATCATCGCATCCCACCCACACAATCTTTCTTTATTTAAAAAATTAAATATATAATAATAATAATAATAATTAAATTGAATTATGCAAGTGAATATTATTTATTATTTAATTACATCATTTGACAACAATTAAAACTTTAGCAAAATGTGTTTAACTTTCACCAAAGAAAGCTGTTTTTGTTTTGTGTAAAGCACAGCGCTGTTTAGTGTATAAAAGTATAACTATATTAACTGCTCGAAAACCAAACGAGAAAAAACTTATATTTCCTACATAAAAACCATTTTGGTATAAAAATTAAGAAACAAAACTGTTATACTTAGTCATTAGTAAATACTTAAACCAAACCCATAGGAAAAGCTTTTTTATGCTTTTGGACATATTAATTAAATTTAATAAAATAAATTAAAATAAAAAACAACTTTCATGGCCATGTTATTTTAAAATCAAATAAATATATAAATTTCGTTAATTGTATAATTAAAATTCTGTATTTATTTATTTTTATTACAAAAGCAACGATTTACAATTTTTTTAATTTTCATTAAAGTTCACTTTCGTTTTCTTTATTGTTTTGTTTTATTTCGTTTTCTTTTGATTTATTTATTAATATTTTTAATAATAGTTATAAATTCATAAATGCATGAGTATATTACTGTGTTTTTAGTAATTAACATCATCCTTCTGTTCTTTCTTTAATATCATTTCGTTGAAGCTTTTATTCAAAAGTAAACCTCAACGAAAGCCTATAAAATAGCTATTTAAAAAATGGCATAGTGGTTTAATTTGGGCATTTATCCAATAAAATTAATAAATCAGAAATACTTGAGAAATAATTAATCAAAATTCTAAACATTACCACAAAATGGAATGAATCACTCGTTATCCACCTTTTAACACCGTCCAAATGCTGACAAACAATTAAATAAAAATGTTTTTGCTCCATAATTTAATAAATTTACTAATTAAAAATAATTACAGCTAGGATGCTGATGTTGCAATATAGTAAACACGGCGAGTGTATACTCCAGGAAATTGCTGCAGCAAGTCGCGGTGAACACCAGGCCGATTTACTCATTGTTTGCGAGGGTAAAGAAACAATGAGCGCACATAAATTAATATTAGCTTCTGCCAGTCCCTTGTTTAGGTAATAAAAGTGGAAAATAATTAATTTAAAAATGAAAAATTCTTCATCCATCTTGTGTTTTTGTTCCTCTGTTTAGAATGCTTCTTGAGGAAGTACCAATGATTGAAGGTGTTACTACAGTACATTTTCCAGATGTGAAGGCGGTTTATTTTCGAATATTTTTGGATTTTATTTATACAGGCCAAACAAGTGTACCCGCCGCAGATGTTGAACAATTACATGATATTCTGCTTTTATTACAAATTAAGAGTGCTGTGTGGAAGTCAAGCAAAGATCAAGACCGTGAATTAGGTAATATTGTGGTTTCTTTATTTTTCTTGTTAAAAGCTTACAAGCTTATTTATTACGTTATTATCAACAGACTTAAATTCAAATGAGGGTAGTAGTGATAATACGAGTACTGTCGGTACAGATCGAAACAGGCGGAGAAGATCAAAAAGTCACGAATCATCACAATCCAGAATAGCTGTAAAACGTGAAAGATTAATAGACAGTTCAGGTGATGATGAACGCGAAGATGGTGAAATTGAAGATGATATTGAGGAAGAAGAAGATGACGATTCAGTGAAAAAAGCAGCAGCAGTTGCTGCGGCAAAGGCAGTGGTATTAGCTGTGACGCAAAACCGACGAGAAAATAGTCTTAATAGCGACAGTCTAATGAAGGAAGAAATAATTAGTCGAAAGTCTCTTTCGTCGTTGATAAATCAATCGAGCGGCGATGATGATAGAGCGCGCACCTTAAGTAATGAAATTGAATCAAATGACGGGGACGATCGGGATGATCATGATGATCGGGAAGAGGATGAAGACGAACTAATAGATGAAATAAATGAAAGAAAGTCGGTAGGTTTGCGAAGACGCAGTTCATCAGATCCAGTGAATTTATCGCTGGGTGCTAGGCAGCATCCAGAAGATTCCGATAGTGAAAGACATATAGATGTGGAAACAATAGGAACAGCACCCGCAAAGGTACGATAAAAACATGCTAAATAAAACAATTTATTCATAATATTTCATGAAATCTTTTACAGAGTTTAATACCGTCTCGATTATTGGATCCATTTCGGACGAAACGAAAATTTCTGTACCATGCAGCCGATTCTGAAATTTTAAAACCACCTGACCATGAATTACAACTACAAAACTCTCCAGATAATTATGTTGTGACCCCACATCGAAAACGACGACCTGGGTTCCACAATTCACCTGCGCAAAATCCACCATTTGTACCGTACTCTCCAAGCTATATTGAAGATTTACGGTTTACAAAGGGTCCCTCTGTTTCGGCACCACCCTCATATTTTCCAGAAAGACCTCCACTATCACCAGGAGCTCAGCCCACCGACATTCTTCTTCCCAACAACCATCATCACAATAATAACAATAGACGTCGACCACCCAGTGCTGATGGACCTATGTCTACACCATCATTTGTTTATCCGTGGACACCACACAGTGCAGCACTAGCACTTCCCGGTGGTCCCGTTATAGGCGTACCACCACCTTCCAGTTTTAGTGCCAAATCTGACAATAATAATCACGATATGCCGCAACAAGCACAGAGTCAATCGAGTACTCGGGAAAGTGGGAGCAGCGGTGGTGGTTCCGGATCAACGCCAGTGCGCGAATACCGTTGTGATTATTGTGGCAAACAATTCGGAATGTCATGGAATTTAAAAACCCATCTGCGTGTCCATACCGGTGAAAAACCGTTCGCCTGTCGTCTATGTGTGGCCATGTTCAAACAAAAGGCCCACCTATTAAAACATTTATGTTCGGTGCATCGGAATGTGATAAGTGCGCCGGAAGCGGGTGGCCGCTATAAGTGTTGCTTCTGTAGTTTATGGTTTGAAACATTACAAGAGCTAATCCGCCATTTGTCCGGCCATCACAATAATCTTCTACTTAGTAAAAATTTACGTGATTGATCTTCAATTAAATTAATTGAACATTCGTTTTTCATTAATTTTTTGTTATTAATTTTTAATTACATTTAATTATTTATTAGTGCAATTTTTTTTTTCTAATAATATGGACAAATACACTTGAATAATTTTTAATTAATAATTAAGCATAATAATAAAAATAATAATAATTATAATTATAATAATACAAAAATTAGAACAATTTATTAATTAAAACTACACGTTAGTTACCACAAATAATTAAAATAAAATTTTTAAATTTAAAAAAAGAAGAGAAATTGTGACATAATAATTTTGTCACAATAATATGTAAATATATATATTTTAATTTTAATTTTAATTTTAATTATTAAGCTAAGTTTTTTTTTTCTTTTGTTTTATAATTTAATTTAATTTTATTTATAATTTTAATGTAATTTAATTTTTATTAACAAAAACAAAAAAAATAATAATAATAATAAATTTAAAACTAAAAAAAAAAACAAATTGCTTAGCGTATGTAATTTTTTGTGTTACATTGGCAATGCGTTGGACCACTGCACGCCTACTTTAATTCTTTAAATACAAAAAAAAAAAATGAAGAAAAAGAAAGTAATTAAGATCAAAAAACTGTATATTCACAATGACGCATTATATAAATACTAATTAATTAATAAACTGCATTAATTTGAAAATAATATATAATAATAATAAATACATAAGAGCAGGTCTCATTAATATAATTTTTAAATTAATAAGTTGCCTTGTGAATGGAGTTTCTTTTACTTTAATTTTTTTTTTTGGCAGCACTATTTTGTAATTAAAATAATAATAATAATAATTTATTATAAATTAAATTAAATATAAAATGAGACAATAATTAATTATTTAATTAATGCATTAACTAAGATATTTTATTAAAACCGATTTTTACACCGTTAATTATTTTTTAATTCTATCAAAGTTAAATTAAATGATGATGATAATGATGATGATGATGACAGTTGTCATATGGTGACTTACACACATTATTTATTTAATTTTTTTTTTTTTAATTATATATAATTAATTAT
Organism: Ptychoptera contaminata; assembly: GCA_963942525.1. NCBI lineage: Eukaryota > Metazoa > Arthropoda > Insecta > Diptera > Ptychopteridae > Ptychoptera > Ptychoptera contaminata. The sequence continues at coordinate 47,153,200 of OZ012636.1, read as the reverse complement.
ATTATTTTAATAGAAAGTAATAAACAATGATAAAATTCGAATAAAATTAACAAAAAAAGAAAAAAAAAATTGTTTAAAAATTTAAGAAAATAACAAATGGTACAAATTTATATTAAAATAAATTAAATTAATTAAATAAACACAAAAAACAAAATGTCTCCATCCATTCCACTTCTGTTATTAAAACAAAAATTTAAATTAAAATTAAAAACAAAAATTAAAAATTAAAAAAAAAAAACGATAACTGTATAAAAAATAATTTCTTAATTTTAAGATTTTAGCTCTAAGGTAATTTAATTTAAGAACAAAAAAAAAAATAATAAGAAAAAACACACACACACACACACAAATACACCACACACACATATACATCAACAGATAAATAATTAATTAAATAAATTTACTAGAAATGTCCCAGTTTTTAAAAATAATTTCAATTTTCTTTTCATTTCTTTTATTTAATTTTCTATCTACTGCTATCTACTTTTTTTTATCGTATTTAATTATTATTATTATTATTATTCTTGAAAATTATAACGGTTATGATTGTATCTCAGAATAATTAACATATGGCATTTACCACAGTGCTTTAATACAGAAATTATACGATAAAAACATAAGAAGCTTTTCTTCTCACTAACTTTTATCCTTACTTAATTCTATTTAACAACTTTCATTAATTAACATCGTTTACCTTCGCTTTATTATCTTAATTAACTATTCTATTATATTGTTTTAAGTAAATTTGTATGAATTAATTAATTAACAAAAAAAAAAAAAATGTATAAAAAAAAATCTATTATTAATACTTTTTTGGACCAGATTATGAAATATATTAATTAATTTAATTTAATTAATTCCACCGAAATGTAATGTTTTTCTTTTATTTTATTTTTGTAAATTAATTAATTAGATTAATTTTGTTTATTACTGGTTGTTGCAAGAAGCAAGAAAATAAAAAGTATTAAAAAAAAAAAATTACCCATAGCAAAGTTCAGCACCCAATAACAGAATCTCATTTCAATAATTTATTTAATTGAAAATAAAAAAATATATTAAATCCTCCTTCCAAGCAAATAAATGCGATAACAGAAAAAAAAATCCAATCATATCACAATCAAAATGGGAAAAATAAACAAAAAGTTAACAAAATTAATATAATTAAGTAAATACAAACACATATACATAAATAAATATATATATATATAATTAAGGTAAAAAACAATTTAAACAAATTACTAATAAAATATAAAGGGAAGAAAAGTAACAATAAATAATGTGTTCAAAAAAATAATTAAAATTAAAAAGAAAAAGAGATAATAAACAATTTATATATATATATATTTAATTTAATTAATAAATAAATAAATTCTAAAAAAAAACATTAATTATATAAGACTAGGTGAAAAAAAATTAAAAATTGAACTTTTCGTTAATTAAAATAAAATTAAATGAAATTTAAATAAAATAATTTTTGAAACAGAAAAGAAATTTGTAATTAATTAATATTAATTTTATAATAATTTAAGAATTAATTAAAATAATAATAATAATGTAAAATAATAATTAATATAAATGAAAATAAATTATGTAAAAAGCAAAAAAAAAAAAAAAAAAAATTAAATGAAAAATAAACAAATAGAAAAAATTTTGTTATAAAAATTTATTGATTGATCTGTGAGTGAATTGAGGTTATTTATGTGTTGACACGTGTTATAGGTTGTTATTCTTTCGTTTATTAGTAATTAATTATTAAAATTTATCAACAACGAAAGAGGAGGTAATTAAAGCAATTGAAACTAATTGAATCACTTAAATTTGTGTATTTTTTAACATATTTAACATATCCAGAAAAATTACGACGATAACAATTCAATACAGTTCCCCAGTCTAGGTGAAATTAAAACAAGTATACCAGTTTAGTAGCGACAATCACATATAATAACAATAAATATTATCAAAGACTCACATCAAATTGGTATAATAATTAAGCAATTTTCCTGAAAATTAAAAATTAATTAAAATAATTACTTAAATTTATTAACTAAAACAGTTTTTGTTTATATTTATTTATTTTTTTCATTAAATTTTATTCTTTCTTTCTTTCTTTTTTTGTTTTTAATTATTTTAACAGGATTTTTCTTATTATTAATATTTAATTATAATTTTATTATTTTCAATGTTTTTTTTTTTTAAGTCATAAATGAACAACAGACAACAACAATTCGATTTTCATCTTAGAAAAATACAAGAAGATATAGATTTGTTTTTGGTTTTATTTATAATTTTTTATTTTTTTAAAGAATTTAATTAAAAACAATTATAAATTTATTTAAAAGGTTATTTTTTAAAAGGAAAAATGAAGAAAAATTATAGAAGAAGGAATAGAACTAGAAACAAATAGACACAGAGAGATGAAAATGTTTTTTTCTTAATTAAAATAATTTTAGATGAATAGATGATAAAGGTGGGTGGCATTGTGATGATTTAAAAGAATTATTTTATTATAATTCACATCAATTATACAATTTTTTCATTTATCTTCTGTTTTTAATTTAATTTTTTCATAAAGGAAATGATTAAAACAGAATTATTAAATAAAAATAATAATAATAATAAAATATAATTTTAATAATTATAACAATAATAAATCACATTTATACAATGTAAGTTTTATTTATTTTAATATTTATATTATTAATAATTGTTACTGTTAATGCTTTTTTTTAATAAATATAATTAAATTTTCTTTATTTATAATTTATTTCATTAAATTTATATCATCTATAATGTATTGTCCTTTTTCTTTTTTTTTTTTAATTTCATTAATAATTTTAAAATTTCGATTAAGAATTATTTGCTTGTTTTTTGTTTTGTTTTTGCCAATATATAATTTGCATAAATTAATTAAAATAATTTGAAATAAGAAAATGTGAAAATAAATTAAAAATTTTGTTCGAAAACAGCATTCTCTTCACTTGCTAGTCACGCTATCTATGTTATTTATTTTATATACTTATCAGCTCTTTTTTTTTAAGCATTTTTACAACTAAATTTTGTCTTTACTTTTGCATTTTTATTATTTAAATTTAATTAATTTTGTTTTGTTTTTTCATCTTCTATCTAATTTAATCTACACACGATACAAATACTGTAATAAATACATATATATCAGTATTTGCCTAATAACATTTCCATTTAATTTGAAAGAAATAAAATTATACAATAATATTCTAGACAACTACCGTATGGTGTGTACACTAGATATATATATATCTAGTTTTCGAACACTTTTCATAAATAATTAAATTAATTTAATTTTGTATATGGCATTTTCTTAATCGAAATTGTCTTTTGTTTTTTTTTTTTTCTTCATTAATTTTAATTTTAATTTTATTTATTTTCTTTTTTATACAATTAACCATTTATAATAATTATTTTTTCTTTTAAATTTTTAATCACCGAACAACATCTATATGTATAATTAGAATAGTTTTTTTTTTTTAATATAATTTTTTAATTAATTATTTAGCAATATATTTATGATAATTTTTCTTTTTTTTTTTTACTATTTTCCTTCTCATTATTATTATTATTATTTATATTAATTAAATAATGACGATGATGATGCAAATATAATTAATTAATATCATTATTTATTATTCATTTAATTATTTTAAATTTAAATACATAGAATATTTATTTATTTTTTCAAACATAATAATTATTATTAAAGAGAAATGCTTTTTCTTTTTATTTTTTTTAGCCATTTATTACATTTATATAATTTTTTTTTATATATATATATTTCTCACAAATTTATGATAAGAGTTTTGTGTTTTCAGTTTATTCTTTTATTTAATTAAAATACATTTAATTAATTAAAAAATAAAGAAATGCAAAATAAATATATTTAATAATATTGCTTTTTGAAAATAATTAATAATTTTATTTTTAAACTACTCAAAATGGCAGCAAATCATTTCTCGCAACGTAAAAGCTCTCTCAACATAAAGTTGAAATACTGTAGGGGAAAATAATAATATTTTAATTATTTATTATAGTTAGACAGGCCGCTTTTTTAGTGATTTACAGAGATTACAGATAATCATCGATACCAATTACTTTGTTTTGAATAATAAACGGCTAAAAATTGAGTTCTTGTTTCAATGAAAATAGGACGAAATAATTATTTTTTTCTTAAACACAAAGAGATTTTCAATTAAATTTCTCAACAAAAAGGATATTTATTGTTTTGTTAAAATAAGATTAAAGTGGCATTGATTTATTAGAATAATGTATTGCGTTAAAGAATATTGAAAAACTTAATTACATAGCCTTGGTTAAGTAATTATCTATCCAAGACATGCACCTGAATTACACAATGAAAATCTTAACCGTTAAATCTCATGCCGTTAATCAAAATTAGTGCAAATTTGAAAAAAGTATTTAATTAATTTGTATTTAACTGATTAATTATAATTAACAATTATAATAATAATTATTTAAGAAATTGAATAAATCCCTATCTAAAGATAATTAATATTTATTTTCATCTTTAATTATAATTTTTTTTAATTTGTCCAGCGATAAAATATTCTATTAATTAAATTAACACGCATTTACATAATTATATATTTATTTTAATCCCATTTTTTAAATTATATTAATTATAATTAAAAATAATAATAAAACTGAAAATATATATATATGTATTTTTAGCGCTGATTGGAGGCCTGATTCAAGAGTATTTTAATTTTTCTTATAAATTTATTAAATATGAGGTTAATTAAGACGAGTCAACTCGTCACCGGTCAACAGCGTTTGGGCATGAAAAAACGAGTTAACTCGTTACCGGCCACAAAGTGTTAAGAATGCCAATAAAATGAAAATTCAAAAAACAATAATATTATTTTGCAACAAATTAATGCATAATTTTTGTTATCCAATTTACTTAATTAATTAACTCTTATTGTTTAAACAAAAAAAAAAAACACAACTTTTATTAATTAATTTTTGCCATAAATTTAGCAAAAGAAAAAAATAATTAAAATTTAAAGCACAGAGTAAAAGGTACTTTTTATGTATATATTAATTAGAAAATACTGCGAAAATTTAAATTGTGTTTAATGCCTTGGTTATAATGACGCCGCACCACATACTACAGCTACAGGTAGCAACTTTAAATATATAAAAGTTGAATATACATTAAATTATAATAGCGCGACTGTGGTACACGTTAGGGCATGAAAATTTTGTGTTTGTGGCCTGTAGTGTGGCGTCATTATCACAAAGGCATAATGCATGCATTTTTCTGATGGCAGCCTATTGTCACAATTATATTCCCGGAATTAAAGGGTAAACATTAGCACGAGTATTTTATGTTAATTTAAAAAGAAAAATTAATTTTATTTTAATTATTGTCGTAAAGAATTAAGTTTTTTTTATGATATTTTTTTTTCTTTTCTTTTATTTTTGGTTAATTACGTGGTTTAATCAGCATTCGGTAGTTGTACTGTTTGTACGCGTAAACTGCACCAATAACTTGTTTGTTTTTTATTTTTTTATTAAAAGAAAATTAATTAATTAAAGCAAATAATTGTTGATAAATAATAAATTTAATAGAAGAGAAAATGCATTAATTAAAAGCTTAAATGCATATATTTTAATTAACGAAACAAGAAAATTAAATAAACTTAAATTTTCTTCTATTTAATAAAAAAAATATATTTATTTATAATTATTATTAATTAAAATGACTTGATATTTAAAATAATAATAATAATTAAAAAAAAAAAAAAAACAGAAAATTATTTAAAACTTAAATTAATTAATTAATAATTATTAAAATAAAATTAATTAGTAATAAAAAAATAAACTAAATAATTCTCAAAGTACTTAATTAATATTAAAAATGAAAAAAATAAAAATTTCTAATTATCATATAATAATTATAATTAAAGCGCGCTTAATTAAATTCTCACTTAAATATAATAAATGTATTAATTATTAAAATGGCATAATCGAAGAAGAATAAATAGCAAAAGAAATTGAGAAATAAATGATATGATGATAAATTGTTAATTATTTATGTATTTATTTTTTTATATTAATTAATTAATTAACGAAAAAAAAATATATATAAGGGGTCGTCCATTAATTATATCGACAAAATGGAGGGGATAAGGAGTTGTTTGAAGAAATTTGACAATAGTTGAAATTTATATGAAATAATTTTATTTTGATGGACTGATAGTTTGACAAGAGGGAAGTGGTTCAAAAATTGTTAACATAATTTATGGACGAACCCTAAACAAATTACAATAGTAATTTATTAAACAACAAACTAGGTTTGTATTATTTTGTTTATTTCTATCTTTTTCTCTTTAAATTGCGAAAATTTTAATTTAATTATATTTATTTATTATTAAAATTAAATGAATTAAATTAATTATTTATGTTCTATTTATGTTATGTTTTTGTTATGTTTTTAAATTATTTTTTAATTAATATTTAAGTTTGTTTGTATGTTTTTTTTTCCTTTATTTTACTTATAAGTTAATTAATAATTAATTAATAAAACAATTAAATTAAATATATTTGTATAATTTTTAAATGTTTTTATGCTTTTTTCACATTAAATTTATTCTTTTAATTTAAAAATAAAGAGAATTTTTATTTTTAATCAAATAAATTAAATTAATTTTTCTTTTTTTTTTTCACTTTTTTAACATGAAGCAAAAAAATAAAAAATTATATTTTCTCATTAAAATTAACAAAATTATTGGGAAAATTAATAAAAAAAAAAAAATTAAATTTAAAACAACAAAAATTACTTTTCTTTTTTTTTTTCAATCAGTCAGACGAAAATTAAATAAAAAAAAAATAATAATAATTTTTTATTTAAATTAATTAATTAATTTTGGAATATTTATTTAATTTTATATTTTTTGAATAAGAATAATTTTCCGTTTTGAAAATAAACCCTTTGGCTGAATGGTGTTAATGAGAATGCACTGCGCTGTTGATTCGACGCTTTAAATGACATTAAAACATTGCGCGGTTTATTTATTTTAGAAAAGAAGAAAGATAATTAGTTATAATTAATTCTTTTTTTTTTATGCTTGTTAATTAATATATATTTAAATTTATATATTATTATTATTATATTATTTATATATACTCATCGATTTACGCGGTAATTTTTATACGCTGAATCCGCGGTTAAGAAAAAATTGAGCTTATTTTGTAATTTTCTTCGTCAGTGGTTTATCCATCTCATTTATACACAAATAAATAATGATGGCACTTGTTTACGCGGTTTTAATTAACGCGAGTTTTTGCGGAACATATCTACCTCGTAAATCGGGGTATTAGTGTATTATTAATTTAAATAGCTTTCAAAAATACGCGAATCGCCATTTTCTGTCATTGCAGTGAAATCAAATCACCATAGCCAAAGGATAAACAACAATTAAAATTAAAATCAAATTATAATTAATTAAATAATTAATTAAAAAAAATTGTTCAATCATTATTATTATTATTATTACATTATATTAAAATTAATTAATTGGCATTTTTTTTTTAATTAGTATGTTATTGTAAATATTAATTAAAAACGAAAAAAAAAATAAGACTTAATAACAAAAAATTATAATAATAATTTTTATAACAAAATATACAAAACAAGAAAAATCAAAAAGAAAAATAAATAGTTAAATTTTCTTTTTCTTTTATTATTTTTTTATTAATTTAATTAAATAAATTTATGGTAATGGTACCATAACTTGAACATATGATTGTGGAAAATAACCAGTTCGTCCATTAACGCTACCCTCATACCAATTCTCATCAACACGACTAATAAGTTGAATTGTATCATTTTCCTATTAAATAATTAATTAAAATAATTAAAATTAAAAACGATAAAAGTATTTTCATTAAAAACTCACCTTAAATCCAAGTTCACCTGGATTTTCCGCATCGAAATCATACAATGCTGAGCAACATGGACCACTTGGTCGTGGCATAGGTGTTCTAGCTGGTGAACGCATTGGCGATGGTAATGGTGATGCTGTAATTTATTTATTCAAAAATAAAATAAAAATAATTTTAGCACAAAATGTTAACAAATTAATTAATAATGAATAAAACAGTCTAATTTTTTTATTGCATTAAATTGATAGATTTAGGATAAGTTTTATTTTTCCGAGAGGTTATTTATTTGAAAGTCTTAATTATGATATAATTCAAACAAAAACTTGATTAAACTATACAGGAAATTTTTAATTTCTTTATTTTAATGAAAAAATAAAAAACAGTGGAGACGCCAGGTGGAACATTAAAATTAAAACATTAAATAAAAGCACAAAATTTATGGCGTCTCCATAATAAAGCATTAAAAAATTGTTGCATAAATTAATTTTAATTTAGCAACGAAAAAAAAAGAAGAAAAACATAAAATATCTTTAACAAAAGCATTAATAAAATCTACAAATGAAATAATTAACGTAAATTAAATTAATGAAAATATTATTAAAATTCCGAATAAAAATATCAAAAGCTTTTAAAAGCTAAAAAAATAAATAGGAAAAACACCCAAATGTACACCATCAATTTAACAATAAAAAATAAATTATTAAATATATATTTTAACAATAAACATAAAACATAAATAAATCTATTCGCACATGAAAACAAAACAAAACAATTTTATTCTAATAAATTAATTAACAAAAAAGAAAAACGGATGAGAAAATCTTCTTTCGAAATAATAAAATTAAATAAAAATATTACTGTAAAAAAAAAGCTACATAAAAGGTTAAACAAATGAAAACAACAACAGGGAACCAGCAGCAACATAATTAACAACAATATTATTTATTAATCATAATGTAATTAATTAAAGTAACATGCAAAAATTAATTAATAAAAATATATATTTTTCGTTGTTTTCTTTTTCTCCGTCTCTTATTATTTTAGAAATAAAATTAATGGAAAATTATAATTAAATAAAGAAAATTCATTACAAATTAAGTTGATTTATCTAAAGAAAAAAAAAAGTAAATATGTGGTGGTTTAAGCGAAAAAAGATTAAGTGATTAAAATATTAGTGTGAGTTTCTCATGCACAAAACATAATTCGTTGATTATTAATTAAAATTAAGTTAATTAAATTTTTATTATTTTTTTCTTGTTAAATTTGCATAAAGTGTGTGTTTTTCTAGTTATCAGGTTTTTACCATTAGTTGATCGGCCATGTGAACCATTATCCCCAAGCTCCAAAAATGATGGTTTACTTACTAAAGTTTTTATAAATAATTTTTTTTTTATAAATATTTTTTATTCGTTGATATGTTTTCAATACAAACATAGATTTTTTTTTTTTGTTTAATTAAAGAAAAGAGAGAAAGAAAAGAGAATAAAGTAAAACAATTAAATAAAGTTATAAAAAAAAATTAATAATGATTAAAAAATAAATGGCATGTTTAGTGGATATAAATACAGTTAGTTAGTAATGCATAGTTTGTTTTTAAGTGTTTTTTTTTTCATCATGTTTTCTTTTGAATTAATTATGAATTTCCTGTGCATAAGAGTTACATAAAATTAATTATTATTTTTCCTTTATTTTCTTCTTTTTTTTTTAATTAATAAACATATAATAAAATAACTAATGTATGTTCCAATGATAAAAAGCAATTCAAATGTTGGATTTTTACAAAAATTTTATTCTTTTGATTTTTTGCAATTTTAAACCATAAAATCCTTAAACAAATTGCTTTCCATATTGGACATGCATGTTTCAAATAAATAATTTAAATAGAAATATATTATTCTAACGTTTAACGATAATAATAGACATTGAATATATAAATGTATATTTATATAAGAAATAAAAACATAAATTATATTGATTAAGGGGGGAAATTAATTAAACATCAATAATTAAATGCATTTATTTTTTTTTGAATTAAAGAGAGACAATTACTTAAAGAATGAATATTATTAAATAAAAAATTGCAGTTAAATTTAACAACAAATAAAACAAACGTATTATTATCATTATTAGCATAAACAATTCAAAATATGTAATGATAAAACAAAAGGATTAATTAACCTTTGCTAATTAGCCATGTTATTAATTATTTAAGTGAAAAATAGCTTAAAAAATCATATCATTACGTAATTTCAATAATAATTAATTTACATAATTGAAAAATTTAACTGAATTTAAAGAAAAAATAATAACATTTAAGGAACATTTATATGTTTTTATTTTGTTTATCAAAAATAAAAGAAAAATGTATGGAGAAATTTAAGGAAATGATTATGATAATTTTAATTATTAAATATCGTGCTCTGTGGTTATTTAATTATTAACGGATTAACGTGTTTATATTAGTGTTAATTTTATTTACTATTTTGCATCCCAATCACCAAGAATATAAGTTTTATTATTAACATTGTTCAAAAGTACCTAAGGCAAATAAATGCAAAAATATATATATATATAAAAAAGCCCAGAAGCCCGCCCAATCTATATAGAGAAAACAGATACATAATTATAAATTAAATAATCTGCATCCTTATGTATATGAATATCCATCACCAATAACATTTTATTTCTTCAAAGAAATTAAGCAAAAATAACATCACAACCAACCCTTAATAAATTCAAACAATAAATAAAGTAAAAATAAAAATAAAAAAATTAAATTTTACTTTCTTTTTTTTAAATAAAATAAATAAACAAATTATATAAGAAATTATAATAATAAAAAAAAAAATAATTTCAAATCACCTGACCATGGATCGATGTTATCATTGTTGTTTTTCGTATGGGAATTATTATAATTATATACAGTATTATTATTATTATTAATATTACTACTATTACGATTTAAATTATATTTATTTTCATTGAAATGTGTTGTCGTTGTTGTTGTTGCTGTTTTTGTTGTTTGTGGCACAGTAAATGCTGAATTTGTTGTAGGACTTGGTGTCGTTGGTGATGTATTCCAAGCATTTAACCAATTATCAATATTATTATTATTATAATTATAATTATTACTACTATTACTATTTTGTGTATTTGACGTTAAATTTTTATTTTTATAATTTGTTGATGTTATTGAATTACTACTACCACTTCTTATTGATAAACTTTGTTGTGAACCAAAAGTTTTTGTACGATTTTGATATGGATTATGATTATTATTATTATTATTACTTGATTGATAACGATTTGAAATATTTTGTTGTGAACTATATAAATGGTGATTAGGATTTTTTAATCGATTAAAATTACTACTATTACTACTTTTATTATTATTATTATTAATATTATTGTGTGATGATGTTGAGGATGAGGATGAGGAATTGTGTGTTAAATTTGTTGATATATGACGCCCACCGTTCATGCCATCAGTTGAACCACCAATTCCTTCAATATTTAAATCAGCCAATGTTTTTGGTACAAATTCTGGTTTTGGACGACTCATTGCTTCTTCTTTCCTGTAATTTATTTCAAGTTTTTATTATCATATCATAATTATTTCATTTAAATATTTTAAATTAATACTCACTTTTGTGCTAAAGTTTCACACAAAATTTTTAATATATCTGTACATTGTAAATGATAATCATATAATGCTTCAGTAAATGTACACAATTGTGATACTTGTTCAACCTGAAACTATTTTTATTGATAAAGAAAAAGAAAAATGTTTTTTTTTTTATTTAATTACAATTACAATAATTATTAGACAAATAACAACAAATATGTGCACTTTATTTATTTTGTGTGTGTGTTAACAACATTAAATCATTCATTTTCATAAAACAAGAAAAACATTAAGCACATTATTATCATATAAAAATACATACATCATTTTCTAATAAATTATACATTCCCATTTGTGCTAAATGTAATGATTCAGCAAACTTCTCTTCAGCATTACGTATTTCATCATCTGTAATATGAGATCCTTTTTTTGGTACAATAATTTCATCCCCCAAATAAATTTTTTATTTTACATTATATTTAAGAAAAAATAAAATGTCAAAATAAATAATAAAATTATAAAAGTAAAAAAAAAACACAAAATAATAAATAAATAAAGTTTTTATATAGAAAAATCAAAATCAAAATGAAAAACACCAATTATTTATAAATAAAAAGTGAAAAAAACTTGAATGTACCTTTCGCCTGTCGACGCCTTTTACAATCGTAATCAAGACGTCTGCCTTGCAGTTTTTTACGATGATGCTAAAATATATTCAATTAACAACAAATTTATCTTCAAGTACTTGTCTAAGACTTCACAAATTTACACAAATTTTTACCATAACTTCTTTTAAATCTTTTGTCTGCAAATGATGCAACGGTTCCAAAAAATTTTGCTTTATATTATCATCCAATGAATATTTAACATCAGCCATTTGCTTTAATGATTCACCCATTTCAATTAATGTTTGTGCAAAAATACTATCCTCGCCTAATTTCTTTCCATACATTAGCATGCAATCAGCTAATAAACCCTCTGGCTGTGGATACGTATTACTCTTTGCTTGACCAGATAATTTAGAGATTCCTTTAACAGCTGCCATCTTTGCACGTGCCGTTGGATTTGGCTGAAGGAATTCTTTTGTTTTTGTTTGTAATTCCTCAACAAGTTCAACTGTAACATCTGTTTTCTATAAATAATAATAATTAAAGTGATTAAATTTTACTCTTCAATATCTTATCGAATAAAATATACACATACTCGTTCCATGTCCATAAAATCAAGATCTAGTTTGGTGCCTTCCGCACCGCCCATTTTCTCAGTAACATACTAAAATCAAAAAAGAAAAACAAAAAAGAAATCAATAAAAATCATTACATAATGTATTACATTAATGAAATAGTAAATTATATGGGAAATTCCAACGTTTTTATCCCATTAAACTGTTTATTTGTTTTATTTTTATCTTTTCAATAATAAAAAAAATAAAGAATTATACGCAAAAATCAATTACTACAAAAACAAAAGTATAATAGCACAGATTTAAGCATTAGTTCTTCTCGTTAAAACGTAAATACAAAGATTAATTATGTGACATTTCACTATCCCTATAATTTTTGCCATTACGTAAAACTTCCTCATTACTTAAAGTTTCAACGAAATTTTCAATTAATAATAACAGCAAATAATTTAATAAAATAGAAATAGTTAAAAGAAAAGTCGATGAAAAATGTTTGCAAAAACTATAGTTTTATAACAAGCAAGCTGCTGTCCTATAACATTATAAAAAACCTTTTTACAAAATCATTCTACAAATAACGTAAAAAACCATGACACAATTTTATAGTAAAAATGTTATCCCGTATTGTGTGGTGGTGGTGGAGTAATAAAGCATTAAATAATTGCTATATCCAAGTCAATTGCATACTAAATAGTAAATAAATAAACAGAGTGACAAACTCCAATACAACAAACAACACTACAATAGTATTTATAGTGAGTACTCTTAACATCCGTTTACTGAGTGAACATTTTTATTCATTATTCATTAATTAAACAACTACACGGTATAGAAAATTCTAAATTTTAGTTCAAAAGGTGAAGGTGAATAAACTAAGTAATATTTATGTTAAAAAAGAAAAAAAAAATTGCACACAAAACATAGTAAAAATAAAAGATTTTAAAATTAGGTTACTGGGTCATGGTACTTCGAAGCAAAAGCTTTAAATTTGTAAACTGTGCAATATCGATCGGGGGAATATAATAATAATAATAAATAACGAAAAAAAGGGATAAAATTTCAACATTAAAGAGAAAAACCCTCATTTATGTAATTTATTCAATAAAAACAAGTAATTAAATTACTATTAATAATTATAGGGATGTTTATTAACGTATAATTTTAATTTAATTAACATATTAGTTAAATAAATTTTTGCTAATAAATTCTACAAATAATACCGACATTTTTTTTTTTTTTTTGCTTTCTAATTTCTGGTTTTGTTTTGCCAAAAATACACGACTATTTCCTATTTTAAATTATATAACTTCCGTCTTCCATGTTATGAGAATAGAATATTATAAATAAAAATTCTATTTTCTTGCTAGAATAAATCTATAACTTTAAATTATTCAACAAGGAAATTTTAACATAAAAAGTGATATTTTTTTTCTTCTGATACATAGAGTTTAACCTCATTTATTTTCAATTTATATCTATGTTTTCCACACTTCAGTAATTTTTCTTTATAAAATAAAAAACACATTCTCTATTCTTTTCATTTTTTTTTTATATAATTTTATTATTATTAAAGTCAGAAAGTAGATAGAATGAATATAAAAAAAAAATGTAAATAAATAATTAACATACCTGATTGGCTTTATTGATTTGTTTTTTCAATCCCGCAAATGCCATTGTCATTGATTGGCTGGTTTTTCTTCTATTTAAAGAAGATCCAAAATGTGAAAAATATTTAATTAAGGGGTGAAATTAATTCACAGAAAAGATGTTTGGTAAAAAAAAAAGAAGAAAGCAAATAAACTCTTGCTTTTTCTTTTTTTTATTTATTGAAAATATTTTTCGTTATATTAAGATGAAACCACTTAGGTTACTGCGTCTTCACGTGTACGGTAATCGGGTACAATTTTCTACTTTGGATATTCACTTCTTTTTATGTTGTCAAAGAAAAATCTGTAATGAATAATTTAAAAAATAAACACAAAAATTAATAATCAGCAAGTAAATAATATAGAATTTGTTTTATTAAATCTAGGTAAGAATTATTACAAATGAAGTAACTATAGCAAACGTCATAGCCATAGGCACAAAACCACAAGTATATGCAATTCTAAAAATAATAATAATAATAATTAAATTAATTTTTAATTACTTTAAAACCACATAACAACAAACAATACTTGTGGGTGAAAATATAAGGTAAATACAAAAATAGACAAGGAAACAGGACGTTCCGATAAAATCTGCAATTTTTATGAATTGCACATAAAATTATGACATTTATTTTTGTAAAAATACTATGAAATGCCGCCACAATGATGCAGTCAAAATCCTTTTATATTTGTTAAATTTACTTCCAGATAAATAATACATAATCGCAACTAGTGGTTCTCAATGTAAAAAGAATTCCAATTTAACACAAAAATTACAAAACAACATTTATTCTTCTCGTTTAATTTCATGTTTTCCCATCTTGGTAAGGAAAACATAAAAAAATATGTAACAAACATATAACAAAACCATAAAAGAACAGAAAAAATGTTTAAATATTTAATATTAGTAAGTCTGCTTCCTCAATAACAGTATAGTATTCACAAACCATCCTATAATTAATAATTAATGAAAAACAAAAATAAAACAAAACTCAATTACATTACAATACGTATTGTTATAGCAACAATTTTCTTCAATATTAATATCCAGAAAATTTATAATTACTAAAACAGTGAAAAAAATAAACGAAACACAACAAAGTTTAATTACAAAAGTTAATTAATTCTAATTTAAGGCAACAAGAAAAAATAAAATCACCATTTTCGTAGCAACAACAGGAGAGTAGGCAGAAACTCAAGACAAAATAATATTACAAAAAAAAAAACAAAGATAAAAAAATATTTATATGTTTTTTTTTTTTTTGTACATAAAGCAATGTTAGCAACACCAGAGTGAGATAAATTTTTATCACAAAAATACATTTTCCATTTTATTTATTTTTTTCTTTAAATAAAATAGTTAATTACTTATTTGTGAACAATTTATCATAATTTAAAAATAAACAAACTATGTACAGTGTAAAGAAGTTCTGTAAATGGTATCATTGTGGGTGGGTGACAATATAAAATAAGATTTTTTTTTTGTCTTTAAACAGCATGTCTCAGAGCTTTGAGTTATCATGCATAACGTAGGGAAACTTTCTTGAACTTATTTCTTTAAAAAAACAAAAATCTTTACCGTTAATAGTTTTACACTGTGTTGCAGTATAAAGGAAATAAAGTTTATAAGAAAATTTTAGGGCGTTG
Organism: Ptychoptera contaminata; assembly: GCA_963942525.1. Lineage (NCBI taxonomy): Eukaryota > Metazoa > Arthropoda > Insecta > Diptera > Ptychopteridae > Ptychoptera > Ptychoptera contaminata. The sequence goes on along the minus strand of OZ012636.1, from coordinate 47,137,155 downwards.
AACTAACTGGGTGACTGAATTGAGAACAAAAAAATATACCAAAACCACATCAACTACTTTGAACTTTTATAAAAAAAAAAAGAAAAATTAATTCATTTACCGGATGGTAAAACGCAAAAAAGAATTTTTTTTAATATTTCATCTACTTTGCTGACCTTTTTTGATGATAAATAAATTATTTATTTAAAATAATAGAATTTTAGTAATTAAAAACTTCAAAAAATACATTTTCGTCAAATCAAATTATAAAAAAAATGAAAAGAAAAGAAAAACATAAATTGTTTCTTTAAAAGTTAACGAAGGAAAACTCAGGGTTTTTTTTTTTATTTTTTATCAGCATAGATTTCTGTATTTATTCTTTCTATCTTTATATTATTTTTATTATTATTATTATTATCCAAAAGTAATTTAAACTTTCGTCATCATTACTAAAAACATTGAAATAATAATCAGAGAAAATTTTTATAAATAAATAAAAAGTTTTGGTTTTATCATTAAGTTTTCTGTGTACAGGCGAAATAAAATAAAATAAAATAAGAAAAGAAACGAATCGTTATTTCAGCAAATATATATATATACATATAATGTAATAAAACAACTCCTACACACTTGTTAGATTTATTTATTTTTAAAATAAAATAAAATAAAAAAAAAACATAGATTTCTATGTTGTTAACAGTGCGTTAACATCAACAAGCAAAAAAATAAAATTTCTTTTACCATTTTTCAGAGAATTTTCTTATAGAAAACAAAAATATTCCTGAAAATTCTTTCAGTTTAGTTTTTATTTTAATATTTTTCTTTTTGCTATGCGTTCACCTTAACCTGTACCCAACTATCAGGTTGACATTTAATGAATATTTAAAAAATAAAAAAAATTATTGTAAGTTTAGATTATTTTTGTTAAAAGCTTTCACCACACTTTGTCATTTTGTTTAAAACTTCTGCATATACCATCATCTCATCAAAATTAAGGTGTTTTCTCAGTTTATTGTTAAGCGAAAGAAAAACAAGACAAGACAAAAATTAAAGCCTAATAAAATCAATTTTATTTTCAATTTAAATAATAACACAAATGTTTTTGCATAAATAATTCAGAATTTTCTGCTAAAACAACTCGGCATCCAACAATAAATGGGATATAGCATTAAATCTTTGTTAGAAAATTTAATGATAATTATAATAAGCCGTATATAATATTTAAATCATAAGATAATATAATTAGTTTATTTAATTTATGTAAAATAAAAACAGGAAAATTAATTAATTTAAATTTTAGCATATATGTATATATTTTCATAACACGTAAAAGCTTTTTAGGTATTTCTTTTCTTTTCTTTTTTTTAGATGGTATCAGAGATCATAAAAAAAAGTAACATTTATGTCATTAAAATATAACACCATCACTTATGCTAATAAAGCATAAATAAATACTTTTTGTCGTCTATTCATAATATTTTTTTCTTTTTTACATTTAAAATTGTTTTTCCGCTTCATTTTATTAAAAATAAATAAACAAAGTCATTAAAAATGTGCTTTTCATTGAATTTTCAACGGAAAAGCTAATTATAGAATATTATTTTAACATAAATTTACCTGCAGGATACAGGAACAACAACTAAAGAAGAATAATCAAAGTGAATAATATCAAGAAAAAGCGAAACATATCAAAAGATATATAAATATAATTTACTCCTCAATTGTGATTGTATTTATTTTTATCTACCCCAGCATCGACAAAAACACGTTTTTATTTGATTACCGTTAAAATTTAATATTAAAATAAATATGTATCTACACCCCATTTTCATAACAAAATACAATTTTAGGATTGATATAAAAGAAATAATATTTATTTTTTTCTTTACAGTGGAACCCTTCGATTTAGCATAATCTTATTTCTACACAATTTACTATATTTAATATTAGCAACGCTAAACCACATTTGCAACCCAACATTTACGAAACATAAATATATAAATATCATGATCTTTAGTCGCCAATGCAAACGCAAACACACAATACAATTAAATATTTCAAAGCATTTTTTTTTTTATTATTATTATTTTTCATTCACTCTGATGGTACACAATAATGTACACCCACACAAGAGAATAGACAAGAAAAGCCATTCTTTAGTATTTCGCTTGTTATATATTCCTACAAAATTTGTGTGCTCATCCATGCTTTATGCTTATAGAAAATAATCTCCATCTTCCTTATAACATGTTCCAAAAATATCTCCTACATAATTTTTTTTTCTGTTTTTATTTAAAATAAAAGCATTTTCATGAAAATAAAAAATCATTTTATAACAAAGGGAGTTAATATTATCTTTTTTTTTTGTCAAAGTCAACTTTATTCTTAAGAATACAAAATATAAACCTATTAAAATCTATTGATACTTAACAATTATAAATAGAAATCAATCAATATACATATATATTATTAAAATGAAAGGTAACAATGTAATTTAGTGTCCGTCCATCCTTTTGCAAAATATTTATAAAATTATTTTCAAGGAAAAAAAATGAAATTGTTGAAAATTCTAATTAGATTTCATTATTATTTTTTTTTTTAAATACATAAATCTTATTATAAAAAGCTCTTTATTTTTACCATAATAACCCTATGATCATGCGTAGAAAAAGCTTATTTAGATCTGTTATGATCTATACTATTATCTTTTGTTTTGTGACACACAGTTGGACTCCTACATTACGATTCTTTTCTTTGGCAAACAGATCCAGAAAAACGTCAATTTTAAGGTAACACAAAACAGCCCAGCTTTATGAATACAGAAAAATACAATAAAGTAAAGTCAATCTAAAATAAATTTTGCATAAATAATAAAATTAGCATTTAACCTAAAAAAATAACATTATAATTGTTACCGCAAACTAATTATATAAAATAAACCATTAGTATGTATTGTAGTACATGTTAGCTGAATAACCCACACAAAATAATAATAAAAAAGGAAAATTAAAATAAATTATTTTGCACATAATTCGTAGAACACATGGTATCAGAAAAAAACAACAAACAAAAGAAATAAAAACACCATTGGCAGGCACTAACCCTAAAAATAAATGTCCATACAAAGGAATAAATATACTAATAATGATGCCGTCTATTGAACAAAAAGAGAAAAACTATCACAAAAGCACCGTCGTCAAGGAAGCGTAAAAATTTATATCACTTTCATTTAGGTTTTTATCTGGAAATCTGGCATTATGCTACGTAATCAATATCTTGATATAAAACAAAAATCACCATAGCAATTACTAAAAGCATAATTACTAAACTAAAATCAGAAAAAAAAAAAGAAAACAGAAAAGTTTTTTGCACTATTTTAAATGCGAAAAATAAAAACCACCCACGCAATAATATTTACAACGGAATTCCGGAAAGAGAAAAATAAATAACAAAAATCATTATAATAATAATAATAGGAGAAATTTATGTGGGCGAGAAATTTATAATAATAATATTTGTTTGATAACAATAATTGTTTAAAAATAAGAAGATTCGACAGACAAATAATAAAAAAAGAGTTAAAAATGGTGGGTGGAAAAATATTAATGAAACAATAATTAATAGAACTACAGAGTATTTCAATTAAATTTAATTATTTATTTTATAGTTGCTGCAGCCGCGTTTTATCGTTTTTTATTCTTTGCAAATTTTTCACTAATCAGTTTTCTTCTTTAATATATTAATAATAAAATATTTTTCATAACTTTAAAACCGATAATACAAGTTATTTTTATTGATTCAAATCATAAATAATTTCAAATTAAAATAGCAAAAGTCAAGCACTGAATCAGTATAAAAAAATTTCATGTTTTTTTGTTTATGACATTTTGGATAATTAATTTTCTGTTTAAAAAAAAAAATGGTTAAAATGTTTTTCAGTCATTTAATATCCGGACAACACACAGTGCTTTGAAAAAATTATCAAAACTTTCTTATTTTACTTGCACTTGTTTGTTAAATTAAATAAAGAATAGAATAATTATAATAATGATAATTGTGTAATTTGTTTTTTATATTGTGAATAAAAAAAAGAAATATAAAAATTAAAAATGAATAAAATTTCTTTATTTTTTGCAATTCACAAAGAAAAATTGTTTAAAAGTTTAAAAAGTTTTACTTTTTTTGCTTTAAATGAAAAATAGCGATAAAACATTGTGCCGACATCGTCAAGGATGTAATAAGAATTCATTTTTCTTTCTTATTATCTTTTTCTTCCATTTTTTGCCTCTTAAATAACATTATTGAAAATAGCGCAAGAAAAAATTTCATGCCAAAGTATGGTATGTCGCTTTGCATAAAATATTCGGTGTATGGCATCATGAAAACAGAGAAAAAAATAAAGTTTTTACTTGTTTTTAAACAATAAAGCTTTTTTCGTACAACGAAACTTCCATCGAGAATAAGTGTTTCTGTGCTTTTGCTTCTAGTTTTAATAAAAAACTATATTTCTCCATTATTTATGTTCAACGCAAATGCATAGAATAAATTTTTTACTAGATAATTAATTATAAATAATATTTCCAAGATATAGTCGATAATGGCAACACATAATTAACGATTTATATAATTAAAATATTTTATAGTAATTAGTAGTAGCCAATATGCAGCTACAAATAAAATAGAATCAATGTAAAATAGTTTTTAAAATGAAAGCACAATGAAACGAACGGGTTGCTATCACGCAATAATGCACCCTCAGCGTTTAAATAAGCATAATAATTATGTATTTAAAAAATGATCTAAATACATATAATTAATATTTTTTACTAGTAAAATTTTAAGCAATAAAAGGAATATATAAACACGATATATTACTGAAAAAAATTATATTTACTGCAGCTCTGTCACACATAAAAGTCTACAAATCGAAAATTTTTAAGCATAAAATATAAATAGCAAAGACTTATCAGCATAGCCATAGTAACATTATCATTACCAAAGCACATGGAAACAACATTGTTACTCTAAAGCGAATTAAAAAAACATTTTTATTATCATTGAATAAAAAAAAAGGTAAAAAAAAGTTAAATAAAGCATAAAATGCGTTCACTTGTCAACAATAAACAACAAACAAGTGATTAAAGTTAACAAAAAAAAAAAACCGACGTAATCCATAATAATAATATGTTATACTAAAAAAAAAAAAAGAATTATGTTTATTTGGTGAATTATTGTATTTGTTCGACACTAAATTATGTAACCACAACAAACCAAATTTACAAGTTAAACATAAAAAAAAGCTCGCTAACAAATGTATCGATCGTTGAAATAATATTTTTATAACTGTTTATAGTTCAGCGTTATGGCCTTAATTGCGTTTTGGGGAATTAACATTTTATTCTATATTTTTATATGTTTCGCATAGCATTAAATTAAGGAAAATTTATACAAAAATAATGGGTGTGCTGTTACATAACCCTATAAAAAGGACAGGATATTAAAGAAAAAAGAGAAAACCAGGAACAACAAACCTTAAATATTGAATAACAAAAAAAATGATTTCATTTCATTTTTAATTAAAAATAAACAACTAAAAACACTTGTTTCGCATAATTACAATAAATCTCCGTATAAATTGTCTATAAATTGCTAATAAAAATTATTTTATCTAAACATTTTTTAATAAAGAAAAAAAGTAAAAACTATTTTTCATGAATAAAACGAAAATAAAATAATAAATTTAAATGAAAAGAAAATTATTCATTCACTGGTGGCATTAAATTTGAAATGTAACAACGATTGTAGACATTCGTTGTTAAATAATAAAACGATTTTAATATACATTCATATACATATGTTAATTTTTCTAAGGATAAAAGTAAAATAAATTTCGCTAAAGGATAAAGAAAAATTAAATAAAAGAATCTTTTTCATTTTATATATTGCGTCATCCATTATAAAAGAAGAAATAATAATAATAAAAAAAAAAATAACAAAATCATCTTCAATGCCAAAATGTCGACCTAATAGCGCGCGGCGCCTACAAATAAGGAGATAAAAGAAAAAACTGGATACACCGTCATCACTAGGCAACAAATACAGTTTTTTTTTTTATTCTTTTAGTTTGCTTCCAATGGTAACCAAACCATTATGTATATATATATATATCATATCCAAAGTATAACCATTTATTATAATAATACAAAAAAAAATAATAACAATTTCAGCCAAGGAGCCACATGGTTTTGCCAAAATAAAAGAACCGAATTTTTTTTTTTTTTTTGCCAGAGAAAACATAAAAATTAATAAAAAGCATTTTTTTTTTTCGTTATACATACAATAATTTTATCAAATTAATTCTATATTTATAATCATAGAAAAAATAAACTTTAAAAGGTGAGGGAAAAATATTTCGTAATTAGTCTTAAAATAAAAAATAAATAAATTAAAGCTACTTACTTAAATAAGTATCAAAAATATTTTTCATTTAAAAAATACTCAACAAAGTAGTAATGGCGCATCAGACATTTTGTCGGCAAACGTTGCGTACATTTTAAAGCAACAAAAATCATCCCAAAGTTTATCATTTGATGTCTTGCAATGTAACACAATCGTTTTTGGCAAACGAACAGAAAAAATGTTTTTAATAAATTGAAATTTGTGTGACATCAAATATGAATGGTTATAAGGTTAAAAGTTAAATTATCTTCATTTCTTTTCTTTTTTTTTATTAAAAATAATCGAAATGAAACGAAACGAAAGAAAATTTAACACTAAACTATCTACATATCTACTAAAGTCTAGTCTTAAATTGCTTTTTCCTTTTTTTTATATGCTCTATGATCGACTGACTTTATGGTAGATTCTATGGTCGACTAGCGGTCGAGACTTTGTGGCGCGATAATATTTATTAAATAAAAAATAACCAACCATTCATAATTTTTAGCAAAAAAAAAAAATGTATTTTCTTATTATATACTAAAATAAAAAAAAAATATTAGTGTGTATATTATAAGAGATGAAAATAGCTTACTAAAAATAAAAAAGCAAAACATAAAACAATAAAAGTCATAAAGCTTAAAGAGATTATCATAAACTTTATTTTTATAAGAATCAATATTCAATTCAAGGATCATTCATTATTGACAAAGGAAAGGTTCACTAATATATAAAAGTAATATATATTTTTATATGAAAATATTTTTCCGGAAAAACAAAACAAATAAAAAAATAATTGAAAAATTGATTTTTATCCTTTTCTAGCTCAAAAAATTATTACTTTAATAATGAATGAATAACAACTATCCTAGTTATATGGAAAGAAAGTTTTATGAATAATCAGCAGTAAACCATTGCGAACCGTAATACAGTGAATTTAAAAATCTCATAAATTTATCACAAATTTAAATATAAATTTACATTTAAACAGTAGTGAACGATATGGATACAACAGGTATAAACGATAAAATTTTCAATTTCCATATTACAGTGTTACAAGTCATTTTTCTAAAAGTAAAATTCATGCGAAACCATCTAAACAACAAAATAACCTATGCACTTGATACATACAAATATATATTAATAATAAATATATATACTTAGATAGATATTTCATGGGTTCACAACACTGTTTATACAAAAAAAAAACATTATTATTCATATCATGTTCATTTATTATTATTTTCTCCTTTTTTTTCTACATCAATTTAATCAAATAAAACAATAAACAACCGCCAACAGCCAACCAACAATGTTTTACTTAAGTAAACAAAAAATTAAAATCAACAAACTAATAAACAATATAAAATTTAATTTTATTAACAAAGTTTTTTTGTATATAGAGCATATTCATAGCGTATAAAAATAATAATAATAATTAAATTTAAATTATAATTAATTATGTATTAAAAACAATTAAAAATAAATAATTTATTTATTTATTTCCTATAGAAAATAATTCAATTTAAAGTAAAATATTGATGCAGTGTAATTTCAACAAATCGAAAAATAATAAATAAATGAAAATAAATTACATAAAAGTGTGGTCACAACCACAACAACGGTAAAATACAAGCAGAAATAATTATAAAGGGCAAATGTTTAGGGGTAAAAGTATTATGAAAATTTATAAAACTCAAAGGAAAAAATTATTATTTTATAATTAATAAATCATAAAGGATGAGACTGGTACACCTGAAAAGTTTTCTATAACCATTTTATAAAGTGAAACGAAGGACAAAGATTAAAAAGAAAAAAAGATACAAAACAAAGGTTGCCTATTTTTTGTAAATAATAATTACTAAAACCGCGAAATAATTCTTTAAAAATTTAGAGATGAAATTTAACCAAGTAAATTGTAATACAATCAAATGTCCTTTCCTCTCGATAGATAATTTTCTAATTAATATTACGCGAAATCAATTTTTTTTTTCATCACAATTTAGCAAATGTTAATTGATTAATTTTCAGGGTACCACCGGGGTTAAAACATAAATTAGAAAAAATACAAAAATTTTATCAACAAAAAATCGCACACACAATATTCATTATTTTTAGTAAAATTTTAAAATAAAAATCAATAAAGAATTTTCTAATTAAATTTAATTCAGTGAAGTAACAACACAGTACATAGTATTAGTACCAGTAAAAAAGCTTAAAATATAACCGAAATTTATGTAACATAAAAGTCAACACCCTAGTTTCTATATGTTTCACTTTATACTTTTCCTATCTTAAATATATATCCTTTTTAAACACACTCAAGTCAAGTCAGATAAAATAAAAACAAAACAAATTGTTGAACGAAATAATAATAATAATAATAATTGCTATGAAAAGCACGTAGCTTTTCTTTGCCTACACAAATGTGTTTTTCCTTTTTGTGTGTAGTAAAAGGAGTAATGTTAACAAAATTATAATAAAATTTGTTACCTAATTTTCTAATTAAGGTATATTTTTAGAAAATATTACTATTATTTCACATGTTCTTCCTCAGTCATTCATTTAATTCTTTTCATGTACTTTGTAGACTTTTCTTAAAGCTTTTATTTTTGGTCACAAAATGACACACACAAAAAAAAATTAAAAGAGAAAAAGTAAAAATCAATAAACCTGAAGCCAACGGTTACCAACTTATTTTATTTTTTTCAAAAGAATCGACACAAACACAACACATAATTTTAATAATAAAAATTAATTAGCAAAAAAAAACTGTTGTCCAATAAAACTTTCTTTATAAAATTCATTAGACTTTTCCGAAAAGATTTAATTTTATTATTTAACAAAAACTATAAACAAAAGTGTGATACCAATACAAATAGTTAATAATTATTTCGTTTGTTTTAAACAAATAATGTTTATCCTTATCATCGCTGACTTAAAGCTTTATAGCACTGGCTAAAGATAGAACTAGCATATGATAAAATTCCATAAAACAATAGGTACAACAATGACTTCTGACTATCAATAGCGAATAAAAATTTTAAAAAATCATTTTTCTATGTATTAAATATTTATTTATTTAAAAAAAAAACTCATTATCAATAAAAATTTCTTTTAAATACATAAAAATATCAGCAAAAAATAAATAAATAAATAAATTTACGTCTTATCTAATCAAGTAAATTAATAAAGACAAATAAATATAATTATTTTTTGTATCATTTTATTGCGTTTATTTTTGTCAATAATTTAACGAAAGTAAGTATACAACAATACTACCTACCTCCCCGTTTAATAATTATTGTAATTTAGCAAATATAATTTATTTTTCTACATTATAAATGTCGTCTGGTCTGACAGAAATAGATATTTATTTTTTTCTAATTATTTAAATGCAAAATTTATTTATTTTAATTGTGAATAAAGAAAATTCTATAATGTTTGTTGTAGCGTTTATATGTTTGTGCAAAACAGATGCTTTTAATGTCAAAGATACACAGACTTCAAGCATAAACAATGAAATGGTTACTGTCTTTAAATGTTAATATAAGGTTATCATTAACCACCCACCAGTTTACCTTTAATATTATAAAAAGAAAAATTATAATTGCGATTGGTTAGCAAAAAGAACAAATAAAGAAAAGAAAAATCACTTTGATGAATGACTTTGTATTCACAAAGTAAAAACATACAATCCATAATAAAATTTCCTTTTCAATTGAGCACAACTTTGTCCTTGAATGACAAGAAAAAAAAAAAATCTATAATTTTCTCAGTTTACTATTAAAACAGTATGTCCAGCACATGCAATGTTACCTTAAGAAATTGAATTAGAAACTCTAGAAGCACTTAAGAAAAAATAAAAAAAAAAATGAGGAAACATCTTTCAACAATATTGGTGGAAGGAAATAGAAAAATCTTATATTTAGGGTTATTTGCAATAACCTTTCTTATTTTATCATTTTATTAAATGAAATTTCCTTTTTAATTTTCTTTTTTTTTTGTATCTTACGTCATAAAGATAAAAGCTCCTTTTTGTCTTTGCATCTTCTTTTACTTTTTATTTATTAACATTTGATTGGTTTCACTATTAATAAATACCAAAAAAAAAAAGAAGATAAATATTTTTAATAAATAAAAGCAAAAAATAAAACTAATTAGTAATATGCAATCGCAGTTTCGCACATACATAAGTCATTAGTGAATATTTCCTTGTGAAAATAAACGAAAAAATAAATAATTATTGCGAAAAAATAAACGGAAAAATCAATGCAAAACATGTTCTGCATTAAAATAATTATAAAATTTTTAATAATAAACAATATTTTATAATATCCTTTTTAAATTAATGTGGTTTTCCAGAAAGAGTTAAACTTTAACAGCCTATAATCCGGTTGGTTTGCTTAAAGTAATAAACTTTTTAAAATGAGAAAATTATCTAAATAAAAAGAAAAGGTTCTTATTTTCTTCAAATAATTAATATTTACTTAATTTATAATGAGGGTTGATAATAAACACATTTCTAATGTATGTATGTACATCCTAGGATTTACCTTTTTCTTTCTAACAAAATTTTATAACCGACAAATTATTATTTTTGTTTAATATAATTATTGCCAATTAAATAAGTGAAAAATACATAATTTATAATTAATTACAGCAATTAAAAAGGGGATGGAATTTTTTTTGTAAAAAAATTTTTTACAAAATAAAAATTATGCAAAGCTATTTTTATTATCCTGGGATAATGAGGTTTAACTTTTAAGAAACAACGACGAACGACGGTATTTACTTACTTATGACTAAAATTCTCAGACTGTCATACAGTTTTCTTGATAAAAGTAATATTTAAGCAAATATATATATTACACAACCGCGTTATGATGACTAAACTGATGTATTCACTTTATTATAAACTAACAAATATTACAATTATCACTTTATTCGATTCAATTCGATGAGTTTGTCAAAATAAATAAAAAAAATAATTATGTTATCAAGCAATATCAGCTGTTTAATAACTTTTATTAAATTTTACATAATGAATAGTATATATTTATCTTTTCTTGTATATTTCCATTGAAAAAATTTATTTTATTTTCTAACTAGACTGATAAAATCCATAAAATGAATACATCTTACTGACTACTTTTATTTTATTAAATCTTAAAAGAAATTCATAAAACTTAATTAAAAAACTAAGTAAATACAGTAAAGTAAGTAAAAGAAAAAAGCACACAAATAACAAACAAATCATTGTTTAAAAGAATAAAGAAATTAAAATGTGTATAAATAAATAAATAAATAATAATTATAAATTCTAATAATGATGAGTATGTTTTGCTAAAATACACGAGATCCACAGTAATCCACAGAAAAATACGCAAACATTTTCCATATGCAAACAAATGAGAATTTTTATTATGTATTTGTTTGTTTGATTTTGTTTTTTTTAATTCTCTCGTATTATTACCTCCTGCTGGTCCCCCACAAATTACTATTAATAAGTACAAAAACAACAATAAAAATAATAATCATCAGGAAAAAAAAATCAAAATCAAAATTGAATCAACAACTGAAATATTTTCTCTATTCTCTTATCACACGGCATACATATAGAATAGTTATGAGCGCAAAAAAAAAATACTGCAAAATTGGATCAAAGAAGAAAATTAATTGAAAAAAAAAATACTGCAAAATAATGTGGGTTTTGAAAAATGTTAGTAACGGCAGGCAAAAATTGTAACATTAGAGCCAGAGTAAAAAATGCGAAAAAATTATTATTAGCGAAAATACACCGTTGGTACAGAGCATACAAAGCAAAACACTACACCACGTCTTAAATAATAAATCATCGTTAATATTTCATTACAAAATGTGTGAAATGAAAAAATTCCTAGAGAATTTATTTATTGTTTTTTAGTTGATTTTTGTCAAAGTATAAATTTATATATTTTCTTTTTTTTTCTTGCACGATTTTTTAGATTCTGCACGTTTAAACACGACTGAGAGAAATTGTGTTTATATGTGGCAGTATAGCAGGTGTCGTATTAGTTTTGTTGTTAATTTTTGTTATTTTACATAATTATTATTGAACTTTTATTGAATTTGCTGTTATTTAAAGATTTTACTTAAACAGACAATATTATCTAAATGAAAAAAACAATATTAATCCAGCAATCAATCCAGTGTTTTTATTTAAAATTGATAACAACCTTCTAACAAATCAAAACAATAAAATACTGAATAACAGACAAAAACGTATTGATTTTTCCTAGTGAAAATATATCAAAATCCGTATCATTACACTTGAAAAAAAAATAAAATTAATAAAAATCATATTAAGGTATTAAACTTTCCTTTTTAAACTTATACCAAAATCCTAATATTTTATTATCCTTATTAATCTTAATAATATTATTGTATCACCTTCAAATAACCTTTAAGTAACTAGTAAATTATTTTATTAAAAACTCAAAAAACGTATTAAAACTATATAAAATTTTAATTTTGAGGAATTTTCATTGAAAAATAAAAACAATTTTTATTTCGTCATTATTAAATATTTTTAATAATTTTAAAGTGGCATAAACATGCGCACACTGAATTTAATTATATACAGGTTAGTCACACAGCATTATATTAATATTTTGCACTATTTTATTGCTTTAGCACAACAATTATAACCCTATAACTAAATTTATTATTAAAATTATTATCAATATGAAATTTTAAATTTGATTAATATATTAAGAATTTTAACGAAAATAACCTTGACATTACACTTCTATATACATATCAATTAAATAATAATAATATATATATTTTTGATTTTATAAATAATCAATATTCATTGGCATTGATGTTTTATGAAATTAACCACACAAAACAAGTAATCAAAAACCTTTATTATTATTATTTTTAATAAATAAATAAATAAATTTCCTAACTAAATAAAAATTTCAATAAAACATTAGCTAATGTATATTTAATGAAATAAATGTGGTTGCGGTTGCCGTTTATGCTAAGGATTAGATTTGCCTAAAAACTATTTAGAGTTTTTACAAAGAAACGTATATATTAATTGAGTTACTTAAATAGTAAATGCAATTGTCTCAAAAAATGTTTATCCATCATTACTATGCTATTAATTTACCTTGCGAAAATTCTGTCCCTGTTTCATAAAAACGAAAAAGATTAACCATACCCTGGTTATTTTATAAATAGCATAAATTATCCAATTTTTATAAAAATTGAATAAAAATTGCTTCATTTGGTGTGGTGGTTTGTCATCTACAATGCATAGAATCCTATAAAACGGATTAAAATACTTTTATAGGAAACAATTTAAATATTAATTTAGAGGCATAATTGAAATAGAAAATTTATTTATTTAAAAATAAATTTAAAAAATTACCGCACAAGGTAAATAAACAAAAAAAAAAATAATAAACAATAAATAAAAAATATTAAATAAAAAAAAAACAGCAGCAACAAGGCAAATAATAATAATTATGTTTGTCGATGACGCAAAGTAAAAAACGCACATTTTTGGTTAAAAAATTTTTAACTTTAAAAAAGAAATAAATTAATTTTTTCTTTCGTAAAGAAATCACCAAAAAAAAAATTTATGTAATACGATTGTACAACAAATTACTATGCCCGTCAAAACCGCCAATAATTTAAACAATTTTATTTCTTTAATGAAAAACTTTACAAAAAAAAAAAACAAGACACTTGAACTCATTGAATGAAAAAAAACCACTTCTAGTCTTGAAAAATATTTCAAAATTTATTAATCAAAATTTAGAGAGAAGAAAATTACTCAAAATTACTAAATGTCGAAATAATATCTCGCATATGTATATTATTACCCCAGCATTAAAATTGCAGTAAACCGGACGTTTATTTTATAAACAAAAGCATGTAGTCTGTCTTCCGGTGAACAGTGTTTGACTGACTATAAAATAACAAACAAATAAATGATTTAAAATTTTCTGTTGAAAGATATTCTGTTAAAACGAAAAAAAACTTAAATAATTTTTATAAAAATTACTTATCCAGCGAGGAAACAATAAGAAATGCGGATCTCAAGTAAAAAAAATAATTTTGAATTATTTTCTTAACATCAAAAAGTTATCGAAAAAGGTAAAAAAACGACACTTTTAACCAAAAGAAAAATTAGTATGATAAAGTGACTAATATATTGATTATTATTACTTTATGTGTAATTTTAACTAACAATCAATGTTATTACTTTGTAGTTCTGTAAGTTTCTAGTCAGTGCTTTGTTTATCTGTCTAAAGACGACGATTCTAACTCAATTCTAGTGTGCTTTCAATAAATCATTAATAAATTAAATTAAATACAAACAAAATAAATATTGTTAATAAATTTGTAATTAATTAAACTTTTATTATAAAAATGTTACATCATTAATAAAATTTTCTATATGTCTATTTTTTAATCTTAAAGTACAAATAAGAAAATTTAAACCGACAAACAACACGACTCTGTAACGCCTGTCGTCATGTATCTGACAATGTTTTAACAAAAATTTATCATGTCAAAGAGGAACTAAATGATAAAATTTTAAAATAAATATCAAAATGCCGCTTATAATTTAATTATGCTGGGATTTTGTTTTTTTTATGTATATTTCGCTGGTTTAAAAATTTATTTATAAATAAAATTAATTACGATAAGCAAAAAACAATCAGCAAATGATGAAAAAAAGGCCAACTATATATATACATATTGATAAGGAAAAATTAATTTAATTTAATTAAAATATAAAAAATTTATTGTCACTAAAAAATATTTAAGATGAAAAAATTTCATTTTGACAACAGAAAGAAAAAACTAACTTTGCCACGAATTAGACAAAATCGCGATAAAAATTTATCCAAAGCTTAATCTATCGTTTACAATGATTGAAGCTTGCTTTTTTTTTTCTATTTATCCACCAAATAATTGATTTTGCAACATTTCACAAAGAAACAAACACAGCCACGCAGAAAATAGACAATTTTTATTGTCAGAGTAACCACCCTCTATTTCATTACTTAAAACGCATAAACAACAAATATTTCTGCTGCAACAACATAAAACAAAAACACTCCTTTTTTGCTTACTTTATTGCAAATTTAACAGTTTTGTTATTTTGCTACTGAAAGTGTTTTTCATTTAAATATTTTATCTTCTTTATTTGCGAAAAAAAAAAAAAACAAAAATTGTATAATTTTTCTATCTCTATCTGATAAAATAATTAAATAAAAGAACGGAAAAAAAACGTCACACAAATACATGGCGAGATAAGAAAGAAAAACGAATTTATTAGAATAGAAACCAGATTAACGTAAATTTATATTTTTATATCGAATGTCAAATTTACTTGTTTTATTAGATAAACTGTTTAAATGTTACAGTAATTTTGATTAATAAATAATTTATTTATTTCTACTCTCCTATTTTGACGATTCAACGCGACCTTGGGATCAATTTGATTTTTCAATTTTGTCTTTTTTTTTTGTATTTTATTATTTTATTTTATTTTTTAATTAATTAAAAACAAAACGATAATATTTTTTTTTTTTCATTATTAACTTTAATATCGTTTAGTTAATCGAATGCAGTAGGGGAAATTTCTAGTAAAGCAATGAAAAAAAAAATGGACAAGTCGATTGTTTTATTATTTTTGGAGAGTGGAAGTGGGAGCTTAGTAAAGTTCCTTTTCTTATTGAAACTATCAGTAGCTGTCAAAAAAAAAATAATAAACATTTAATGTATCTTATTGACCTCTCTGATGACCAAATAAATTTAACTAAAAAAAAAAATAAGAGAAGCAACGTTATTGAATAAACGAATGATAAATAAGAAATTGAATAAAAGCGTCAAAACGACATTTTAAGCATTTCTTCATGGTAAAAAGAAAGAAGAAACGAAAAAAAAAACAAGTCACAACCAAGACCACCACTAAAGAAAATTCTAATCTAGAAATAGAAAAGAATCAATAGATTTCCCTCCTGTGCAGTGTTGTTATGGTTGAATTTTGAATTTTCTTATTCAATTTTTTTTTTCTTCTTATTTCTTTAATGCATTTATGTGAATTATTATAATTTTCTCACACTTTAATTAGTATTATTATGTCTATTGTTTATTTATATATTTAAAAAAATATTTTATTCAAGGGCAATACATTATTTATCAGCACTTTATTTGCTGTTATCACAATAATGTGATAAATCGTAATTATCCATTAAATCTGGAAGCTTGTTTTAATTCGTTTTATTTATTTAATATTATAATCAAAGCATGTTACTTACTTCTTCTTTTTTATTACTTTAATTTTATGTAAATGCGAATTTAAGCTTAATTTTTTTTTCACTCCTTACTACGATAATCCTTTAATGGTTGATTAGAATTATTTAACTGGAAAACACTATTATTATTATTTTTAAATTATAATTATTACTATTATTGCACTTAAAACTTTTATTAATTATTTCCTTATTAATACAGATTTATATTTAATTATTGACTTTTATTACTTATTTCTTCTATTTTTCTGTAAATTAATAAATTTTATTTATTATATCACTTGAAATAACACTGAAAAAAAAACACTAGTAGACGTCACACTACACACCGATCCGCCATTTAAAAGTATATATTTAAAAATTATATATATTTACTACTGATTCAAGCAAAGACTTTCGTTGAAACGTAAGTATTGTATTGAAATTATACAATTTCAGTATGTTTGATTCGTGTGGAAGATGATT
Source organism: Ptychoptera contaminata (assembly GCA_963942525.1). NCBI lineage: Eukaryota > Metazoa > Arthropoda > Insecta > Diptera > Ptychopteridae > Ptychoptera > Ptychoptera contaminata. The sequence continues at coordinate 47,119,951 of OZ012636.1, read as the reverse complement.
GAACAATTTCTAATTTTAATGATTATAAAAATTTGTAATTATAATATTAAATGAGAATGCTTTGCCTTTACTAATTTTGAATATATTCAACAAAAATTTAACAATAATTATTAAAAAAAAAAATTAATCAATAGTTAAAGTTAAAGTAATAAAAATTATTGATTAATAAGTATTGAACATGATCCACATTGAATAAAAAAAAAAATATCATAAACACACCATCTATGGAAAGAAAAATTTTGCACGCATGTGCAAATTTAACGATTTTCTTCAATTTTGCAAGGCTTTGCTTTCAACAAAAAAATAAGTAAAAAAAAAATTTTCTACGCGACCTAATTGTGAACCAGTGAAAACAGTTTTATCAATGAAAATTACGGATGATCGAAATAAAAACAAATTTATATTTTTTATAAAATAAAATTACTTAATTTATTTGTCAGCAAGAGCATTTAATGAATTTATTAAATTATAACCAAAAGAGTCTACATATTTTTTACTTATATCTGATAATAATGAATATGGTGTCTCGTAATATTTTGTCTCATCAACGTCGACATCGATGTTTATCGTATTGTAATTTGTTCCAACTATAGCAAATCCTTCTGATGATAATTTTATTAAATAACGATTATTTTCTAATGTTTCTAAATTGAAATAGACCTCCGTGTTACTGGATTTTATTTCATCGGAGATAATCACTTCCTTAACATGATTTTTAATATCATTTATAACAGCGGCTGCCTCCTCTTTCCAAATAATAATCTGTTGATTATCCGTTCCAGTTTCAGTCATAATATTCAACTTTGATATATTTCTTGTTTGTAAAAATGAATTGATTGTTTATTATCTCATCACTACAAAACGTCATTGTGACAGTTGTCATAATGTTGAAGTGTCGCTATATGTTTACAGTGTTAGTAGTAAAAAATTTTAATACCGATTTAAGTTGCCTTTTAATAAACAAAACCTTAAAATAATATATTAAATGTACAATGTTTACTTTATTATAAAATGTTAAAATAATAAATTAAATAATGACTGATGAAACTGTTGAGTACCTAACAGAGACCAAAAAAGAAAAACCAATAAATAAAAGTGCCTTCAAAAAGTTAACATTGTCCCAGTCAACGAAAAAGGTTAAACTAATTATTTATTATATTTTCCTCTGTTTAACAATTATTATTTTCAGCGTAAACATGTTAATCCCATCATTTCACCAAAGTCTGATACATCAATTGAAAAATTACAAAAATCGGATATTGATCAATTGGATGAAATTAGAGCTATTGTGAATATAATTGATCCAATTATTTCACCAATGCCAAAAATTAGTGTTTGTAGTTTTGCAAATCTAAAACAAGAAAATTTGAACGGGATGATAAATATTCCTAGATCATGTATGAAAAGTCAAAATACAAACACTAAAGAAAGCAAATTATTAATAAATAAAGTTTCAAGGAAACGTATTAATTTTGATGCAAATGCTATTAATGAGGTGAAAGATAATGATTTAGATTTAGCACCTGTGGATTCTTTTTTAAACAAAGAAAATGATATAGTGTCATTATCATCTGGTGATGATTTTCAGCCTTCACAAAAGAAAGTATTAAGTGCAAATGCAAATAGAAAAACAATAGAAAAAACTAACGAAAAGGAAAAGGTAAGCAAAACAAAAGAAATTAAACAGCCAAGTACCGTAAAAAGTAAACTGAATAAGCAATTATTGTTAGTTTCTCAAAGTTGTCATAAAATTGATTCTTTTTTCACACGAACGCCTAAGCACAGTAGAATCTTAAATGACTTTGAAACTCCATGCACATCTCGACATGCAGAAATTACCAATTCCAAGAAAGCACCTGTACAAAAACCAGTAAAATATGAAATCGGTGTTCCGATTAATCGCATGCAAAAAATTGATATCAAAAGAAAATTAACAAAACATACAAATTTAACAAGAATAAGTAAAAAATATTTCACAAACGATCAAAAAAGAATTCCAAATTTTTTCCTAGAACGAAAAGATGATTCATTAATCGGTTATTACACAACCATTAAGAATTCGTTATTTCCCATAATAATAACCGGTGATTTGGATATTAGTAAGTTTTTAACCATTCTAATAAACAATGAAGAAAATGAAAACGTTTTAAATAAATTTGATATTATCGATGATAAAAAATGTATAATTGTTTCCCCGAAAGAGTCAGTAGATATAAAAGTGTTTGAGAAAATTGATACAAAATTATCCCAGCAGAAGATTAATGATAAAATTGTTTATTTTAAAAATTTCGTAAGCACAGATACTGAGACAGAAATAAGTACCGAGATGCATGAGGTGCATAATTTGTCAAATAAAAGTGATTGTGAAATTGTGAATGCAAGTGTGGACGATGTTATTGAATTATTAGATTCAGATGATACAAGTGAAAATATTATAACAAATGTAGCAAAGAGCATAGATGCTAAAGATACAAAACAATTAACAAAACAAAGTGAATTGAATTTTCCAACTAAACTCATAAAAAACAAAACCAATAAAATCTAAATGCCGTCGTAAAACAATTGTGTGTCCGGAATATAAAATCATTGCTGGTACAACGTTTGCCGTGGATGCATTCCGGTTCGGTAATATTGAAGGCGTTACAGAATATTTCTTAACACATTTTCATGCGGATCATTATATCGGACTTACCAAAGGCTTTAATAAACCTATTTATCTATCAGAAATCACAGGTTGATTATTTTTCATATCATTTTTTGTTACTCATTTGTTTTATTTTTTTTTTATTAATTTAGCTCGTCTAGTGCGTTCCTTTATAAAAACCAGTGATGAGTTTCTACGCGTAATCGAAATAAATAAGCCAATTATTATAAAAAATATAGAGATAACAGCTTTAGATGCCAATCAGTTAAATATTTTACAATAATTATAAAACATTTTTAATATGTTTTTTCATTTTAAATTTTAGTTGTCCTGGCGCAATTGTATTAATTTTTAAATTTCCAAACGGCAAATGTATATTACATACCGGTGACTTTCGTGCATCACCTGAAATGGAAGAGGAACCCTTTTATTGGAATAATGATATCGATACAGTGTATTTAGATACAACATATTTAACATCAAAATACGACTTTCAAAGTCAATGGGATAGTATTAAATTTATTTTGGATCATATTGGTGAATATGTTGAGAAAAACATTGAAAATAAATTTTTAATTGTTTGTGGTTCTTATTTGATTGGCAAAGAGAAAGTTTGGCTTAATATTGCGACTAAATTCCATTTTAAAGTATGGCTGGAACCAAAACGACGAAAAGCTGTTGACTGTATTAATGATGAGGAGATGAAAAAAGTGATTGTCGATGAACCAGAAGATGCCAATATTCATGTATTAACAATGGGCAAAATAAATTATGATTATTTAATTGAATATCGTAAACAGTTTGATGATGTATTTTCAAATATAATTGCAATCCGTCCAAGTGGATGGGAAAAAAATTCAAAACCACAATATCGTGGTATAATAACGATAATTGGCGTTGAATATTCAGAACATTCAAGTTATAATGAATTGAAACGTTTTATACGTTTTTTACGACCTAACAATGTTATAAGTACCGTGCCATATGGTAACAACATTCTTAAAACACCGAAAATACCATCTAATTGGATGTTGCAAGAAATTAAACCGATTGTAAATGGTTATCAATCGTCAATCACTAATTACATTAAGGTTTGTACAGTACTTATATATTTTAATTAATAATAATTTATTTGGTTTTTCAAAATTTATTACAGATGACAAATACAAAATAGTTTGAAACAATTTCAAATAATGAAAATAATATTAGTTTTCAAAGTGAAGTAAATGATCAGCAAATGGCCGAAATGAATGTGTCAGTCATAAATAATTTTTAGTTAATAATTGTCTTACTTACAAAAATTTAAATAAATATAAATGAATTATTTTTTACAGAAATTGTATTATTTATCGGATCCCCATAGCAATCATACATTAAATTTAATTTTTCAATATCATAAGAGCTGAATCCTTTTCTTTGTCCAATATACACATTCTTCTTTTTTGTTATAATAGTGTCGCGGCCTCCAACTGAAAATGCATGACTTGCATAATGCAAAACACTATCATAATCGTAAATTTGGCCAAAATTTGTGACATCATCATGCCGATATTTCTTAAAATTGGAATGAGCATCTGTAATAAAAATTTAATTATATGATTGCAATATGGCCTAGAGAAACGTATTAAAAAATTTTTACTAGGTTCTATTTTATCCCAAACTATTTCAATATGCTCATCACGATTTGGTGTACTTTGCTGGTGATAAAAGCCAAGAGAGTGCAATAATTCATGTAGAATTGTACCAATGCGAAAACAACCTTGACCTGGTGATTCCTTTGCCAAATTTAAATTTTGTTTTCCACCACGTCGACCAACAGACGAATAACATCCGGGTCGTGTTGCGTTATCCTTTGAAAATAAAAATTAATTTTATAAATAAAGAAGGTATCACCCTGTATTTTTGATTAAGTTATAGAACACAAGAATTAAGTTGTATATTTTGTATATATATAAACAACATATAATGTAAAATTTTCGCCTAGCTGATCTTCGGTGGTCCGGAGTGCAAGCTTCAAACTTGTAGTCGATTCGCGTCGAAGTGGTTCAATTCCACCTGCTGGGCGAATTCCAGTTTTTTTTTCTCTTACCTTACATTTTTTTTCTTATTTTTTTGACATAATAAATAAAGTTTCACCGTGATAAACAGGTAATCCTCATCGGTAATAATACGTTGTCGAAATTTTAAACAGGAAACACGATGAAATATTTTAAACGCACGATGAATTTGTAGCAAATGCTCCGTTTCTAAATGGAAAATAATTATAGCAATCAATTAATTAATTAATGTTTTATGCAAAATTTACCATAATTTGAACTGTTATCAATGTCAAATGGTATAATATTATTCTCCCAACGAAAATACAAATTTGTCACACCATTACGGCTACTGAATCCATTTACATAATCATATTGGTCATCGCTTAGTATCATATCGCCCTCAAAATAACCACCGATTTCTTCTGTGTCCGGTTTATAAATGTCTCCATCATACACATCTTCAATATAATTAAATATATATTTGTAAGAAAAAAAAAGAACAAAAACAGAAACTATTTTTTAAAGCACTGGTTACCTTCCATGAATATATTAAAACTCTCAACGTTTGCTGCTAGCAGCGTAAGAAGCAAAATACATCTCTTCATCTTGATACTTCTGTAGCAGTTTCTTTACTAATAATTTAACTTTAATATATTTAATCGAAAATTTCACGGATTTCTATTTTGTTACAAAAATATGTTGTATATCGAATTTTTAATTATTTTTTTTCCAAGTAAAGCTGGGTGCTTCATAAGTTTTACAGTAAGTTGTTTCGCTACTGATAGCTAGGTGTCGCTTATGTGAGTATTACTATCTTATTTGAGTCGAATTTATCAAATGTCAAAATAACAGCTGTAATTTTAAGTAAACATGTTTAAAGCATAAAAACAATATAATTATGCTTTGTGATTGACAATTAGATTTTAATGACAATAAAATTCAAATGTTACTAATTCTAAAAGAAATAAATATAGTAAAATGAAGTTATATGAAGTGCCGATAATACAACCAGATTTGCGTCATGAAGAAACAATTATACAAGCGGCGAACGCATTTGAATATTTAAATAATGTGATAAATGATGTTTTTGATAAAATTGATGCTCGCATTAATGTTAATAATAAGAAAATAAATGCACTAAATGCAAGAATTGCAATTGCAAATAGTAAAGTGGAAAGTCTAATTGGAATCAAAAAGGCAATAAATGTTTTTTCGCCCGCAAAGTATCCTGCGGACGGAATTTTTAGTGATTTTACAACAACATTTACGCCAGATTATAAACCGAATTTCACTTTAAATGAAGATTATAAAGTAAAAAGCAATTTGAATCCGATATCGCATAAAAATGTGCAAGAAAAGTTACAGTTCTATCATGTTAAACAACAGAGTGAGAGTGAAATTCGATTGAATGAAATTATGAATATACCACCAGGATTAGGACCATTACCTTCTGACCCTACTTCGGTTGATTCACTTCTGTTATATAATACAATGGAGAATCCTTATAAACACTACAGATCAATTGATCCATTGGATGGTAGCAAAATCTCAAGCAGAGCTAAGGAGACTACAAAAGCTAGAATTGAAGTAGAAGCGGCACCATCGTCTATAGCTAATCGCAAAATAGGTGGCAAAAAAATGTCAGACAACTTCTTCTATACGCCTGGATTAAATGAAGCACCTGAATTGGATTTGCCGCTTGATTTACCTGATTTGCCGGGTATAGCTGATAATATAACGTTTATCCAAACTGAAAATGAGCCAACGATCGCACCATCAATTGCATCGTTATCAGTCTATCATGATTTACCTGTATTACCTGAACCGCAAACTATTATTACGTCAAATAAGGCAAAAGAATTTGAAAAAGCAAAACTAGATAACCCGATAGACGATGTTCCCATGCAGCTGCCGCCTCCGCCTCCAGTACCTGTAGAAGTTAATATAAAAGCACCTGTTCAGGCTCCACCACCACCTCCTCCACCTCCGCCTCCACCACCCGCACCACCAATGCAACAAACAGATACTCCGGACACTAGTATGGAAATAAAATCTTCAGATATTTCAAACACATCTGTTGTCGAAGGTGCAGCACATTCAAATCTTATGGAAGCAATTAGAGCGGCCGGAGGAGTCGGAAGAGCAAAACTTAGACGTCCAAATCAACCGAAAGCATCAACAAAAACAAACATTGTATTATTTTCGTTAAACAAAAATTTTCTATTTCATAAAATTAATTTCTTCTTTTTTGTGTCTTCCAATGTTTAAGGCTAAAATTCCAGAAGAAAAACCAATAAAACCAAAACCGGCTGGTGGTGATCTAATGGCTGATTTGCATAATAAATTATTAATGCGTCGAAAAGGTATATCGGGTGCAAAAGACACAGCTGAAAATCAACAAACATCCGGTGGTAATGTAATGGATAGTATTTCGGCAATGATACCACCTCCGCCCCCAACATCAAGCACAAAACAACGTCATCAGCAACAAAATTCATCGACAACAGAACCCAGCGATGAGGATGATTGGGACTGATAATTATCTAATCTTTTTATTTTATTACTTTACATTACGACTTTTATTTCATTGAATTAATAAATATTTAATCTTATTGTAAAGAATACTTTATTCTCTTATTAATCATAAATATAAATTTCTACATAATATATTACAATGAAAGGGTAAAATACGTTATTAATAAGTTGTTTGGTAAGCATTATTTTCCATAATTTGAGACCATAATAGAGATATAGAGTAAAGTAGTTACTCAGAGGCATAGTTTTACACAATTATTGTTGATAAATTCTTTACGTTGATATAAAAGTTATACTTCTCTATCAGCATTTTTATTCAACTAAAGTGACCGTTGCAAAAGAAATTAATTTTTAATTATATTGAGGTTATCAATTTAAAACACTTTGGTACACTCTGAATTTAAGCATTACGTTTTTTATTATAAATATATTAATTTCTCTTAAATAAATACCACGAATTACACCCACTATCAAGTAAATATTTATTTTAAATATAAAAATCTATCAATAATTTTTGTATATTTGTATTTCTTAAAAAATTTGATATAAATATATTTTTTTTTGAATCATTATTTTGATAAGAAAAATTATTATTCTACTTTTTTAGATGGTATTATGTTATTTGTAATTAACATCGGCTTAAGATTGTGCTATACAATTAAAAGAATCATTGCGTATATGTGTTATAATTTTTGCTTTATATGCTGAAAATAAGAAGAAAAAAACAAAGATAACAAATAATGACTAAACGACGTCACAAAAATTATGCTATTTTAATAATTATTGCGAGTGGAGAGGCTTAAGTATTATTCGTATAATTTATACACGTAATGATTTTATTTTTAATATATGAGCCATAATGATAAGAAGTGTTAAAAGAATGATAGTGTAAAATCAATAATTAATAGTTTATATTTATATGCATACGGTAATATAAAAAAAGTTTATTTTTAATTTACTATGCTAAAGTGACGTCGATCAATTAATTAAATAATTAATAACCAATAATGTCATAGTGTTTTTAGGTTAAATATTATTTAATCTATCGTATAGTATTAGTTATTTTTACTTTTTTAGATAATTATATTTTCATTACGATAAAAAATACATATTTTTTTAATTAATTCTGTGTGGTATAATTTTGTTTGTTTATTTTTAACGATTTTAATTTAATTTTTTAAGTCGCTGTTAAGTCACATAATACAAACAAACAAATTCTTTGTTATAAAATGTATAATTTAAGAGATTCGATTATCAAAATGAAACTATTAACAAAAATTGATCAACACTATGTCCATTCAGAGTAGAGATTTATTAATTTTAAATTTAAAACATCAAAATGTTTTAATATAAACAAATAAATTAATAAAATAAATTAATAGTTTTTATTTTCCAGTTAAAAATGTAACATTACAGTTGTATAAATGTTTTCAAAAATTATTTTTCAAACAACAGCAACTCATCATCAGTAACACACCATTATTTCAGAAGTTTGTAATGGAAATGTCAATTTATTCCTATTTTGGTAAATTTGAAAACTAATAAATCATTTATTTTTTTTAAATAATAGCAATAATAATAATTTTTTTATTATTTTTAGTTGTACCTTCAACTTCCTATGGATTATTATTTTTTAGTTTGGACACTCTTTGGCGTTTAACGATAACACTGTATGAGTTCAAAATGAAATTTAAATTGAGGTCCTGTGATATTAAAAAAGAAATTTTCCAACAATTAAAATTAACATTTAATTATAATAGAAAAACGAACATTTCAATTGTGGTATTGGCATTATTGGCCACATATGTAATACCCTCAACGAACTGTATTGCAGTTTTAAAAAGTCATAATGTCGTTACAAATATATTTAATATAATTTTTGTTTATTTTTTGTCACGCTGGTGTGATTGGGTATGTGAACCAGTGAAATTCTTAAACCAAAATAATATTAATTCACTATTTTTTACTTTTTTCTTGTTAGAATTATTCAATTTATCATGAGTATTTTACGTTGAAAAATAATCACAGTTTAGATTATGGCTCCGGAATGGCTTATAGTTATTTTTATGGGTATTTAAAGATATTACTACCGCACCGTGGTGATGAAACGCAGGGCATTAAGGAACGTATTGACAAATACGAAAGTAAAGAAGGTGTATACTTTCCAATTAAAAAATTATTTATTTTAATACCGGACTCATTATATGTGCCGCCGAATTTAGATGAACAAAGTGTTTTACTCAGTAAGGCCAATGTAAGTTTTATTATTTTTTTTTTGTTTTATATTCGAGTAATACAGTGAGATTTTGTTTTAGAGTTTGGAAGAAGTTATCCGATGTCGTGGCGGCGTTAATAAACGAAGTTATAAAAATTCTGTTTATAAATTAGAAAACAACGGTGATAGACTTTGGTACGTTTGTGCAGAGGGTGCAACACCGTTGCTAACGTATTATGAATCACTTAGAGAGAGCGGTTTAAGAACAAGACAAGATTTAAATAATCTTATTGTTGAACAATTTTATAAAAAGTTAAGATATTTATTATGGGATTATGTGGATTGTCGTGAAGAGGCTGAACTTATATTTTACAAGGGCCTTGATAATTTTGATAAACCAGTAGATGTTGGAGTTATTTTAAAAAAACGTATCGAAGAGCTAATGAAATAACATTTTATTTTATTTTTAAAATTACATGGACAAATGAATTATGACATTTTAAAAAGAACTTTTAATAGACTTAAGTATAATGAAATAAAACATAATTTTTTTTTCTAAATTAATCTTTTATTTGACAAGACGTATCATTCATTTTTTCGCAAATATTATGAATTGTACAAATGATTTTTATAACATCGATAATATTATTATAATCACCGTAATCATCTAGTAATGATAAGCGTTGAAAACGATTTATTAATTTTTTAAAAGTATTTTCTATAAGTTTGTACAAATTTACATCACTTTTATCATAAATGGTCGTCATCCAATTATACTCATTATTATTTTCCAATATATTATGACAAGCATAGATTTTTTTATTTGCATTTAATTTAATATCGCTTGTATTCGATAATTTTTTTAAATTTTTGTTCAAATTTGAGCTTCTTAACATTGTATTACGTCCTGTTACATTTGGTTGTCCAACTTCACAATGTCTGATTAAGTTATTGCTGTCAATAATTATTAGCAATAGGCAAACGTAACTAGTATTTGTTTTCGAGTCTCTAACATGTAGTTTATGCATACCAAGTACACCAATAATATTTTTAATCTGTGACAATTCATAAAATATCTCTGATAGCATTTCCTGCTCAAATAATGTATTTGGCCAAGATATATGCTTATTTGTCTCTTTAACTAAAAAATAATTTCTTATAGTTTTAAATAAATGATAAATCTTTAATTCATTTAATGAATAATTATTTAATATTTTCTCTAAATTCTTATTTGTATTTGTTAAATATAAACAATAAATGATTAAATCGTATTTCAAACAATTGTCAATTAACGGCGTCAATTCAATTGAATACTTTGCTAACATATAAGATTTATAATTATCCATCAATATATTAAATGTGTCTAATGTTATTTTTAAATTATTTACAAAATCATCTTTCGAAAATTTATTTAATATTTTGTGAAGACTTTTATTTTTAACAGTAAATATTATTGTTGATAATATTAAGACAATATCTTCATCATCATCACTTGTACTAGAATCGGAGGATGTTTCTAATAAAAAGTTGAGTACATTCTAAAAAATATATAATAATATTAAAATTATTACAGAATTTTGAATAGCATGTTTTGATAAATATTTTACCGAATTCATTTCGTTAGTATTATATAAATGTCAAACTGAAAATCATAATAATGATGAAGTTATTACTAATTATATTATGTATATTTCTTTGTTTATTACACGATGTGAAAAATTAACACTTTACAACGGCCATATTTTATAGCAAATAAACCTGGCGGTTTGAAAAGCTGTCAGTTTATTGTAACAGAAGCACATCTAATTTATCAAAAAAGCAATTAATATTATATTACAAAATAAACTATATATACATTAATATAAGACATTAAAAAGGAATAATATAAAAGGTTTTTGTCTTTTTTAAATTATAATATAAATTCAACTGTTGCTAACTAATTATATTACGAATAAAAAATGTAATGAAAAAGCTTAACTGTCATATTCATAATACATTTTGTGATCAAATTGATGCAACATAGATAATTATTTGTCATTGTTTTTAATGAATTATTATTTAAATATAGTCTAATTTATTTTATTTTAGTATACTATTTACAATGGATGATAGTCGGCAATATTCTTATTTGCATTCAAGGGAGCCAAGTATAGATCGTCGTTTTCGTCCATGTCCTGAACGGCAAGTAAATTTAGATGCAATTTATGACATTTCGGACGATGAAGAAAGTTCTGAAACGGAATGCAGTACAAAATCCACTGGCACAGATTCTGTTAATGTGTTTTTACGTTTGCGTCCGACAAATGGTTATGATAGTTTAAATTTGTATAATATAAATGAAAACACACTCATCGTTAAACAAACAGAAGACAAAAATTCATTAAACAAGGATTTGTCTGAAAAACATTTTGCGTTTTCTAGAATATTTGATGAAGAAGTTCCCCAATGGGACGTTTATAACTACACTGTTCGTGATTCCATACTGGAAGAAATGTGCGCCACATTTCTAACATATGGAACGTCTGGATCAGGAAAAACATTTACTTTATTAGGTATAGCAATGATTTATAATTCAAGAATCGAGATTATGGAATGCTAAATACATTTAATTTAGGTAAAAAAGAAAATCCAGGAATAGTACCAAGAGCTATTGAGCAGATATTTTCAAAGTACTTTGAAAATATAGATAAAGAACCACATGTAAAACCCGTGAAAGGTGAACTTAAGATATTGAATGATAGTCAAAAGGACACGGAAAAACAGTTAAATCTTCAATTATTTAATGCCGAAAAGAATGTGTTTAGTAAATATGAAAAAATAAAGAACATAATAAAATACGAGAATGATTTTCCCGTAGATCTAAAAGATAATAAGTCTGTATTCATTTGGGTGTCTTTTATAGAAATACACAATGAAAACGTTTACGACTTATTGTCTCCGTCTTACGATAATGATAAAGTGAAACGTGAAAAATTAACGATAAGAAAAAATGGTTGTAACGTTTTTATTAAAAATTTAACATCAGTGTTTGTAACTTCTGCTGCTGAAGCATACGAATTGTTAAATATAGGGTTTGAGCGTATTTCATTTGCCTCGACGGCCATCAATATGAATTCAAGTCGCTCTCATGTTATATTTATGATTGATATAATTGTATATTTTCCGTTAGAAAATTTTATGTGGATAAAATACAATTTTTGTGATTTAGCTGGCTCAGAAAGATGTAAAAAGGCTGACACAAAAGGAGACCGTTTAATTGAAGCGCAACGAATCAATAATTCGTTACTGGTATTAGGACGTTGCTTAGATTCGGTTTATAATAGCCAGCATAAGAAAAAAACTGATATGGTCCCGATAAGGGATTCAAAATTAACAACATTAATACAAGGATCCTTATTGGGTAAAGAAAAATTTACAATGATCGTTAATCTTCAGCCGAATACCGACTTCTTTGACGAAAATATGAATACGTTAAATTTTGCGTCAATTGCAAAAAAGATTGTGCATAAAAAAATAAAACATCGTGCAGCAAGAATAACGAGGTATTCATTATTTAACGCTCAAACGACCATCAGCCCGGCAAATAGTACTTTGCGACAAGAGAATGAAATGTTGCTAAATGAAAATTTTGGGTAAGTAATCATGATACGCTTTTCTTTTTTTATTTACAAATTATCTTCGTTTTTTTAGTTTGAAAGCTGAAAACGAATCTTTATTAAATATGAATAGGGAATTAGAAAGTAATTTTGAGAAACAACTACAGAAAACTACAGAAACAATTACTGAAATGATTACAAGCCATGAGAAGGTAAATAAATTGTGGAAGGAAATGGTAATTTTTATTTATTTATAATAAGCAGAGTAAAAATAAATAAATAATTTAATTTAATAATTTTAGGAATTAAAAAAAGATAACAGTTATAAAGATAAAATAAATAAACTTTATAAGAAAATTCAAAAACTAGAAGCAATAATTGATGACTTAGAAGAGAAATTAGAAGAAAAGGAGAATCGCGATTTAGAGAAGTGTTCAAATGAAAACGAAAAAAAGAAAAGAAGGACCTTCACCTAATTTTAATTTATTATGTTGTTTATTATTATTATTAATTTTATTTTTAAAAAATCATATTTTACTCTACTTAAGTTTTTAAGTTTTAATTATGTATTGTAATATTTTAAATAGTTAATAAAATGTCAGATAATCACTTCTGTATTGATATGAACATTTGACATGGCTATAGTTATTTTTTTTACAATGGCAATAATGACAGCTGTTTTTTGTTTATATAAGTAGTACAAATAATTCGCAATGTGGCACTGCTATCGATAAAAAGATAAGTGTTTTGACATTTTATATCGGCATTGTTTCTTGCACGCTAACCTAAGTTTTAATTTTGTATTTAACTACACGTGCTAAAAACTGTTTACAAAAAAAAATGAGAAAAATTAAAGAAAAACGCAAACGGAAAATTTCAGAAAGTTCCATTACGAATGGTAGTAACGTTAGTAAAAAATTGCATACTGATAAGAGTGTTGAAAATGAAAATTTGCCTATAGCTGATAATAATAATGAAGAACCCCACGATTTACTTAAAGAAATAACTAAAGATATCGAACTAAAAAGTGAAGATGAAGATGTCGAGAGTGAAGAAGAAGAAATCATAACTAATAAACCATTTAAAGTAAAAGAATTTCGAAAAATACTATCAACAAAAGAATTTATTGGGTGTAATTTGAAAATAAAAATTGTAACATTCATATATTTTGTTTAATTTTATTATTTTTTTTAGATATGAAACATTTTGTGCAAGTAGCTGGACGAAGTTCAAATTATGTCGCAAAATATATAGAAGCGGGAGGACGTATTCATGAATTGGTGCAATGCCTTGGTCACATTGATAACGAGCATTTACAGCACGTTTCATATGTTTTGAATTCAATACAATATGTATTAATAACCGTAATATCTAATTATCCAAAGTACATGGAGCCGTCTATACTTTCGTGTAAATATCTGTTGGCTTCATATAAAAATTGTATACAAAATCTACTAAATTCAGTACAGAAAAGTCATAAAAAAACTGCATTACGTTTACTAGCAGCGATGGTAACGCTAGAACCGAAATTAGGACGTGATATACTAAGCACATTTGATATAATTACTGAGAACAGAAAATTAGAAAAGTTCACTGCACACTCATTGATTGATATAAAAAAAGACGGTGACACGGTTCGAACATGTTATATTCATTTCATAATGGCATATTTAATTGAAGGCAACATACATTTAATAAGACAAATTCTTGAGAAGAATTCACTCTTAATGGCAATTATATCTGGGCTAGTTTACGATAAAGTTGATACAATTAAATTGGTATTAAGTACATTATCTGAATACGTACTTAAAATGCAATTAGTATCAAAAACGCAAAAAATTCAAATATTTCAAACAAAAATAGTCCAAGAATTAGTTCAGTTATATGATTGGAAAGGACCCGAGTATTATGTACAAATAAAAGAAAAAAAGAATAAAAATGAAAACATAACTAGTAGTTGTGATGCAGTTGAAGCAGATATTGTTAAAAATTTAATTCATGAGTTTTTAATACTTTTATTAACGTCCCGTAAATATGGTATTGCATTTCAGTGCTTAGGTGTTCGTGGCAAAAAAAATCACCCACAGTTAATAATGTTACAAACAATAACAATGCCATGGGATAATGAATTGCATACAGATCTTGTTGTAAAAATTATATTAGCATGTCCGGAATTAATGAATTATGCATTGAGTAGATATGGAAAATATTTAGATGTTAAAAAGACACAATGTTGGGATAAATGTTTAAATTTTTTTAAAAATTTAATCAGCTTGATGAATCCATCGATTATTCATTTTGCTATAAATGACATTAACGCAAAGGATATGGGAACAATAATACAAAATAATACGTTGCCGTTGGAGATTTTTCATTATTTTAATATTGATATGTATAAATTAAAAGACTTTAAAATGTCTATAAAAATTGTTGATATATTACATATAATGTTGCTGCAATGCAATAAATATTTATCATTTATAAGTGATATAGAGAAATTTAAACCACATGAAATAAGAAAAATTAAATTCGATTTATTAAATCATATATTTTTGAATTTTCCAAGTGTTGAGAGAATAATCAATATGCTTAAAAATAACATTGAATATTACTATGATGAGAATAATGAAAACAAACAGTTAATATTAAGGCAATTGGAAACAACATTGGACTTATTATTAATTATAGCAAAAACGATACCGTCGTTTATTGAGAAAACATCTTCCGTCATTAATTATTTACAAATATTAAAACCACTTTACTCATGTCGTACAGAGGATGTAACTGATGCAGATATTATGAATACAGAAATTGAACTTAAAGCGGTTAAACTTATAATGATATTAGAGCCAAAAGCAATTACACCACAAACAGAATTGTTCGATCATGTTATGGAATCATTTTTAAAATTATACGTTTATGGTACATCAGAGCAACGGCAAGAGATGAAAAAACTTTTACGTGACATTCTACAAAATACTGGATTATTTATAAATGGTTTATTGGAAATTGATATTTGGTTAGATTGTTTTTTGCAAATGGACAAATTATATTTTGGCGATATAACAAAATTTTTAATAAATTTAATTAAAACAATAAATACCGATGAAAAACAATGTGGAACAACAACTATTGAGTTGAAATGTGAGAAAAAATTCCTGACGAAAAATATTGAACAATTATTTGAAAATATTGAAAACGATGTAACGTTAAAAGGTATTATGAATGTCCCAACATTAGGGCAGTTATTACCATATGCTTTATTAAATAAAAATAAATGCGATGGTGTAGAAATTTATTTAGAAAGCCTTGGTTTTCGTTTATTTCATTATTTACCATCATCGGAAATAATACAGAAAATATTTACGGATAATGAAAAAACATCGAAATCATTTTTAAAATATTTGAATAATTGGATTGTTAAAGATCGTACAAGTGACTATAAGCACGGACCTAAATATGTAAAGGAATTAACGAAGGCATTACTTGAGAAAAAAGGAACATTTAGTGAAATTTTTAATAATGAATGTATAGATGATCTACTTGAAAATGAATCGCACGCGATGCTTTTAATTTACTTAACAATATTTTACGTTATTCATATGGCACGTTTAGATGAATTTGACGAGAATGCCCTGACGATAAGTGTTGATTTTCTTAATAATTTTCTTGATATAATAAATAAAATTAAGAGAAATAATAAAGAAGTGGGTTTCAATGTTGATGAAAATCATAATTGCTTGCAAAACGCTTTAAATTATATTTATTGTCAACAATTTCATTTATTAAATTATTTTCATATAAATAATGATGCTGATGATAATGCAACAAAATTTATTACATTATTCATGTACGAAGTAACAAATAATTTAAGAAATAAATACACGATTGATAACATAAATGAGTTGATTCAACATTATGGTAATAAAATGATAAATCAAATAATACAAAATATAAATGAGACAATTAAAACAGATAGAATATTTACATCGTCATTATTATTAAAATTATTAAATGTATTTGATCTGGCTAATGACAAATATAAAATTGTATTAAATGAATTAAAAAAATTATCATCGAAAAATTACATTATAAATGGTGGCACAAAGACAAATTATTATGATATTTTATGTTTTATATTAAAGAAACTATCAGAATTGCATAATGATTGTGATTTGCCATCGAGTGATGTTATTACATATGTTTGTAATATTTATATTACGTTATCCCAATGTGATGATGGTGATGTTAATTTGGAAAAACTTGAAGATGGCATTTTAAATTATATAAATGTTTTTTATCATAGCATAGAAAATGTTCCGGATGAATTATTTGAGACAATGTTTATAGCTAAACGACTATCAAAAAATGCGACAAAATTAGCAGCACTCTTGTTGCAACGCAATGAAAAATTATCGACAGTGTTACGTGCAAAATTACAAGATAATCTAAGTAAAAAGGAACTTATATATCCTTTATTAAATATATTATTTTTACGTGATGAGGAGTTCGAGGATAAAAAACTATTACAACAAATATTTAACGAATACAAAAATGGTATATTGAAGGCAATGGAGAAACCGCAAAAGGCTGGTGTGATTTATCGGGAAAACTTTTATGCGTCAAAAGTACTTATTGAAAAGTGTTTTCCACTAAAAGAGTGTGTTGATTTTTGTAAGAAAATATTGAAAATTGATACAGCGGAAATATTTCAATGTCAATTGTTAAAAACGATTCATCAGAAGGTAATCAACGATGGAGATAGTGCAAAGGTGAAATCAATTGCTTACACAAATTTTATCAACACAATGTTGCAATTATTTGTGATTGTTTTGAAAAGAGAACAAGTTGAGTTAGAGAAAGTTAATGCGTTTTCCTTTATAACATATAATTGGATAAAGGGACGTTGGAAGCATTCGGAGAGTTTAGAAGACATTGATTATAGTAAAATTGTTGCGAATCAACAATGGAATCAATTTTGTAAGATTTGTCTGAAGTATGGGATGAGAATTATTTACGATGAGGCCAATCAAGACAATATAAAGGAGGATCACAGTATTCTATTAAAATTATTAGGATTCTTATGTGATGAATTTTATGCAACTGATAGTAATAATTCGGATGTTGCTGAAATATTTGAAATGTTAATGACACACTCAGAATTTATGAACATAATGTTTATGGAGAAGAAAAACACAATTAAAACAAATCTCATGTATTTATTATTAATTTTACTGAAGAAAAATTCAAATATTATGAGTGAAAAACATATTGGTGTTTATTTGGGTGCATATAACGCTAAATTATCAATATGCGATCGTTATATACTGGCTATATTACAACTATACGAGCGTAAAGGAATTAATTTGTATGATTATCGTCCGTTTGTGTGGAGCGAGGCGGCAATTACAAGATATACAATGGACGATGGTAATTTTAAAAATCAAACATTAAATACTGAAACAACAATATTTACCGTTACATCTCTAATTGATAAGGAGACCTGTTGGCAATCCTATTCAAAATTTCCAATATGGAGACGTTTGGATACTTTAAAACAAATACCTGAAATTGATTTTGATAATATTTCTAATGTATACGGTGAGGCAAAAACGAACGATGTTTGCTTTGTAAATAATAAATTGGAAAAATATATTTATATGGGTGAGAAAAATGAAAATACAACGTTATCAAGATTTGCAAATTACAAACCGGATTATTATGATGATGTTTATGATCCGGCATTTTTTGTACCGCTTCTGGGAATGTTGTACGGTCCAGATTCAATGTCCAGTACATTAGCTTCAATATCTAGTGGTGTTTTGGGTATTGTATGGGCAGCATTATCATCTGTTGATTTAAATATGCGGTTGATTGCTGGTCACACATTGTTACGTTATAAATCACATTTGGATTCTAGAAGGTTAAAAATGGTTAACATATCTTCTTGTTTATGTAATTAATTATGATAAATTGTCTTGTATTTTCAGATCATTTTGTGATAAAAATGTGTGGCAACATTTCTTTTATAGTGTACAAACGGGCTTAGAGAAATTAGGACAAAATGGAAAAGTACCAAAAACAACTGCCACCGATGCTGTCGTTGTTGCTCGCATACCATATGTATGCGGTTTGTATTTGGCAAGAGCATCGACTATATTAGCACAGCCATTACACCAAATGTATTATTTAATTGCAAAATATATGATATTGCAACCAACATTTGACTTCAATCGTTTACCACAATTTAATTATTTGTTTCATAGTTCTGATCGTGATCATATTGATCAACGTGATTATATACTAGAGATAATACGTGACGGTATAAAATGTTATGGTGATTTTAATATATTATTAACAAATAATATTTTTAAATCATTATTTGGTTTTTATTTAAATCCATCAACAACAAGAAATACAAATTTATTAATATTGAGCATTGTTAATGTAACAATGAAAATACCGAATGCTGCACGTAAAATGTGTGAACACATTGGTATAATACCGTGGCTAACATATGTAATTGGTAATCTTGAAGTACATCATTATGATACAAGAGACGCAATAATAAATATATTAAATAATTTATGGTATTCCCTGAAATTAGACGAGAAAAAGTATAAAAATTCACGTGGCATTGAATTAAGATTATTGCATTTATTATTAAAGTTATTGCCGCACTTGACTAATCAAATTCCTATAAATATGTATGCAAAATATATAAATTTATTAAAAAATGTCTCGATAAATAATTTCCATTACATAAATGAGGAGAATGTTAAACAGATAATACAATGTGCCGATGTATTTTTGGAAAATTATAAATGGGATATTGACTATTTGTGTAAATATGGTTGGCGGTATGCCGATGACCGTATAGAATTTATAAGAAAAATTCGTTTAAATAATTTAACAATTGATCCGATAATATTATATTCACTGGTTACCTTAAGAGAATTTATTATTAATTGGATGAAGAGTAAATAATTGTTTTTAATTTTATAAGCAAAAAAAAAAATTCCTTTATAATGTCTTTGTTAAAAAATAAAAAAAAAAGTTAATTAAGAATAAAATTATTGTTGCGTTTTATTTACCAAAACAGGTATATCTGTTTAATAATTAAATTTTACTAAGTATTGAATACGACAGGTGTATTTTAATCATTTTAAATTCATATTATAAACGTATTCAATATTGCTTTTATCACGTCGTAGAGAAGTTGTGTCTTTTGTTACAATAATGTTAAAATTCATTAAATATTTATTTACCTGGGGAATAAATAATTCTCGCTACGTATATGATACACATTTACTTAAAAGTGGGAAAACATCGAAATGTTACAAACATCTCCCACCAAAATATGAATAAATTGTTTAATCGAATTCAACATTTAAATTCCACAAAAATACATTAAAACATAAACGTGAGTTGTCTATCAGATTAAACGGTTGTGCTTACCAGTTTATTGCGCGTGTTTTTAATCAAAAAAGTTTAATGAAAATATTTAAAACAAAATTAAAATTTATTTCATAATGAAAATGGCGTCCGGTAAATTAAAGAAATAATAATAAATTTTTATTATTCGTTGTTCCAGTGTTTTTTTATTTGTGTAAATTTATTATTGTTTAGAAAAATTGCATTAATGGATTAAAGTGTATTTAATAGCAAGTGTCTTAAGGTGTTTTTATTTTCTTTTAATTTAATTTAATTACAGTAATTTAGTGTTTTTGATTTTTTCGTATAAGTTTTTGTTAATGAAATTAAAGAAAAAAACAAATGATACGTTTGTAATAAGATAGAAAAGCGAGGAACCCGACAAACGATACCATTTTTTGTGTGCTTTTAATTATTTTTGTATATTAATTTCAGTTTTTAAAGGTTTTTTTGTGTTGCTGTCAGTTTTTCAATCCTTCATTTAAATATTTAATTTTCAATTGAAATAAGAAAAAAAAATACTTTATTTGTTTAATTGACAAAAAAAAATTTAAAACGAACAAAGTAAAGAATTTTTTTTTTCGCTGTTTCTCATTTGTTTGTTTAAGCATACTTTAAATCATTGTACGCGTACAAATTTCACTTAAACTTTATTTTTTTTTTGTTCTCTTCTTTTAAATAAATTTTATCATTAAAAAGCACTTATTTGTTTAAATTAAGTGTTACAGAGTGAAACTGATAATTATAAAACAGTCATTACACCACGTATTTGGTTTTTTATTTCGTTATATCTTTAAGGATTACCCTGTGTATATCTAGTGAATAAATAAAAAAAAAATAAATTAAATTACCTAAAAGCTTATTCTGCCTTTATTATACTTTTCAATTAAAGCAAACAAAAAATATATCTGTGTGTAACGATTTTTATGATTATTTTTTTTTTCTCTTTACTTTAACTCAAGGTAAAAGAAATTCAAAGTGGTGTGTCTGTTGCTTTAGATAAAAGAAAAGAAAAAATAAAACAAAGGTAGATCATCGGTGTTCTGTGGTTATTAAATTTTAAATAAAAATTTTAAAACAGTGAATACAGTGTTTGTGTTTTAAGGATTCCGTGTACACAAATTTATAACATAATTTTTGGATTCAGCTTTAATAAAACAAAATAATATTAATAATAACAATAAAAATAAATACTTAATAAAGGATCTCACACTAAAATTTATTAAATTTATTTTTTTCTTCTGATAATTTACCTGCTATGTAGGAAACAGGTAAGATTTTTTTTTTAATATTTTTTTTTGTAGTTGTTTTTTTAATAGGATATGAATTGCGTTGCATCATGTTACAAAGCAACAGTATTATAGCAATGGCGTGAGAAATTTAATATTGTATTTATAAGCACGTAATGATGACCTTAACACTAGGGTTAAATGTTATTATGAAAATGATTAAAAATAATTAATTAATATAAAATTAATTGAGTAAATTATTTCTTCTCTTTTTTATTTTTTTTTTGCTTTGTAATGGTTGGAAATTGTCTTAAGTATTTGCATTGTACCCTTGAGATTTTGGTCATTTTATCAAATCATTTGGTCAAAATCATTTTATTTAAATAAACCTTCATTAACCCTTCATTAATTTATTCATAATTTTTTGCATCAATATTAAAATAGAGAATATTTTTTTGTCTACAAACCAAAACATATTATATTTTTGTATAATCAGATTAAATATAGGAAATGTTATTAAAATGAAATTAATTTTATTTTTTTATTTTTAATTTGTATCCGTTAATATTGTAACTACTGTACTGTATTAAATAGATTTCATTATGATAAAGTGAAAAAAAAATAATAATAATAATAATAATAATAATCTAAAAATGAATAATTCATTACCTGTGATATAAACAAAAATATATTCTTAATTTTTAATTTAAAGGTGTTAGAAGAGCAGACGTTATAGTGTATATAAACAAAAAATAATAAACAGTATTTTAATAATCATAAACCACAACAATTATTTTTTTCTGTTGTTATTTTTCAAAATAAAAATATTAAAAATTATTCAATGTAAGTCACTAAGTTTAATTTATACAACAAATAAAATGGATAAATATTAAATAAATTTCCCCATCGAAACTAACAACCGTGTCGTCTACATTTCATGTTATTTTATTTAATTTTTTTCGTTTTTATTTAATGTTTACACAACATATGGTGAATTATTAAAATTTAACAACGAAAATTACTTATTTTTTGTCGTTATTCTTTTATTTGTTTGAAATAGAAACAAAAACAATAAAAAAAACCGTTTTTATTTGAATTATTAAAAACAAAACAAAAGCATGATCGAAAGGAAGTCATGACAAAAGAGACAAAAACAAAACAAAAGCATTAACCATTCTATGTAATTTGAGAGATAAAAGTAAAGTAAATATATTTAATTTAATTAAAACTTTTATTGTGATTACTGATGCTCATAATAATAATAATAATAATAATCATAATTATCATTAAAATTGATTAAGGTAATTTTGATTTAATAAATAAGTAATGTTATACTTTATGTTTTTTTTTCTAAAAGCATAAATATATTAAATAAAAATTATGATTGACAAAGCTTTCTCTTGTCAATACTATATAAAAAAAATGCAAATAATAAATGCTTTATTTGCTAAATTATTTTATTACCAATAATAGGAATTTTTTCTGTGGGAAAACATAATCACATACAGTCTTTTGTTAATAATATTTTTTTTATTGCGTTTATATTTTATATAAATAAATTCAGCTACCCACTGTGCGTTTAAACGCAGAATTATGTGTAGTGGGGTTTTTTTTTTACCTGTCTGTATTACTGCCACTTAGTATTAAAAATGCTCAAGTGATAAATTTGTTTTACAATAATTAGTATTTTCACCGCATGTACAAATAAACAGAAAATAAATAAATTATAATTAATTAAGTTAGTTTTAACTTGATTTTATATATTTTATTTTTTATAGCTTAGATTTTGCTTTAACTATTACCTTTAAGTTGTTTTTCATTTTCATCTATTTAATAAAACAATGCACGATTAATTTTAATTAATTATACTAAATTATTATTGATTACTATAATATGGACATTTTGTAATAATTTATAAATATAAAAATAATAATAATAAAAAACACTATAAATGATTAATTTATTTTGACATTTTGTCTGTTTGTTAATATTTAAAGTGTTGAAATATTTGTATATAATATTTGTTTTTATTTAATTAAGATTTATATTTATTAATTAATCAAGTGACATATAAACTGATAAACATACATTGTAAAAAGAAATAAAAATTAAAAAACAAATTACCTAACAAGAATTATAAGCAAGTTTTGGTAATTTTAAACAAAAGAGTTAAACGTTAAAAAAGCGAGAAACCTTTTTTGTATTTAAAGATAAATTTCAATGCTAAAATTCAGTGATTATTTATTGATTAGACTAACTCTTGGTTACGGCTAAGAAATAAAAATGGTTTGTAGTCAATACAAATTTGCTGATTTTTCTATTCGGTACGTTTTGATATACTGATGCCAGCGAAAAAAAAAACTCAACAAAACAATAATTAATTAGATTAAATAAATCTTTAATGATTTGTTATTTTATTTTTTACATTTAACGAAATCAATAAGCCATACTTAGCCGCTTTAAAAGCATTATAAATAGAAATAATATTATTATAATGAATAAAATAGAAATTGTTTATTTATGAGTTAACTGAACAAGCAAATCTATATTTTTAAATCTTTATTTAACGTAACAAATAGCCACACAATAAGTATTTTTATTTTTACTTCTTCTTAATGCTAAATATAATTTTATCTCGATAAATAGTAAAAGCTTTCAAAAATAAAAATCTTTTGATGAATGTATTTTTAAATAAATTCTTTCATTATTATTATTATTATTAAATAGAAATTCAAGAAATAAAAATTACTCTTAATAATAATAAATAAATAAATACAAAAAAAAAAAAAATCCACCGTCATAATATTATGATTTTGAATTACAGATTTAATTCAATAAAATAATCTCGTTTATTTTTATATTTTTACTAAAATCCAAAGAGAAAATAAATTATCTTATTGCTTTTAACCTACAAAAAAAATTATTTCACGCATGTAATTTTGTTAATTATTTAAAAGCATAAAATAATTCATTGATTTTAACACAAAAAAAAAATAAAGTTAATTACTTTGATATCAGTTCCGTTTTTGGTATAATTAATGCCTTTCAGTGTGTGCCACTTAAATGCAATACTTTCAATCAATTTTATTCAGTATTATTGATTTCGCTTGAATGCACTTCTTGTTCTTTAACTCTGATTTTTATTTTTATATAATTAAATATATACATATTTATAATAGTTAATTCTGCGAAATGCAGATTTATCAATGCAATCATTTATTGCACGGTTTTTAGATAATGTATGTATATAGCAACTAATACCAATTTTATTTTTTTTTTCAATATAATTTCGTTTATATATCGCCGCCTCATAAGCATTAATGTAATTGCAGTAGTTTATGTTTGATGAAAATACCACGACTTGTTCGCATCATTAAATTCGATTTTACATAACTGAAAACATAATATAATGGGCATCAGCATAAAAGAATTAATTATTTTCTTTTCAAAAAGCCATAACCTTAATTTATATTTTTAAATCGAGTTTAAAAAAGCATAAAATTTAAAATTATATCTGATGTATAAGAATTAATTAATTAATTAATTGATTAATAAAAAGAAATTAAGCTTTAAATAAGATTAAATTCAAATAAACTCCCACCTGTCAAACGTATCAAAATAACGCCCGTTACTTATTATATATAATTCATATAATTTCATTAGAAAAACCGTAAACGAAAGCAATCAATATATTTTTTTAAGAAAAGAAAAATATAATTTATAATATTCGAAAAGCGTGGGTGACCTATTTTGATCCATCACTAAGAATAACAATTAGTTTTTAGCATATTACAGAAAAACTATATTATTATTCTTATTTTTTATTTTATTAAGGCAACTTTCATAGTAAAAACTAAAAGAAAAAACACAAACCAGAACATATTATTATTAAATTATTTTATTTCTTTAAATAAATACAAGAATTTAAAACTTAAAAAAAAAAAAATAAAATAAAATAAAAATAAATCTCACGATTCCTTGAATTATAAACAAAAAAAAAAATAATAATAATAAAATAATTTGTTTTTTATTTTTCTTCGTCTTTTTTTTTTTTCGTTTCTTTGTAATAAATTAATATTTAAAAGAATTAAAAAAAAAACATAACTTCACGTACGCATTAAGTATTTACTTAAGTTTTATTTTTATTAAGTTAAGAAAGCAATACCAGCAACAACAACAATAACAACCAGAATTATTATTGTAATAATAAAAAAATAAATAATAATAATAATAACAATACAAACACCATACCGATGTAGTAACCCATTCTTAAGAAAATAACTGTTGAGGAGAGTAGAAAGCTAAAACAATACACACAGAGAAATATATTTAAATAAAGTTAAAATGGTGGATGGAAAAGTTTTTTAAAGAGACAGGAAATTAAGAAGCTTTTTCATAAATAAATCTGCTTGAGGTAACTTAATAACGTTAAGAAATTCCTTATCTTTGTTTGTTTTTTAATTGTTCTTTGTTGGATTAATTAATTGACGAGTGCATTTAGCCGGCTGAATAGATAATATGTTAATTGGATATTTTATTTTATTTTTAAAATCATAAAAACCATGATATTATGGAAAATTAACAACACAGAAAAGGCGTAAAATGACAAGGATAGTAAATAATTAAAGTAATTAATTATAAGATATTACGTCGTTGGTATTAAAGCTAATTTAGTAAATTTTTAATTAAGAATTTTGCATTTGCAGTTACGAAAAGCACTGACTTAACAAAGTGATTGTTTGGAAATAAAATCATTAATTGATCCATTTGAAGCCATCACATTACCCATTTCAAAATTATTTAGAAAGTAATTTCGAATTTTATTTTCTCTATAAGAAACCCTATAAAGTTTTTTTCTGTAGATTCTGATGAACACAAAAAATAATAGTTTAGCAGCACCTGTTCCGTGTTATTTTTTACATTTACATTTAAAACAACTAATAAACTTTACAAGTGGCTCAACATAAATTATTAAATAAAAGAAAAAAAAAAACCGTTGAATTATTCCATCTGTCCACAATTGATTAATTTCATTTAAATACTAAATTGTATTCAGCTAGAAAAATGTCTTCATTCAATTTTGTCATACATAAAAATTTGCAACATTGATTGACTTTAATGTTAAAATAAATACTTTTAGTCATATTGTTATGTTTAATTTTTATTATTTACAAAAAATAAAAAGAGGAAAAAATTTAAAATAATATTGAATAAATAATAATAATAATAAAATACTTAAGTTTATTTTAATGCAGAAGAAGAATAAGAAGTAACAATAAACAGAAGAAAATTTTAATAACAGCGCAGTACAACGCGCTTAACGAATATAAAAAGCTTGACAAGGTGAAATTAACATAATTACAATACAAAAATTAAATACATTACATGTTGGATTTTTTTTTTTCTTACAATTATTTATTTATTTTTATAAGAAAAATTTACTTGTTCCCGTTTTAAGCTTGTTTTTGATTTTGTTTTGTTTTTTCTTTCAACCATTTTAATATGTTTTTAAGTCAAAATTATTATTGTTGAATTATAATTTTCAGTTTGCCTTTGTAGGTTTTGTTTTACGTCTTTTATTTAAAAATGATTATATTGAGATTTTATATTTATAAAAGAAATGCAAGGGAACACGTGTATCGCTTCTTTTTTCACCGTTTGTCAATTTTTTTTCATTAAATATTTTGTTTAATAATTATGTGACGTTGTTGCGTCGCATATATTTTTTGTTATGCAATTAATAATAAAAGTTTATTCGAAAAAGAAAAATAATTATTAAGTATGTGAAATTATAATTTTGATTGCCTTTACGACAGAATTCATTGAAACTAATCAATA
This sequence comes from Ptychoptera contaminata, assembly GCA_963942525.1. Classification (NCBI taxonomy): domain Eukaryota; kingdom Metazoa; phylum Arthropoda; class Insecta; order Diptera; family Ptychopteridae; genus Ptychoptera; species Ptychoptera contaminata. The sequence goes on along the minus strand of OZ012636.1, from coordinate 47,092,421 downwards.
AAATGGATCAGAGACAGCGTACGTTCGATTATTATTTTTAATGATCTCTCGATGTACTGGTATTTTTTTTTATTTTAAATTAATACTGTGCGATGATGACTTGGTAAACATAAATGACTATAAAATTAAAATGGAAAAATTCTATTCCCATAAATGGAATTGTAACTCCAAAGTTAAGCCAATATTTAAAAAATAAGATGACAACAGATGCATTCTAGAGACATTTTATCGTACCACGTTGATCTGAGAAGTTCAAAAGCAGTCTTTAATGTTCATACTAATAGATCTTGTCTGTGCTTTAACATTTAAGCTTAAATTTAAATGGTGTTTTACCGACTTCACAATTCCCATAAACTATTTAAGAAATAAACAGAAATATTCTAAGACAAAAACCTAAAAGTAAATGTTTTCGTGAGAGAAGATTCACTTATTTCGCCTTGTCTATATTCACATAATTAGTTGAGCAAAGCAATTTATTATTAAAAAAAAATAATAATAATAATTTCGGTGATTTTATAAAAATTTCTAAGAGAAAAAAATTATAATTTATTAAGTGGCGTTACAAAGAGCAAGGTACCTTATTTAGAAAAACAATAATTTTTTATGGTTTCGAATAGTGTTGTATTTACCTTTTTTATTAATTTACTTTCCTATGTTGTTTCAGCAATTTTGTTTCGTATTAATGTTAATAAATCACCATTAACATTGGCTAAAGTTAAAAGGTAAAAAATTCTTGATGTAGTAAAAGTAAATAAAAGTGAGATTTTAAATGGTTTTAATTTTATCTTTAAATTCATAATATTGGCGCCATTATAATGATTATGATAATGATAATTACTTGTTATTATAATTATTATTTTTTATTTTAATTAAATAAACTATTGTATTTCATTACCTTTTTATTACCAATGTTATGTATAAGGTATTTCGAGGGTACCCAAATATGTTTCATTCTAAATATAAGTCGTAAGAAAAGAAAAGAAATGGAAAGCAACTTGCCTAGCATACGCTCATTGTAATTATCAAAAAATTTATTCTTATTAATGAAATGAATGATGATGATGCTCTCAGGTGTTCCACAGTTTAATTTTTCTATAATTTTCTTTTAGATTAATAGAAAAACGAACTGATCTACTAATTATAATAAAATATTTTTAATTTTCTTACTTGAAAAACAATAAACTATATATTCTTTTCTGCCCTATAATTAAATTTATACCGTGAATTTTCGCTAGTGATACTATTAAAATAGAATGAATAATATTTCCAAAAATTAATTGGTATTAACCGTCAGTTTGGCGGTATTTTAATATTTTTGCTTTTTTGTTTTTCAAAAAGAGGAAAACATTTTTTATTGCTGGCCGTATTGATTTCAATTAATTAACTTTCTTTTTACTTTAGGTACTTTGTTACTTATAATTGTATTTTAAAAATAAACCTTATCTTGAGCGATATATTTATCAGAATACAAGTTATACTACTTAGCAATGTATTCGCCAGTTCATAGTTCATATTAAAAATTAATTTCGTTTTTGATTAAATAGTTTTTCCGTGGAAAAATTCACTATATATTTACAGAACCGAGACTCTAATCGTATTACCGGTTATTGAACTAAAATAATTTATATATTTTTTTTTTTTTCATTTTTACATCCTCAAGCAAAAAGTATAAAAAATAAAATTTAATAAAATCATCACGATGTCGATACTAAAAAAAATAATCAATAATTTTTATTTTCTTTTTTATCGTTTCGTTTCGTTTTAATTTTATTTTCGTGCTATAACACGAATTAAGTTAATAAAAAAATTGTATTTGGTGAGGTATTTCTCTTCTATGAATAAGGTAATTTTGTAAGCTTTTCAAGAGAACACATTGTGCACCAGATAGTGTACGTACAGTACAGTGAAAGAACTGGGTGTGTTGGTATTTAATTTTTTTGTAAGAAATTATTTACCAAAAATAGAAATGTTATTAAACTTTATCTTTATTTATTTTCGATTAATAAAAATTGTAAGTCTTTATCAGCTTTAATAGATTCAAAATAAAATTAATCATCGAAATTACATAAATCTTTAACTAAATATTAATTAAATAAGCGTTAAGAAATTACTTTATAATTAAAACAATAATCATTTGCCAATAAAATAACAAACTTTCATCATTTAAAGGAAAAAAAAGTAACAAACGTTAATCGTATAACAATTAAATAATTTCTATTTAATTACAATAATCTTCAACCTTAAAAGTAACCTGAAAAGGTTAAAAAATAATAAACAAATTCCATACAATTTAAATGTTGTGTGTCGAAATTCACAATTCACGCCTTCTTCTTTAGTTTATTCCGTTAAAAAAGTCATAAATTTTTTAAATAGGTAAAAAAAAAAACAATTCAATATCGTTAACCTTTACTTCCTTCTAATGTAGACGATATTTGACACTTAAATTGGAATTTAATTATCTTGTTAATAAAGGAAAACAATGAATCAAACATAAATTATAATTATAAAAGCAACATCTCTTTCTCGTTGATTTTTAATTAAAATTTAATGACTTTACTTTTTTCTTTTTATTAAATTTACATCTTAAGATGGTTAAGTAAACACTTTTTTGTATATATGTGGTTCAGCGTTATTAAATTGATTTGTAAAAAAAAAAAAGAAAAAACAATTTTTATTTTTATTAACGCAAGAGAATAATGTAATGATAATGGTTAATACAGAAAAAAAAAATTTCCAACTGTTCTCTATTGTCGGTATTTTTTTTTTGTCTATTTATAAATTTTAAAATATATATATATATAATTAAAAATCTAAAATATACAAAAACATTATTCAATTCGTCAATTGTAGACAATAAAAATGAAAAAATAAAAACAAATCACAGTGTGTAGAAATGAAGATGAAAAGCTTTTCAAAGTGTAGAAAGATAATAATAAAAATAAAATAAAGACACTGAGTTCGTGCATTGGCGTTCGCGTCATTGAATAATAAATTATTTTCATGTATTACAAACAACATAAAGAATAAAGTAATAAAATAAAAGAATCAATTTAACAAAATACAAACATATAATCTTTATTTTCGTGTGTTTATTTGAATATATTTTAAAATTAAAATTTTTAACAAAAAAAAAAAGGAAAACAAAAAGTTAATTCAACGTACACGACGCAATGACGATGATGTAATATGTTGTCTGTTCTACATTGCTGTGCTTCTCAAAAATAAGCTTAATACTTTGTTTATTCTGGATGATTGCAGTAAAAGTGACTGGTATTGTCAATATTTATTATTGATTAGTCTATTGTGTTTGTGTATTCTTAACGTACCTGCAATGTTTAAAATTTACGTGCAAGTAGAATTTAATTTAAAAACTGAGTGTTAGAAGTTTTAAAGCTTTTAACATTTTCAAATTTCGCAATATAAGACACAATACTGACAAATAAATGTGTTTAAATTGTGATAAGCAGACAATGATTTTAAAAAAGCTTCTGATTTGAAAACACTTTGCTTTACTTGATTTTATTTATTATCAGCGGCTTTTAAACTGTGGCCAAATATGTATACTTTGTGAAACTTTTTGAGAAACACAGCCGATACTAACTGAAAATGTAAATTTTCTTCGCTTTATTTTTTGTGAATAATTTTAAATTCTCTATTCCTCCTATTGTTTTTTTTTTGTGTTGAATTTTCCTATTAAATTTTTTCTATCGAAAATTTATTTTAATTTAAATTAGTTTTCATTTCACATTTTTTATGATTATAATTATTTATTTATTCGAGAAACATCATAATCGTGTTACACATATATATTTATGCATATAAAATGGGTGGAAGAGGAATTATTTTTTTTGTAAATAATCACTGTTACCTTTGTTCATGTTATAAAATGGGTTGTCCGCTTGGTGTTTTTTTTTTTATTCGTTATTTTCATTTATGTAGATCTCTTCTCCATTGAATTATTGTTGTGATTTTGTAATTGTTTTAAAAATAAAATCGAGCATAGCAATGTTTACGCTTTATTTAATGATTTTTGTTAATTTTTTTTTACATAAGAAAATAGACGTAGAATTTTAGAGAAGAAAAAATAAATAAATTAGCGTAGCAAAAATAGATAGAAAAATTTAATAATAATAATAATGAAGCACTAAAGGTGTAGCCAGATGTTGAATGGTAAGAAAAGTGTAATTTTATTATACTGTATTGAGTATGAATGTTAGCACATAAATCATAAATGAGAAAATATAATTATTATTGTGAAAATTATAAGTTTTGTCATGTTGTTTATAAGTGTTATTAAAAAATTTTTTGCAACAAACTGTTATACTATTTTCATTGCTTTTCCGTATTTAAATTATAAATTATATAAATTATCACAATCTTGTTATATAATTCATACTGTTAAACTTGTTCTTCATTTACTTTATTTATTTATCTGTTTAATCCGGATATGTATATACAGTGTTTAATTGCATTTGAATTTGAACATTTTTATTATATTGAAAATTATTTATGTTAAGATGCGAATTATTTATGATTGTAATCTAAATCCTGGTTTTAAAGAAACTAGTTTTGTATACTTATTTTAAATGTTATTCGCAGTGGGATAATAAGTTATATGAAGTGAAGAATAACTTACCAGCAACCGTATTACATAACAGTGAATATTATTCCAAAAAACCATTTAACTTAATTGCTTTAAGGCACTTAAAAAGTAAACTTCTAGAAAATTGTCCTGAAAATATTTATTTAGTCGACAGTTGAAAATTTTATCTAGAAAACTAAAAGTTCCTGGTGAGACTTCTATTTAATATCGAGTAATTATCGATCGAATTCCTTGTTAAATAGTCTGCGGATTATTTCAAAATGAATAAGAATTTAAACAACGCAATAAACTGTTCAAATCAGGTCGTAAAGATTTATCCAATTAGCATAAGCATGTATTATGTTATAATTTTAAAAAGAAATACAAAAATTAATTTTTATGATGAATATTTTCGATCCCACACGAAAAATACTAAAAATTCTTCTCATTGTCCTATTAGAACTAGAAAGTTTTTTTTCTATAATTTTTATTTTGTTAAATATTTATGCAAATGCATATTATTTTTGCGACTTTATGTCTCCTTAACATAATATTATTACTTTTTTGTGCTTATTTTTTTATTCTCTTTGACTCCATTTATTTCAACAATGACAAAATGAATTGTTTTAAGTTTTTTAAAACTGTAATTTGCATAAAATCATATATTCTTTTGTTCAAAAATATTATTGTCGGAGATTTTTTTTTTTTTGTTATTGACTTAACAGTCGTCGCTCCTTTTTTATAGCATGTAATCGTTGAGTTTGGTGTCTTGTATTTATTTTTTATAAAACTCAATAGTTGTTCAAAAGTTTATTCAGAGAAAAAAAAATATATTAAAAGCTTTTTTACCATGGCTACTTAATAAAAGTAAAGTTATGTTAAATTAAATCTTAAAGAATTTAAAAATTCAATAATCTGCAGGTGATTTTTAAGAAAAAAAAAATAAAGTTAAGAATCGCAAAGAAACAATAAGAAATTAAAATTAAAATAAACATAACGAATTTTAACAAAACATAATCATTACTTAATCTCCATCAGAATAATGATTTATGTATTTTTAAAATAAATTAAAAAATAATTATTTATAACTGAGTGAAACGATAAGTGTTTTGGTTATAATATTGATGGAATTTCTATTACAATTGACTTAAGAAATTAAATTTAGATTTAATCATAACTATTACAGACAAGCAAATAAATAACTGGCAGTGGTAAAAGTAGATAATAAAAAAAAAACTCTGCAAAATAATTGAGTGGCTAAAGTGCTTAAACAGGTGAAATATATTTCTTAGATAAGACATTGAAGGATCAAAAGATTTTTGATAGTAAAAGAATCGTCGCAGTAACAGTGCACGGTTAACAAAGCACCAAATCAATAAAATAAATCTTTATATAAATTTAATTTCACAATTTAAGGATTAACAAAAACACTTATTAAAACTTGATTTAAATAAATAAAAAGCTTAAATATCTATTTATTTATAAGTAAATTTTGTAGTATTTTTAATCAATTTTATTTATAATTTTCGTTATGTTGATTGTCTACCTGGAAAGCAACAAAAAAACAAAGCAGAAAAACATTTAACAAAACAACTGCTAAAAACCGGTCTCACTTGTTTTCTTTTATTTTATTATTTTTGTTCCACACACGCGACTTTTATTCGGTTTTGTTCTGTTTGTGGTTGGCTGTTGCAGCGCTTTAAAGCGTTCAAAGCACAAACAGTATGTTTTGTGCAAAAGTTTTTCTTTTCTTCATTTGTTCTTCTTGTCATTTTTATATTTAAAAATAAAATGGGAATAAAAAAATATTTCTAATGTTTTGATTGTTAAGAAAATGTTTTTCAGTATAGTATTAATATGATTGTGACATTTTTTTTCTGACTATCTATACCACCTTGTGGCGTGTTACGCTTTTAATAGGTTAAAATTTAATTTAAAAAATATATACAGAAGACAATTTAAATTAATAAAAGTTGTCCGCTGACAAGCAATTTGACAGCTCACTAATGTCGCGTCTATCAAAACAAAAAATAATAATAATAATTTCAATCTCACTTTTTCTATTAAAATAATCATTTTTTTTTTTATAATAAATTAATTAAATAATCGTGTTTTTCTTTCATCTCTATAAATTTTTATTTATTTAATCAATTAATTAATTAAATATGTATGTACGTTTGCTTTAAGTGATTACGTTTACAAGAGAGTTTGAGAAGTGGAAGTTGTTTGTGGTTGTACTTCATGTTATTGTTGTTTTATTATTAAGCTTTTTTAATTATTATTTATACAATTATTAATTATGTAAATTAGAACGGTGTCATTGCCGGTTGTTGCTACTTTTATAATTGCTTTCTATCAATTTTTCTTCACAAGCATTTAACACTGACTGTTGTTAAAGAATTGTTTTCATAATAAAATTCTTTATTAAATTTTGTAATTTCTTGATTGATTTCTTTATTTAATAATAATAACCACGGTACATACTTACTCAGTTTTATTTGCTTATAAGTGCTTTTGTATTAAATATATAAAGTTATCAAAACGGTGTTTTTTTCGCGAGTTAATGCCGCTTTACGTTTACATTTTATTACATTAAATTTTTCCACTTAATTTGTGACTTTTCGTTTGTTAAACATTAATAAAACATAATGTCTACATTTAGTTAGAAATTTCGTACATTATTATGACAAAAATCAGGTTAGTAAAGTTAAAAACAAAGAGATAAAAAATGTGTATTTCTTTTTTTCGTTGTCATTCTATTTGGGTTTATTATTTTGTTAAAATTACATTAATAATAAAGAAAAACACATTCATTAAGAATAAATCTGGTGCTTTTTTGAATGGCTCAAAATTTAATCATAAAACCACTTAATTCCTGAACAATAAAACATTTTTATTTTCTTTACTTTTTGCATATATTAATTTATTATTATCTAAAAACACATACACACACATAAAATAAAAGAGAATAAAGTCTGAAGAGTAAAATTAGTGAAAAGATGGATATAAATTTTGCTAATTTTATGATTATTAACGTATTTTTTTTTTGGTTATTTATTTGAAAATAATAATCATCGGTTTATTGAAGTTGATTATGGCGTCATTTATTTTTTTGATTTTTAACTTTATTACTTAAAAAATCATATTAATTTTGCTGATTTTATTTATTATTTTATTGAGTTGACTTCCTTTTTGTTGTTGGAAATAATCAGCTTTACTGCTGACTTAAAGTTATTTTAACGATCCCATTTTTTTTTGTAATCGCGTACACAGAAATCTGCCGCACTGTGGATGATCTTTATTAATATAAGAAAAAAGAAATGCAATGCCGTATTGTTTTCTTATGAAGTTCAATGAATAAATATTTAAATTTTTTAACATGTTGTTGGATTTTATGCACACACAAAAAAAATGATTTTCCTTATCGTTATTGGTAGTACAATGCAAACAACAAGTAACTTAATTAAAAAGATAATACAAATTTACATGGCATTTGTTTGTTTAACCACAGAATTTTTCTTTCATTCAATTGAAATTCATTTAAGAAAATTGTTTTTTTTTATAACAAAGTGTAATTATGCTTAAGCATGCATAAAGATTGTTGTTTTTTTTTTGTTGCATGTAAGAATATTTAATTATGAGTAATTGTGTTTATTTTGCTTCTGTTGTTAATGAATAAAATTCTTTAGTTAACTGTATGAAGAGGAAAACAAAGAATTTTAAACACTTCTTAAGTTAGTTAAACTATTAAAATGAAGTTTTTATTAAATTGAATTGTCTTGTCTTTTGTATTAGCGGCTAAATCAATAATTATTTTGTTTAAAGATTAAGCAAATTTAATATTTTTATTTTTCGACAATTATTTATGCAAAATTTAATGATTTTTAAATTGTTTTAACATTTTTATAAATCTAGATCATTGCTATTAATTTCCCATCAAAAAACAAACTAAAAAACTATTCAAGTGTTTATTTTCTAGTTTTATAAATAGCATAACAGATTTTTTAGTGTTTATAAATAAAAAAAATGTAAAGAAAAATCGTGATAGTTCATCGGGTTCGTCGCTTGTCAAATCTAGTGTTTTTTTTTATTGCAATAATTTGTATAATGTTTGTTTTAATTTGTTTTTAATTAAAAATAGCGTTAAGTAATTTTTAAGTCTTGAATTCATTTAAAACTCGTTTTAAAAGAAAAAATGTATGCGTTATCTTATTACAATTTTCTGTTTGAAAAACAAAATGATTTAGGTTTCTGTTACCTTAGACGTACTTACAGAAACCTTATTAATCCTGACGATTTTCAGCATAGTTAATTTACGCTTACTTACACGTAAGTGGTAAAAAGTTAGTTATTAATCATGTCTTAATAGCATAATATCTATGTCAATATGTATATAAAAAAAAAATAATTTTCATTAAAAGAAGTAATTATTATGTGTAATTATGTTATTAAATCATAAATGAAAAAAAAATATTATTATTATTATGATATTAATAACACCTACCAGTACATGTCAGTAAAAACTAATTTATCACTAGCAGTTTTTTCTTTAAATAAAATAATAGATTAAATATTGTGAAAAAGTAAATAAAGAATAATTTAAATAAAAAAAAAAATACCACTCAACGCCATTAAAGGTAATTAACTGTAGACATTATAAGTGGATTAGGAAAAATAAATGCTCATTTCAACAATGTAAATTTTGATATGAGAAAAAACTATGCTAATTTATGTATCAATTTATGTTAAACGCGGTGAAAGTATTATGTGAGACATACCAAGATGATACCAATATTAAGGTGACTTCTCGACGATACTGGTTTTTATTAATACAGACCTTGTGTAATTAGATCTATTAGATGACTATTAAAATTTTCTTTTTATTTTTATTTTAAACAATTATCGTCATCCTGCCATTAGAATGTATTTTATTTATTTATTAAAATTGAAAATATGTTTTTTTGACTATTAATTTATTTTTTTTCTTTTAAAACAACTCTTTTACCTAATTACCGTTATTACATAAGAATTTAATAAAAATATGAAAATGTAAAATACAAATAATAATAATAATAACGAAAACATTAAATTTATGTAATTTAAAGCAAATGCCATTAATTCTTTGTTTAGTTTCTTAACATAATAATTTATTATTTCTTAAATGATTTTGATCGGCATTAGCCGCTATAGTAATGTTTTTTTAGCATAATAATAGCAGTTGTATAAGAAGAAAAAGCAATGAAATACAAAGAAGAAGAAGAAGTAGAAAAAACAATCAAAAATCAAGTTCGTCGGATGGCTTTTGGTTAAATTTTATGTTTTTTATAATATTATTAACACAACACGGAAACATTTACACTGAAAGAATGCTAGTTATTACATATGCAAATGTGATTTTACTTTGTTCACTTGGCAAAGATAATAATAAATTCTAACTATTCAATTTTATAATGCATTCATCATGCTCTTGGTCTTTGTAAAATTTTTTTTTAACATCTTATTTTGCTTCTTTGAGTTTTTTTTTCTCCTTTTGTTATTGTAATTGGAAGCGGAATCGATTTTTTAAATGATTTTGTGCAAAAATGACTTATAAATAAGGATGTTGCATCGATTAAAACTGTTTAATGATAATGCTTCCTTATTTTAAATATATAAAATTAAAATAAATTATTAATAAACTTGATTACTTATTAAATAATCAAATAAACGGACAGGTAATATATAGTAAAAATAGAAATATATCTTGTAATTATAAGCAAATTATAACGTCTTACGCGTTAAAATATTTATTCGATTAATTATGTGATGGAAATATCTTAATAGTAATTTAATTTTAATATTTAAGGTAATTTTTTGCTTCGTTAAGCACATTAACCGAATGACCTTTAATACATTTACACAGGTAAAGGTATAATTAACGGTTGTTTTTAATTTATCTAACAAAAAATAAAAACCTAAGTACTGTCAAAGAAATATTTATCTCAACTACTACTCATAAAAAATAATAATAATAATATATTCTACTTTCTTTTTAATTATTATTAGTTTTTTATTACCTTGTTTTTTTTAGCAATATAAAGAAAATACAAAACCAATTTCTAATTATTTCAGTACAGTAACACGTGCGGAGATTTTAACAGACACTTGTTATTAGTTTTTATAAAAGCAAAAATATAAATTGTTATTATTTTGTTCTCTTTGTTTCATAATTGCTTTTCGTAGCTTGATATTTGCATATTTAACATAATTTATTTTTTTAATAAAGTTATTACTGTATAGTTTTACAGAGACGAAACACAATGATTTAAATCCCACAGCCCAGTTTAATGGTTGGTCGCCTAATAAAATTACCATTTCGTTGTTAATCCAACACTGATTGACTTAATATTGTAAAAATTATACGTTATTGTTTTCTTTAAATTAAACATAAAGAAAAATGTTTATTAGACAGTGTTCGTCAAAAAGGTAAATCGTACAGGTAAATTAAACGAACAACGAAAAAAAATGTCAAAAACTTAAATCATTCCCATTATTTTAATATGTTAATTAATTTTCTTGTTTTATTTTATGTGCTTTTTATTTAAAAATATTTTTTTAATGTACAAAAACTGAAGATTAATTTTGTAAAAATAATAAAATATAAAAAAGAAAAAAACGCGATTATGATTTTTGTTTATGCTGCTTTTGCTGCTGCTGTGGTTTTGTTTTATTAAACATAAATTAATATGTAAACGGTGGCAATTAAATTAATGATATTAGAAAATAGAATCTTTTTACGTTTTTTACGTTTTACTTACATTTTTAAGGCTGCGAAAAATATTTGTGAAATGTTTTTTTGACCTCATAGCATCACCCTCCAGTTAGTAGAAGAATTATAAGAGTGTTACCTACTATGATTATTTTCAATGCATAAAATCTGCAATAGATAATCACGATTTGTTAACAGACAAAATATTTCTAACGACGTGGAATTGAAATTAAAACTTTTAATTTCCGCTTTACAATACCAAAGCGGTGAAAAGACCATCAATGTTTCTTTAACCTCACAAAATTTTCAGATTGAATAATTCTGGTGTCAAATCTAAAATGTATTTTACAAAATAATAACTGTAATAATTAAAAAAATATTAATTAATCACACAATAATGACGGCATTACTTTTGAGATAAGACGAGAAGAATAAACCATCTGAAATTTCTATATATAAATAGTTCCCTAGAGTTTTAAAAGTAATAAATTTAACATTTCTGTTTCTCGTACAATTTTAATGTGACATTTCAATGGTATTTATGTATGTTGTACTGTGAATTGTATCCATTGTAGTCATATTCTTATTCTCTTGTAGATTTTTATTACTCTTGTTAAATACATAAAATAGCTAATTAACGATTTATTATTTTCATTAAAAAAAAATAATAATATTAATTAAAAATAATTTGATATGAGAATATTATTATAATTATTGTTTGTAATGCTCTGATTTAAATTCAATAAGCATTAATAATTCTATTATTATTTTATATAATTAAAAAAAAAAACGTAAATTTAGCACACCTAAAGCATGTTTAATTCTAATTATTGCGTTCGTTCTTTATTATTAATTTTTCTATTTAATTTTTCGATTAAATAAACTCGTATTGATCTTGATTAGTTTATTTTCTTTGTTTTTAAAAAATTATTTATTTTTATTATAAATTATTATTTGCTGTATTTTTCACCTGTTGTGTTTTTTAATAGATTTTGGAAACACAAGCAATTAATACAAAGTTATAAGTATTTAACGGTGAGTTTATTGCTTAAGGTGGACTGGTTTTTACTTGGTTTTATTAATTTCTGCATATTTTGCCAGTTTTTAATTTATTGATGAAAAGATATTTAATATCCGGTGAGGTTTTATGTTAGAAAAATAAGGTACAATTCGTCGTATAGACTTTATTCTCTTGTCTTGATGTAGCTTTATACTACATTAATGTATAAAATCGATATTTAGTTGAAAAATAAATAATTATAATTGACATTTTGATGTCAATGAGATTTTCTATTTATTTTTATTATTTTATTACAAATAAATATTAGATAAAAATTTAATTACAACCGATTAATGGGAGAAATGTAAATAATTTCTAATATTATTAAAAACAAATATGCGTACTGTCATAATATAACTGCAAATCAAATTGTTTTGTTAATTGAATTTATTTAATTTATAATAATTAAAATTGTTAATAGTTTTTGTAATAAAATTAACGTTTAGATGGTTTTTTACTATTATTATTTAAAAGTAAAACTTTGTGAAAGTAGTATTTCAGTTGAATATTCTAAAAAAAAATATTCGCAATGCCGCCATAACAATGATATCAAAAATATAATCTTTAGCGTTTAAAATGTCCATTTATGGGGAATAAAACACAACCAGACATTCAAATTCAACAAGGAACTTTACAAAATCTATTTATTTTAAAACTGAAAGCATATTTCTTTGTCAAATATAGGAGGATTAACATTGACGTAGTTATACCAATGAAATAAAAATTCAAAATCAAATATATAATAGAGTTTTAGCAGTTTAAAATACAAAAAAAAAAGAAATAGTAAAATCGTTAAAAATAAATCCTTTGCCAAGTTTAAACGGCTTAAAAAATTTTATATTCAACATTTTTTTTATTATTAAATTTATATAAAAATAGAATAACGACAGTTTAGCAAATAGCAAATAAAACATAAACTGCTCTTAAGTGTTTTTATACGATAACTATTATTATTTAAATTAGCATTTATTCCATGTATAGATGATGCGACATAATTGTAATTAAAATTGTCTACATAAAAAGCTTTCCACAATACTAGCAAAATAAAAAAATATAAATGAAGAGAATTAATGCTTAAATTGTAATTAACATTTGTTTTGCTTTTTACTAGACACTTTCACACATAATTCTTTCAACAAACATCAATCCGTGCAAAAGAAGAAACGCATAAATGATAAACATAAAGGTCTTAAAACCGCAATAATGATTTTTTATTTTTTATATTTTTTATTGATGAAATAAATAAGAAATTTTCTTCAGGAACGTGTGAATCGTTAAGCGTATACATATTTTATAATTCTTCTTTACGTATTTTCTTGTCTCTTTGTTTCTTTGATATTAAAATTTGCAAAACTATAAAAAAAAATGCTTTTATACGTTTTGCGCCTTTATTCTATTGATGATTGCACACGCGAAACTTTTTTTTTCTACTTAATATTCTATAAATTATAATAAAAAATAGAAAAATCCCAATACTCAGCCATCAATGAGTGTTTTTATTTTTAAAGACTTGTTACCCTTTGAAGAGTTTATTATTATAGTTGACAACTTTTGATTATCCATTACAATTTTGATATAATTTAAACTCAAGAATTGTCAAGAAACAATTAAAAATTAATCTATAACTCTTCTCAGAGGTAATTTAACAGTTTATGAGTCCGGAAGGTTATTTTTTTACCTTTAACTTCCTTATTTGAAATATTTTAGTAAAATAATCGGAAGTTAATAAAATAATTCCACAATAGTCAGCATCGCTTCTATCCGGCTCTAAGTAAAAACCGTTGTTACTCTCTATTAATAATATTTATATTTTAACTTAAGCGTTATTAAACAGATTAAGTACGTTAATTATAGTTTCAAGAAATTTAAATTACCATATGCCGTTACACACTGGTCATTAGCCACCGTTTTGTTTATTTATTAAAAATTAAGTCAAGGTAATTTCGGTCTTACTTTGTTTCTTATTGTTTCCTTATGACAATAAGGTTTTAATGATTAATTAAGTATAATTAGTATACAAATGATGGACAATATAAGTAACAAAATAAAAGTATTATGACTTTTGTATAAGAGAGAAAATAATTAACCTTAATCTTCTAGTTGAGAATGTTAAATTATCCATAGAAATGTACGTATTTACTTCAAATTTTTATTTGATTTAAATGCTGTAAGATTTCTTTCTTCCACTATTTAAAAAAAGGTATTACTGTTGCAAATCAGAGAAATGTATTAATTCTGGAATTCAGTCTTTGATTTTCAGTATTGCTGTATAAAAAAGCAATAAATATATTAAATTCTTTAATTAATACTGATCGAAAATACCAACCACTGTGGTGTTGAGAATAAAAAATCTATTAAATTTCGAAGAAATTAAAAAGAAGCAAAAGCAGAAAAGGTAAACATACCAAACAGACGAATTGTAATGACCTTGCGAAATATCTTTATCCTCTTTTTTTATTTTATTTTTAATTAATTTATTTTTCTCATTTTTTTTTTTAAACTATTTACTCGCTTCGTTTCTTTACAAATAATTTTTATCGCAATCAAAAATCTTTTGCAGAAATGGTATAATGGTTGAGTTGTGCTTCATATTGCTGCCTTCATTAAAGTAAAAGAAAAATACACATTTGTATTTTGCAATAATAGAAAATTATTTAATAATACTGAAATGTTTTTTAAAGCATTTATGAAGATGAAATTTATTCATTATTTTTTAAAATTTATTTGCGCTGTATTTCGGTAACAAATGTTGCAAAAAAATGGCATCAGCAGTACGTAAATAAGCAGTAGAATGCTGTTAATGTGAATAACTTATTGAGTATGTATTTTTTAATATTTATTTTGGACAGTTTAAAAAACTCTTATTCTTGTAAGCATAAAAATATGTTATTAAACACTGACAAAGAGATACTAACACTCGAATTATAAGTAATCAAATTTTGCAGACATTGCAAAAGAACATTAACGCAAAGCTGGTCTAACTATCTTTAATTTTTATCAGATAACCACAAAAAAAAAAGTTTTCTTATTTTCTACTCTTTTTTAACAAACAATATGGCGTGTTATTACTTTACGATTATTTGTAACCGTTTGTGGTTATATCGTTACTTTGTGGTTAAGTCAATAATACTGACAGCATTTACTTCTATTTTATTTGTTTAATCAAAGAGGACAAGATAAAGTTTTTCTTATTATTTTCTTTTGTATTCTTATTAAATCAAGAGATGAATGGATGTTACAAAAAAAAAATAAAAATATTTTTTATATTCTTTTACCACTTAAACCATACTCTGAATTAAACAATATATTTTTATTATGTTGTTTTACTTGCATTTAATGTGATGTTTCTTTATCCAACAACAATATAAATCAGCAGAGTGTTTTTTTTTTCTTTCTTTTTGCGTCTTTACATTACTATAGTTTACTTTTCTTTTCTTCAATGTTTACGCATTGTAATCGTACATACATATGTCCGCTGTTACTTGTGTGTAGTTTTATTTAGCAAAAAGTTTTATTAACTACACTAAAAGATAAATGTTTTAAGCATGTTTATAATAAAATGAAGTTTTCTTTTTTTTTTGTAACATTTTCATTATTTTTATGATTATTCTTTTAATGTTATTAAATTACATTTGTATTAGTTATTAATTTTATTTTATGCGTTCAATAACCAAAACTTAAATGTTTTTTTAATATCTTTTCCTTAAACTTTATGGGTTAAAAATTACTTCAATGGGATGAAGAGCTTTTAATATTAAACAAACAAATGAAATAACAATAACGATTCTTTGCTGGCATTACCGGCGAACAGAGATGTAGCCTGTGTTATACTGCTTTTGGAACCTAAACTGTAAATTGATTATACACCGTCTTAAATGTTTTATGGAAATCTAATAAAAAACCGACTTACATTTGATTAATATAGCTTTATCAAGCGCCATTATTATTTGTCCATATACAAATGAATTTCTTTTGCTACAGTACTCTCTGCAATCATTAAATTTTCACTTTTCATTGAGCGGAATAAATTAAACCATTATGTTATAAAACAGTATAAAAAAATATAACAATACTCCGCTTAATTTCATTTAAAGTTTTTATCGTCCTTTTAACGACCATCTAAACAGATTAAAATAATTTTTTATTTATAAGTAACTTATTAATGAATCGTCTCGCATTAAAAAGGAAAAAATAATAAAAATGTCAATAGATTTGTAGTGGTTGTGTAAAGGTTTTTTATTACCAATTGATAGAATAAAAACCTTTAAGTGAATCAAGCATTAAAACGAAAATTGATTGTTACTTAATTTCATTTTATTACAAAACTCTGTATCATATGTTGTTGTCGACAATATAATTATAAAACGATATGTTTTTACCTGAAAAATAATAAGTTGAAACTGTATAATAAATTTATTATTAAACAAAAAAAAAATGTTTTCAATTAGATCATTAAAAGAAGGGAAAATTAATTAATATTATGAAGAGAAAAAAATGACAATAAATTTATGCGAGTAACTTAAGAAAAATAAATAAATGTTAAACTGTTGTACTATTCGCTAGGGTTGCAAGGTTTATAAGAAGACTTTCGTTTTATCGTGTGCAAATTAATATTTAATTTATTTATTGAACTATAGGCGTATAAGAAAAATCTCATTGATACCCTTCGGCATTAAAAATAAAAAAAAAATAATATAATTAATTATTAAATAATTTTTTCATTAATTATTTAAAAATAAAATTTATAATTTAATGTTTCATTATTATTATTATTTTTATTATAATTATTTATATTATTAATAATAATAAAATAAAAATGTCGTCATACTTGTCAATAATTATTTATTATGTTATTAATTCTTTTATTTATTGCTTACAAAATATAAATTATATAGTTAAAAAAAAATTAATAAAATGTTAAAAGTAGCATCGCTTATAGTAACATAAATGCTACTGAACTTACCATTATCGTATAAAATTATTATAAATCAACAAATAGGCAGCGACATCGAAAACATTAAAGAAGAACATGGAACTCTTTGTTTTCTCATATATAGACAATTTATTTTTTGTTATAATCCACAATTGATTAAGTAAATAATAAATTTAAAGTTAAATTTTATTTAAAAGAATTAAAAAATGAAAATCATCTTCTAGTAAATCTTTTTAATAAAATGAATAGAGAGAAAATCTATAGAAAACTTAGGTTTTGGTTGAGCAAACAATAAATATAATTTTATTTTATTTTGTTTTCAATAAATAAATAAAACCGCACACGATGTGTGCCATAAAATAATAATTATTTATTTATTCTTTTTTGTTAATTTAAAAGAGGTAAATTCCTCCTTCTTTTACATGTGATGCTGCTGTTTGTTGCACAAAGAGGAAAATGATCTCACCGAAGTGGTTTTTTGTTGCTCTTTATCAAAATAATTATAAATAAATAATTTCTGTAAATATAAAATCAATGTGGTCACATTGTAAGTAACAAATGGTAAGAAGTTGTAGAAATTTCATTACATTCGAAATGAATAATTCGGCAGAAAATTGTAGGCAGGCTTCACGTTTTTATCTATGTTGAATGCCGTTTTCATGATAGATAGTATTTTCCATTGGATAACATTTCTTACAAAAAATATATTCTTTATTCATTTGTACTGACTGATGTCAAATTTTGATATTATTTGCAATTCAAGCATCACAATTAATTCACAAAGAAAATCAAAAAAACACACAAAATTGGTTAACCAGCAAAACCATGGTATTATTAAAATAACAAATGTTTTTGTATAAAAATTAAATTCAAACTCTATTGTTTTGTAAGCCAAAACCTGATATTTTTGCATAAACAATGATTTATATTTAGTCTCGTATAACTCAGGGTTAGTGTTGTTTAAAAATATATATATATTTAACATAATAAAAATAATAAATTACTCAACTAAAATAAAATGTATTATTTTTCTTCTTTTTTTTTCAATTTTAACTGTCATTTTAATTTTTTATTTTAATAACGCTTTGTTAATTTACTAATTTAATTCACTTGAACGATTATACGGTTTTATATTGTTAAAGAAATTGAATGAAAAACAATTTCATTACTTGTGTAGGCGATGCATCCATCGATCATTGTAATAATAATAATAATAATAATAATAATAATAATAATAAAATACCGAATAAATAATATTACAAAATAAAAATTATATTGTTTGTGGCATCTGTGGTATTTTTTATCGGAAAATTAAAATTAATGAGTGAATGAATAAACCTGGTGGTATTTCAAGAGTATTCAAGTAACTCAGCTAGTTCTTCTTTATAAATTTATTTTTCATTTACTTGCTTCTTATTCATTAGACACTTTTTTATTGAACTAAGGCAAGTAATAACACTTTGAACATAGTAGAATAATAAGAAAAATAATAAAATTAGCTAGCACACTGTCTCAGAAACAATTAATTATAAAAAAATGTCAATACTTTTACCATCTTAGCAATAAGTAAACATTAAAAATATAAATAAAATAATAATTATTGAGTTGCAATTTTATAATTTCATACAGTTGGTTGACTTTAGTAATAGTGACATTTTTATTGTTCTTGAATCTGTTTGAATGTTATTCTTACGTAAAGCAATTAAAAGCAAAATAAAACATTAATTAAAATTTTATAAAAGAAAAAAAAAAGAAATAAGAGTTTGCTGTAAAGCTGTTTCCGCGCTATTGATAAATGCTTTGATATTTTTTACACACAAAAGACTTAAGCGACAAACCTGATTTAATTTTTAAATTGTTTTTCTTTTTCATTCCAGCAATGCAGAATGGGTCTTTACGGGGGCCTAGGGAGGATTATCTTCCCAATACAATTGTGGTAAGTTTTTGTTTTTATTAATTTATTTATTAAAATTAACATATTACTGTGTAAAAGGTGTTAAAAACTATAGTTTGAAAGGGAAAAATTCTATTTTTTTTTTTAAGTTATAAAAAATAAATTATTAACATATTTTAATAGCTGAACCATGATATAAGCATTTTACCATCTGTTTTTTATTGTTTAATTTATTTATACATTTCTATGTTGAAAATATTTATTTTAATTATAACTTTACTCATATAACATATTAATAATAATAATAATGTTACGGTTTTAAATCAAAAAATAATAATTAACAAATTATAATAATTATAATTAGATAAAATTACATAAATCTATTGACGTTATTAATTAGTTTACTGAAGAAAAATACATTCAAGATTACATAGTGAGAGTTTAGAAACAAAATACTCGGTGATGATTTTTTATTTTGTAATTTTTAAAGCATTGTTAAGAAATTTAGCTTAACTGAAGAATAAAATATGAAAAATTAAAACATAATTAATTATTCACTGCATGCCTAGACAATCAAAAAGGTTTTTAGTCGATTTCCAAAAAAATTGAAGAATGTGTCTGTCACTGCATATGCTTAGTTTTATTTGTTAATTAATGGATTAGATTTAAGCAGCTTTATAAATTCTTTTAACGGGATAAATGGATAAAATTTGAACTTTTTTTTCAGAAAAAAATAAATACTTATTGTGGATTTAAATAATTAAGTGTGTAGCATGTAGTCCTTCTTATTAAACGTCAGCAAGCTTTCACAAAATAAATATTATTATAAATACCGCAGGTAAAAGATTTAATTTTTAAATACCTTGGAAATTATTAAACTATTATTAAACAATCCTATAAAAATTGCATAAACAATTTATAATATTGCAATAAAACTAAACTTGTATTAATTTTTCATATCTAAACTTTTGCACAAAAATAAACTAAAAACAATTTTATTAAACAGTTAATGTTGATTATTATCTGCTTTTAAAATATCGGTAATAATAATCATAAAACAAATAAGTAAGTTATAATTTTTACACGGCTTAACGCGGTTGTTTGAGTGTTTTTTTAAATCAACAAAAAAATAAAAGACACAAAGTATTTAATTGATGCAAAACGTAAACTATTTTTAATTACAAAATAATTATTATTATTAACATTTACACGATTTTATTTATTTTTCTATTTTATTTATTTAATCAATAAATAATTATTAATAATTACTTAATTAAAAACGATATAAAAAAAAAAACAATTCGCAATTATTTTGCACAATTAAATACTATTTAATTAATAAAATGAATGGTTTCACTAATTGTTTAAAAAATTTTTATTACTGTAATTAATACAAGTACAGTGTTAAAACACTACAATTTATTATATTAAAACACTATTATTGATTTTTGTGTATTTTCTGTGATTTTCAATGTAAATGTCAATAACCTTACGATGGGTAATGCTTGCATGTTTTTTATAATCGATAACCGCGTTTTGATTGTACTAAAAATAACAACAGCAAGAATAGAGTAAAAATAAATTTTTCTTTTAAATAACATTCAATTTTCATGTATTAAATATATATTAATAAAAGTAAAGAAAAATAAAAAGAATAGAAGGCATTTCATTATCAATTTTTTGTTCTTTATTATTTATGTAAATGATGGTACAAGATAAGCATAATATAAGATAAAATAACACAAGGTCACCTGCTGGGTTAGCGTTATTGTAAACAATTTATTCAAAGAAAATAATAAAGTTTGTTATTTTTCTATATATATACCAACAATATATGCAAATAAATTAATATTTCTAGTTGAAAATGTTATTTATTGGTTGTGTTTTTCTTAAGATTCCTTCTTTTTTTTTGTCGAAAATTTACTGGAGATTTTTTACTTAGTGTTATAGTTTTCTTTTGAGAAGTAAACGCTTTTGAAATGCTGTTGCAAGAGTACTAAAAATCCATTGTACTTTGCATTAAATATTGTTAATTATTAATAGCTACCATCAACATAATAAATATTTCTTATTTATGCACTTTTATCAACTGTATATATACATAATTATAACTGTGATTTGATATATTTTACTTTGCCCGGAGTACATCAAGATTATCTTGAAATATTTTTCAATTACAAAATCGTACCAGATATTTATGCATTAATTATTCAGGTCATTAAAAATAAAAATAAAAATAATATTATTATTTCAGTATTTATTCAGATTTCATTATTTAATTAAAGAAAAAATATTATTGCATAAGTATGTTATATCAAAAGAAGGAAAAATATTACCAATAAACACCATGGATCATAAATTTTCCATTCAAGAAACATTTTATTTTATTTAATTTGTAATAATAAAAATAAATCTTCTTTTTTTTCTCAATTGTAAGCACAAAGTAGTGTTCATTCATCACTTACTTTTATTGCATTACAACACCGAAAATACACCGAATATAATTAAAGAAACAAAAAGCGTAAATCACACACAAAAATAAAAAAACAACGATAAATTTTTTAGCACAATTTTACATTTTTATTATATAAACAAAAAAAAAACAATTAAAATAATAATTAAATACCAAATACTTTCACTTTTATTCTTTGTTTAAATTAAATTGCGCCAAAAAAATGATTTTATTTTAATTTATTACTGAATTAGATATTATGTAAAAGTTTATATGCATCTTCTGAATTTATAAACTCAAGTAAAATCTATAGCAATTCATTTGCTAAACACTAAGCTTGATCTATAACTTGCCACTGTTGAAGTAAGCTTTTAATTTATTTTCACACAAATTAAGCATCAACTTAACAAGTGAAAATTTTTCCAATAAACAATTTAATGGTTTAAAAAAGTGTTTTTTTAAGTGCATTAACACAACTTTCACCGCGAAAAAAAAATCACTTTCACAGTGCAAATAGTGCTCGTATATAAATTACCATGATTTGACATCCTGAAATTATCTTTCCGTAGTTTATAATCCACAATGATATTAATACAATTTAAGTAAATAATTTTAATGATGGCAAAACAGAAAAAAAGAAGCAAATAATTAAGTAGATAAAACAAAACAAACCGTTATTAAATTATCTTTATTATTTATAAGCACCAACATCGTGATTAAATACTTCTTTTTAATGTTATTAATCGCGTTACGTTATGTTCTTGTTTTAAAAATAATATTAAAAAAAAGGTTACCACTCTGACTCGCTTGTATTTAAAAATAATAAAACCTCCTCAGTGCAACAAGAATTTAAAAATAAAAGTAAAAAATAAATATATAAAGAAGCTGCGAGGGCATACCATACAGTTGGTTAACTTATTTTTTACAAAGTAAGAACGCATACAGGTAAATGCAATGGTAAACCAAATCTAAATAGAATAAATAAACCAATATTGTGTTACTATTAAAATAATAAATTATTTATTTATTTATTGAACTGACATCGCATACAGTACACGAAAAAAAATATATTTAACTTTTAAGCTAGCTTAGAGCTTAATAAAACGAACTTAATAAGTGAAAAATAAAACTTATCGCTATGGCGTCGAATAATAAAAAAAAGTAAAACAACAGATTTTATTGCTAGAAAACAACAATTTTTAACCAATTTAATGCATTTTATTTTATTATTATATTTTATATTTCAAAATAAGATTTATGAAAATATCAATAACGATGTGACTTTATTCTAGTATATATATTATAATTGCAAAAAAAAATATTAAACGGTATAGAATTATAACAATTTATTTGCAGTAATAAAAAGCCAGTTTGCCTGCAAATTAAGTTCAAAAGGTTATATGCAGTAAATTTAGTGCTTAACTACATAGAGATTATTTTTATTAACAAATATTTACACCCACTCAGTATCACTGTACAGTACCTTACTTAAGTTATAATTGTGGCCTATTTACACAAATGCTTAAGTTTCGTTTTATTTATGATTTGGAAATAATTCTTAAGTGAATTTTAAAAGGATGCAGTGATAATTAAATCACATTATACTCCTACATATCAAAGTTGTCAATATCAATTCAAAATCAATACTATTATTGTTGCTTAAAATGTTATTAAGTTGCAGAATCTCATTTATTTTTTATGTAAATAAAAAGTTATTTACGATTCTTAATTCTTTGTGTAATTTAATCAAACCGGATATACGTGGATTAAGTACAGTAATTGTAATCGTTGTGGTAATAAAAACAAAACATTAATTCAAGATGACCTATGCAGTTAGCCATTTTATAACCGTTAATTTGCTGCATTTTATATCAACAAAGTTTAATAATTATTAATTATTACAAATAAAAGAAACAATTTTCCTTTTGCTATTATCAATATTGTAATAAAACTGTTCAATAAACATTTTACATTTTTGCTTATATGAGATATTATTTAAAATTAAAATGAAATAATAACCGCAAATGAAAATTAGTTAGAATTATTTGATTTTTGTACAAGAAAAATAGTAAATAGATAATTGTAATTATTAAGAACACATAGTTTTTGTACTTATTTATTTTAATAAACAATTTAAAAATCATTCATTATGATAATTGTTTGATTATTATACCGATATGATTTGTTAATCAATTTACTATTTTTAAATAGTTGTAACCGGTAAAAATTTTTATTTATTAAATATAATTATAATGGATATTAACTTAGTTATTTGATTAAAGTGTGTTATGTGTTAAATCTTACAATCACTGTTTTAAGTTCAATTTACAAGAAGGCATTATCCTTTATACTAATTATTCTGAACTTATATGTTTTCAACCGTTTGTTACTCGACGTAGTAAAACGCTTTTTCATCTTAATTAAGCTTTAATTAATTAAATTTTAAAGATCAATATTCTTTCGATTAATTATTTATTACACTAAATATTATTTATGTTTAATCAATGCGAAATTAATTAATTAAAATAAAAATTAATAAAGAAAATCATTAGTAAAATTATTAAATCATTAAAAAAAAGCTTTTTTTCATTTATAATTATAATTATTTAATTATTTATTTATTTATTAATGATTTTACTATTTTTTGTGTTTTAAATGAAGAAAAATAAAATGAAAAACTTTACCGATATTATATAAGAAATGCATCGTAATGGTTCAGGGTACGCAATATTAATATTTTTCCAATAGTTAACTAGCGGTATCTAATTAATTAATAAAATTATTTCTTTTAACGTAAACTATAAACACTGTAAAATCCTCAGAGATCACAAAATATGCTTCTATCAGACAGTGAAGTTAAAATTAATTACTTACGGATATTATGGATATTTAACGGTTTATCTGTTTGCCTGATTGATTTTCGCAATTTTTAATGGTAAACTGTTTTTTTTTCTCTAATCTGAAACATAACATTTTATTTTATTTCTTATTTTTTACGTGATTCTACTTAATAAAAATAATATTTTGTCACTAAAAACTATAAAAAAATTAATATTTTAAAGCAATTCTACAGACTAATTAATCACTAATCAAGTTAACTGATTTTGATATTTATTCAATACATGTAACAGCATGTGTTGTCATTTTCAATCCTCTAAAGACAATAAATAATTATAAATCATCACAGCATATAGATGCTATGCTCACTATAATGCTTAATCCAAATGTAACATTGATAGATTAGTCGCGTTACTTTTTATATAAATTTATTTATTTGCCATCGACAATTCTACACCAACAGTTGTGTATTTATTTATTTATTTATTTTCCTCTCTCCTCTACCAGCAGCAACAAAATAAAAAAAAAAATGTTACAAAAACACGAATCTTCAATTATTTATTTCTCTGAAGATCAAGAAACTGTATAGTGTTTTGATTTCTTTAATGTAACTTTAGCAATTAGTTTTGTGCTTTTTTTTTTTTGGTATAAGTTTCTTCGTTAGTTTGTTTATTTTTTACTTTTTATCAAGATTCAAGTAGTAATAAATATTTAACATTTTATACTGCATATAATAAAATAATTAATCAACACCATCTAGTTTTATAATAGTTATAGAATAAAGTTGTTTAACATTTTTATTTATTTATTTATGATATGTTTGATTGAGAATTACATTAAGAAATAACAAATTATAAACAAAAAAAAAAAAAAGAAGAGACAAACCCGATGATAAATCATGTTTAATGTGATTTGTCTTTGTAATTTAATTATGCACGTTATGTTTTTAAATAATAATTCAAAAATAATATTCTTTTGTACGGTATTTGTTTGTAAAAAAATTATTATTTTGTTTGAAAATCCCACGTAAAAAACCGCGCACGCATATTTTTCTTTTCTTCTTTTTTTTGTGACATAAAGTTACCTTTTTTTTGTTGTTGTTACACTAGTTTAAGCTTACAACAGAACAAGCTTTCAGAGTTAATGATTTATTTATTTACTTTTTTTTATTTTTATTTTTTGTCTGAGCATTATGACAATCATGATTAAATTAATTTCCTTACGACAGTGATTCTCAACATTGTTTTTAATACCGAATACGACTTATTATTTGTTTAACGTTCTTGAGAGAAAATTTTGCAATGTTTCTTCTATTAATTTAATAAATACTGAGATAAAAATAATAATTGCAAAATATATAAATAAAGTATTAAATTCCATTGTTAATTCGAATGTATGTAAATTAAACGTAACAAATCACTTAGAGGGACATTAAGTAGCTGAGATTTAAAAGCATAACCATAATATATTTATATCAATAATATTTTTAATTATAGTTTTAGGCTACAATTAGGACAGCAATTTGTTTAAATGCGAATAAAATTTGTTATTTCTTTTTTTTTACTATTTATTTATTTACTATTATTAAAATGATTTCCTTAAGGGTATATGCGTATATGCAAAAGACCTTGTTTATTTTCCGGAAGAGATTTATAGTAATGAAAAGACATGCAAAAATACAGCTTTTTTAATCATTTCAAAACTTAGGATACAACTCCTTTGAGACCACTTGATAGAAATGATTGGGGAACTTAATAAATATTTTCATTGCATTTTCATGTTCTTAAGTACATATGAATTCACTGTATTTTCATTATTATTATTTGTGTTAAGCAAATTCAACCAAACAAGTTTGTAATGCAATTCTCTTACTGCTGTTATTTAATTTGTCGTTGATATTAAATTAAATTTAATTGAATAAAACATGTTACAGAACACTTGATTTAATAAAGGCGATTTAAATGGCATTAAGTAATTAAATAAAACATAATGTTTGTTGTTTATAATTGCCCAGGTATAAGGCATGAAATTTTATCACAATTATATTAAAATATTAAGTAAAGGTATAGCAACTTTAACGTTAAGTTTTGATAATTTGAACTAAATATCGGAGGCTTCAGCACTGGAGCGTTTCTTTTTATCTACAATCTTTGGCATAATATCGTTTGTTTCTTCTTGTTCTGTGTTTAGTTTTTCTTTAATAACACTATTTGCTACAGTTTACACTTATAATATGCAAAGTAGAATAAATAAAGTTCAATATAATTTTAATGTTATTCTTTAACCTGTAGAAAAGGCAGTTTATGTTAACATTTTTCCTTTGTGTTTTAGTTAATAGAACAGATTTAATTTAACAATACCAAGCAATGCATAAATATTATGTATAATTATTATACATTATCCTTTTATATGATAATTTTTCTCGTTGTCATCCATTTTTTAAATAATTTTGTTTTCTTTTGCATTTTCATTTCAATTAAAATCAAAAAAATTATTAATATTTTCGTATCGATATTTAATGCAAAAATAAAATAAAATAAAAATAATGATAAAAAGGAGCAATTTATTATCAAATGCAATAAGTAGAAGAAAAATGCAAAAATTAAATTAATCTCTATATTTATTACAATATGCGTTTTTAATCGTTATTTTATTACAAATTTAAATAATTATTATTCTTTTACATCAAAAGCAATAACCGCTAACGGCTGATAAATATTATTATTATTGTTTTTTTACTTTGAATTTTATACAAATGAAAAAAAGAAGAGAAAAATCACATGTAAAGTGTTATAAAGCGTTTTTTTTTTATCATTTAAACTCACAGAATTATGGATAAAAACGAAAGCATTACCATTTGTCATTACCTTTTAAGTAATCATTTGCTTCTTTGCTTTAGTTTATTTTACATCATTTGTTTTTTGTCTCCTTTGTATTATTGTAAATATACTTGATTTAACTTCTCGTTTGTTTTAACTGACTTAAGTCATTTATCATGCGCGTGCTTAAGACAATGTTTTTAATCATTTTAATAATTTCCACATTTTATTTAAGTTTTTTTTATTTTTCCCATATATTATTATTATTATTATTAAATGTGTTGATGATTTTTTTTTTTCAGTTTTAGTTTTATTATTTCTTGTATGTGAATTTTATTTTTTTATGCTTTCGTTACATTATGAAGCAAACAAGAGCAATGCTGCAAACTTGTTAATTATTATAGACATATGCGCATTAACGTAATTTTA
Source organism: Ptychoptera contaminata (assembly GCA_963942525.1). Classification (NCBI taxonomy): domain Eukaryota; kingdom Metazoa; phylum Arthropoda; class Insecta; order Diptera; family Ptychopteridae; genus Ptychoptera; species Ptychoptera contaminata. Next base: position 47,064,666 of record OZ012636.1, on the reverse strand, counting down.
TGTTTTTTTTTTCTTCTGTCTTTTGTTCTGATTGTTGTTTTGTTTTTTAATAAACTGTCAGTTTTGTCAGTTTTTATTTTAATGTTGATAAATATTTATTAGAATTATGATTTTATTTATATATTTATGTTTATTACTGACTACAAATATTTGTTTATTATTATGCTGAGTTTAACACATCACAAACTAACACTTTAGTTATATTTTAACAAACTTTTACAATGTTGGCTTAAATAAGTATAAACAAAAGACGTTAATTACGTTAAAAGTCGTCCATTTTTTCTGCACAGTAGAAGGAGTGTCATATATATTTATTAATAGCCAGCAAGAATCAATTTTAACACTTTCTCTCTTGCTGATTGGTTTATATAAATATAAAAATAACTTTCAATTTTAGGAATTTTCAACGCAAAAAAAGCTCACAACCGATAAGAAATAATCTTTATAAATTGCATTTTTATTTACTTAAATTCCAGTTTTTTTTTTTTCTTTGCATGTCGACTTAACATCATATTTCATTCAATGAAATGTTTCTTTAAAATTTTATTTCCATTTTATAATAATAAATTTAATTCATTTATTCGTTAAATAATGATATTATTTTGATTTTAATAAGACATCATGAATACCAACAAGCATATAAATTCATCAATGTGATTGCAGAAAATCAATTAATATTGCTTTCGAATAAAGTAATTTAAATTTATTATAACTTTTTATATATGTAGAAATACCTGTTTAAGGTGCGGTGTGTAGTTAGCATTTATTGAGGCTTTGTGCGACTGTAATCATATAAAATTAAGTAGGATTTAAAATTAAGTGTTTTTGATAGTGTTTAGAAAATTTTTATAAAAATTAAATTAATTAGGCTTACTCTTATTCATACAAATACAATCCGCAAGGATATACATATGTAAATTTAATTATTATCAATATATAGTGAAACGAATAATCTACACTAGAATAAAAAGGACTTCTCAAAAGTTTAATTATAAACAATGATAACTATACCTCAAGCTACACTATCCAATATAATTATTGTCTTTCTGGAAATTTTATATACGATTTACCTGAGGGAAAACTCGTGATCAAATAAGAACGATTAAATTCGATTTTATATTATGATACAACAGAACTACTTTGTCCAAAAACGTGGTTTAATATTATAAAGTAATCCAAATAATTTATTTGTAGTTAAATCACACCTATCCGCAATAAAAATCCGCTTTTCCGTTTATTTCATTATCTTTTTAATGTTTATCATAACAATAAATAGTTAACCAGCAAACGTAAAGTAAAATTATTATTATTAATAATATTTTCTTTTAATTTAATCGTTAAAAATTGATTATACCTCCCAACAAGACTTATATAAGTAAAATAATCTGTTTAAACTATCAAAATACAAAATAAAAAACAGCAGATAAATACTTTAAAGTCAGTGATTTTTAAATTTATAATCGTCTTAAGTTAATTAAAATACATCACACCCATTTTTGTAATAATAATAAAAATAATAATAATATTTGCAAATATCCGTTGCGTAGGTCATAATTTATGATAATTAATTATTATTGAAGATAAATTAATGTTGCAACAAAAATTATGATTATTTTGTATTTTTATGAAATGGAAAACACTATTAATTTTAGAAATGAATAAAAAAAATATATTCTTGACGGTTCAACAGATTAAGACTTTGTTTTTCAGTTTTATTTACTTTAAAAAGGAATAAAAATATAATTCGTTGAACGTCAATAAATCTTTTAGCAAAATTATGCACAAATATGCGATGTTTGCTGTTATTTGTTGTCGTTCCGTTCGTACAAAAATTATTTTTATTATTATTATGTGTTTGTCTTTTATCTTTTTATTTTGTGCTAAGTTTTGCAAACATATTATCAGTTGTTGTTCGTTTTTTCATTCGTTTTTTTGTTCATTATTTGTTTTGATTTTTGTTGCGATATTTTTATTTATTTTAAAGATTTACAAAAAAAAAACGAATCGACCACAAAGTCACACAGCTAGATGACACAACTACTCTTTAGTTTTTATTTTATTGTCGTCTGGATTTTATAAAAAAAAATATTAAAAAAGATAAAACCATTAAGTAGCATCAGTGTTACCGGAGATTTTTCTTATTTTAAGTAAAATCTATATTAGATTTAAAGTTAAAAAAATAAATTAACGAGCTAATTTTTTGCTTGAATATTAGAGATTGAGTCACGTAAATATAGTTTGTTAGAGTTAATAAAACACTAGACTAGCAATACGCTTTAATAATCTATAGAAATATTATTTTATATTAATTATTTACGTTGCGAATAAGATTTATTTTATAAACCGAATAAAGTCGCGACAGTGAAACCGCCTACAACAAAACAGTGAGACTTAACTTTATTGAAAACTGTTTTAAAAAGAATTAAAGCAATTTTTTTTTTAAAATAAGCTTTATGTACGCATTATTAAAGATAAAATGTTTAAATATATAATAAAAACGAATAACAGAAATGTCAACACTGCAGAGTACACATAACTGGCAAATCAACTATATATGTATATCACTTTTAATGGTAATAATCCACGTCATGCAAATTATTACATCAATAATAATAATAACAATAATAATTAAAATAATAAAATTAAATGAGATAGAAACACGCTGTGCATTGTAGGCGTTTTTAATAATTTTACAAAAAAAAAAATTCATTGCAAATTCAGAGACATTATTTAGATTAGATTTTTTTTTTTCATTTCTGCACTGTATTTAAGTATCAAATTTCAAAATATAATAAAAATGTCATAGTTATTAAAATATTTCAATAATAATAATTCATTTTATTATTTGCAAAATGCCTAATGTCCCTACGTTTTATTATTTAAATTAATATAATGAAAATGTAAGCAAATAAATAACACAAACAATATAATTTTAATAAAAGTAAACAAAGAATTTTATTGTTTAATTTTTTATTTGTAAATAATTATTTATTTATTTTTTATTTTTGCATAGTTTTCATTCATTCACTGTTTGTTAGTAAAAACGAGTTAAAGTAATTAAATTGTATTTATGCTGTATAAGCTGCTTTTAATAAACATAGCGATGATTTTATTGTTGTGCGTTTTCTACATACAGATAAAGTAATTTGTTTATTCAAAGCTCATTGTTTAAGTTTTATTTTATTATTTAAATTATAGCTTATAATGCAAGTTATTTGTTATTTTGGGTTTATCTTAAGTCAAACAAATTATTCGTAATTATTACTTTCTTGTTTTGTTGTTGTTGATTACGTAAAATCTAAAAAATTTCTAATTTTTATTCTTAAAAATTTACATAAAAATAAAATTAAGCTTAAAACAGAAGAAATAAATATTTGTATGCTTATCTTTTGTTTCTTTCAACATTAAGCCATGTAAACATAACAGAAAACACGAGATTTATGTAATAATAATAAAAATTAAATATGTTTGTTGCTATTAAAGGAAGTTAAAATGTTATTTATTTGATTAATAAAAGTTTAGAGGTTTTTTTTTTATTTTAGAAATAATTTAAAACAAACGTTAATCGCAAAATGTTTATCGCGGTTGAGGTTGACATTTTGTTGTGTGTTTTTTTGTTTTTGCTTTTCTCGTGTTTTTTTAATTAAATTTTATAAAATCATCATCATCATCCTCGTCGTGGTTTTTCTTTTTATATTAATTTTGTTGTCTTGCAACCATTTTTATTGATTTTAATCACAGGTATATATTTTTTATTATTCCTTTAATCAAGATAAATGAATTAATATTAATTCTGTGTCTTAATTATATACAAAAAACTGTTATTGTTGATGATGTTTCTACTGTTATGCATTTTATTTCGTTTACATGCCTTTTTTTACCATTAAATATTTTATAGAAGCGAGAAAAATATCTTAATTACCATAAAAATTATTTGTTTTCCAGTTTTAATGCGAAGATTCTTTAGAAAAATTTAATTAAATTATACCAAAAAAAAAAAAATGACAGGCATTAGCCCATTTTTTGCTTTACTAATATTTTGTCTAATAATTAATTTTTAATAAAAATAATTAATTATATTTACTAATTGTCAGATATGTATGTATATTTATTACCATTTTACCTGTTCACATTTTTTATTTATCTCTTCATTAATTACCAATAAACATGAATAATAGATTCTCAGTAGTTATATTAAGACAATTATATTCACTTAAAATAAAATGTAATAAATCTGATAAATAGTTGATTTGTATTTTAATTACATTTATGTTTTATAATTCTACTTACATATTAATATATTTAATTATTGACATTATTATCTCTTTTTATAAATTAACCTGTTATTTGTTTTTTCATGTAAATAAAATTAAAAGAAAAATTATTACAAGTAGAGCAATAAATGTTTCATTTTGTTTAAAAAGATATTTTTTCCTTCTTATTCTTTAAACTATTTAGCAAAAGATTTATAATTAAATTATAAAAAATAAATAATAATAATAATAAAAAAAATCCATTAAAACATGAAATCTTTTATTACATTTCCTTAGCCGTTTTTTCTTCTACATATTTTTCTTGCAATCAATAAAATTATTAATTCGCAAGTGCAGATGAAATAAATAATTCATTATTATGAAAACAATTATTAATGATTTTTTCATATTTACGACTTAGCGCATCGTAGTAATCCGTAGTAACCATAGCAACTATAGTAAAATAAAAACAAAATGCTAATCAGTTTAAATAAATTATAAAATTTTATCGTCATAAAAAACAAAAGAAGATAAAAGTTCCTTTTTTTGACAGTTCAACGACATAATTTTAAGTTAAATATCATATTTCACGTCTTAATTTGGGGTTAAATAAAATTTGCATGAAAAATAAGTAAAATACACCTTTGTTTACTAAAAGATAAACTGATTATTAATGTTAAAGGGTAATTGATAAATTCAGCAATGGTGATGATTACGTAAAACTTAGAATAGTCAAACAAGTTTTGTTTTTTTAAAAGATCCTCATTGTAACGTAACTTACCCAGTGCAAAGAGCAAACAATTAAAGAAATCAATTGATTAATTGGTAAAAAAAATATATTCTTTATATGGGTGTGACTAACATTTGGCCACCAAAATAATAAAAATAAATTATTTTTAATAAAAAAATTGAAAGAAAAATTGAATTTAAATAAAATAAATTAACAAAGAAAGCTTAAGCGTATTTTTAGGCACCAAGAATCCAAAAAAACAATATAAAGAAGACGCAAACACATAATAGAATAAATTAATGAAGATGATTTATATATTATTAGTGGGTGTTTTTAGAGATTATAGCTAAATTTTTTTTTCTATTATTTCTTTAATGTTTCCTTTACGTTTTTATTTATTGATAAAAATAATATTTCATCTTAATTTTCGCTTTAAGAGGTTAAACAAATGACAATGACTGTTCGGTATTTACTATCAATTTGGCATTTATAATGGCTAAAGACTTAATCATTGTAAAAAAGAATTTTTTGGGTAGATTTAAGTCGCAGCGACCTATCCTATTTTAAATTTTGTATAAAATTGTATTTACCGAAATCTTAAGAGATTTAAAAATTATTTTGCATAATTTTGGTATTATTTCTAGATAATGCGACCAATGACTTAAAATAAAAAAGTTTTATTATTTTATTGATAAATAATGATTATGAAGAGAACATAAATTAACCAGTTACGTTGTGTTCGAGATTATGTTTGTAATTAATTAATGATCAATAATTACTGTCATGCGATTTTTAATTATTATGTGTATTTTCACCGCCTGCTTTTAACACGCAATTGTGTTGTAAAAATAACCTGATATATGTTGTTTAAACTTCAACTACATAGTAAATTTGTGGCTTAAACCCTTGCAAAAACATTGTTGTTACATATTTATTCTGATCTTTGGAAAATTATAATCACATTTTGAGAATCATTTCTATTTGCATAATCCAATGTAGATCGTGTTATATTAGTTTTCGGTAACAAAAAGAAAAACTGTTTATAACGTAAATAATATTTTGTCGAAAATCGATGGGTGACTTAAATAAATTTAAATAAAAACATTAAGTTAATTTTTCAATGTCCGCCCACAATAATACAAATTGATTTATTTATTATTTTTATATTTTATTGTTAATAAAGAAAACACATTTTTCAATCACATTTGTATTATCTTTTATGGCTTAATTAATCTCTTAAAAAATATATATATAAACAAATAATTTTAATTAATCTGTGTGTGCTTCTTTTGTCATTCTTTTTATGCCAACAATAGCCAACTAAAATGATCTGCTTTTTTTGGTTTTATTTTTAATTTTTCAATTAAATTTCTTATTTTATTTTAATTAAAAAACATTTCTTATGTCATTAAGCTTTTGAAGACAAAAAAAAAATATTTAATTAAAATATAATTCTTTTTTTTTTCCATCTATTGTTGTGAGATGAATTCATGTGAATGAGGCTGAAATTAAATATAAATTATTTTTTTGGTTTTTTTTTTTTTTGATGAAAAATAAGGCAAAAAATTTATAATTTCTTTGAATAAATAAATAAATCTTCGTTTATATTATTATACATTTGGTTTGTTGGACACAAAATAATTACATCATAAAAAATATATAAAAGATTTTATAATAAAGATAAAAGAAGAAAATTATGTGAACCGTTTTATGATTTTTTTTTAAAGTAAATAGACTGTGCCGAGTGTTTTGATAATGAGGAAGTACAGCGAAGAAAACAATGTATTAAAAGGGAATCAATTAAAGTGTGTTCATTGTTCATTTACAAACATTAAATTTAAGTGTTTTCGGTTTTTCGCTATTTTAACCGATTAATTAAATTATTAATAATGTTGTGATGAAAGAAGATTATTACCTTTTAAATGAGTTCTCCTTAGTATTATTCTTACGTTAGTAAGCATATCAAATATTTATGGCTCAATTTGTAGTCGAGTGCTTCCAAAAATTGTGGGTAGTTAATATCAATCAATTTATGTAATCAGTCTGATCTTCTCGCAATTATTTATAAACTTTTTACTGTGTTTATCCTTCATTGTACAGTAGTTTTTAAATAAAAATTCACACACATTATACACATTTTAAATTCTTACCTTCATTTGTAATGTGACCAACGTTATTTTTAATCTATTAAAATACTTGAATGAAAATCTACTTAATAAACACATTACGTACAATAGAGACATCAATGTCAATATAACTTTCCATTTGGTTGTGATGATAAGAGTATACATTACCTTTTTTCTATGTTAATTAAAATAATACGGTTTACTTTATCACGTTATGTTTTAACTTCTTTTTATTTAAACATCTATTAAAGCCTTCTTTCATTTTCTAGATAAATTAAATAACATGTTACTGTGCTGTTGTTTGGAAAATTACAGCAATTATCACTGTATTTATTATTGGCCTTGACTGGGTATTGTTGACGATTTTGTTCCATTAACCCGACAATATAAACGCATTAGTTGATTTCATGTTGCTTGAAATAGTAACATTGCATGTTTTATTCGATCGTTTATTTAATTTTATTTAAATACTTTATTTGTAGAGCACGTGCTATAGACATTCATTAACTCTCGTCCAATATTGAATACATTTTTATTATTTTCTATGAATATACTTTCGAAAGTATTAATGTCAATTTAATTGTGTTTTATAGGAGGACCCTGGTAGGACGCCCCTGCATGATGCAGCTGCTATCGGCGATGATAAAACACTTGAAGCATTGCTAACGGGCGGCGCAGATCGGAATGCAAAAGATGCCAAGGTAAAAACTCTCTTATATCAATATGTTTCTTAACTTTTTGTTAAGTTATGTTTTTTCGTTTTGAATAATTTAAATACTAATATTTGTTATTTTGTAGCATGGAAATACACCGCTCCATGAGGCGGCTTGGCGTGGGTATAGTCGGTGTGTTCATGCCCTTTGTGTGTTACCAAAACCAAGTGTGTCGAAAGATGTGCCGATAAATGGAAAAGAAGCAAAACAATTAAAAGGTGTTATACAGGATACTCGCGGTGCCTTACATAGTGCATTATTAGGAACTCGAAATCTTGGTGGATTTTCTGCACTTCATTTAGCGTCACAGAATGGACACAATCAGAGTTGCCGTGAGATTTTACTTGCCGGTGGTGATCCAGATGTACAAAACAATTATGGAGATACACCATTGCATACCGCGTGCCGCTATGGTCATGCAGGAGCAACGCGAATTCTTTTGTCAGCCAAATGTGATCTGCAGCGAGTTAATTTAAATGGTGACAGTCCATTGCATATAGCCTGTGCGATGGGTAGACGAAAGTTAACAAAAATACTATTAGAAGCTGGAAGTTCTATTGATGTTCGAAATAGTCAAAATGAAACACCTCGAGATATTGCGCTTCGTAAAAACTTAAGTGAAATTGTGGATATTCTTGATAAACCATTGCCAGAAATACGTCGCGAACGTGAACTGAGTTCAAGTAGCTCTCACCGAAATAAACGGTCAGATGGTAAATCGGATTTAGATAAAATTGAAAGAGCATCAAAAGAACGAAAGTCAAAAGACAAAGATTCAAAAACGAAGCACAAAGAAAAACCAAAAGACATCAAAGAAGGAAAGGATACCAAACAGGGAAAATCAGGTGATAAGACAGACGGTTGTGATGTGAATCCAAAACATTGGTCTCCTTATGGATGCCACTACTATCCAGATCCTAGAGATTTTCCTCAACCAAAATTAGAAACTTTACCGAAAGATCCACTACGCAAAGGAGAACAATATTATCTTGATTTAGCAGGAAACATATGTAAGGGACCAGTTGGTGTTGGTAATACTTGTTATTGCGCCCCATTCTTTCGCCATTTAGAAGAAAAAATAATTCGCAATCGTAAAAGTTTACGGAAATATGTGGATCGGGCGACAGAAAAAATTGACAGCAAAGTAGCAGCGCTGGCGCTTAGAACGGATGATCAAATAGAGGAACTTACGAGATCTATGCTTACAGAGAGAATTCGTTGCGAGGATCGCCGCTATCATCTTGAACATTGGTTAAAGCGGGGCGCAGTGGCACGAACTACTTTAGGACAACGATCTGGTGGACCAGTTCCAACATCTAAATCAAAAAAAGATCAGTTAAACAACAATACACTTACTCGTTGCCGAAGTTTAGAGCTACTAGACAGTGATAAAGAAATGGCATTTGGCAAAGGTAAAATTGAAACATCTACCCCTGGAATGTCTCGAAGTGTAGATCTACTAGACAGTCACGATGTTATTGTTCATCACGATGCTGGCTATGGTGATGAAATTGAGAGCTCTGGCTACTCGAGGCAGTCCGGCGGCAGAGGTGATGGAAGTGGATTTGATCACGTTAGTTCTGTGCTAATGAGTAATTCAGATAGAGAAAGACCACATTCCGGACGAGATTCCAGTCAATTTGCAAATTCTAGCTCATCAAAAAAAAATTATTCCCTAGAGAAAGAACGAAGTAGTTCTGTTTCCGACAGAGAAAAGCATTTAAAAATGTCAGGCCATGGATCTGGACGCAGTAGCTCTATAGAACCTGCACCTGGTGTAGCAGACATTGTTCTTCGAAAAAACAAACACCAAAAATCATTCACGCCTGAAGAAGTAACACACAAAAAGGAGTCATCAAAAAGTGTTTCAGCTCGTTTGGAGAAGCTTTTATCTCGTACAAATGAAATAATCGAAATGGAAAAAATATCCAGACGACGCACCTCAGATATGCTATCTTCTCTTTTATCACCTGACAAATCAAAAAAACGAGATAAGAAATTAAAGGAACCATTAAAGATTTTACCAGCAAGCAGTGGCGATGGGTGTTATCGAGAAGGTGTAAATCGGCGATTGAGTTATGAAGACGATCTGCTTATTATGGAACAACTAGCTAATGGGATGCACACGCGATTTGCCTCAGCTGATGTAGATATTGAAAAAGATTTTGATAATTCTGAATATATTGCAAAAGAAATGGAGAAAATTACACGATCGCTTCTTGGCGATGGTTGTGATGACGCTTTAGACGAGTGTTCGACTAGGAGCCAAGACCTGGCAATTTCTCCGGAAATACGAAAAGAAGATGAACATTTAAAGGAGAAAGAAGTGCTCCAATGTGACTCCCAAAAATTGCATGAAATGACTCCGAAGAATAATGATTTTTTAGGATCGATGGCTGACGTCTATATTCCCGATTTTAATCGAGACAAACGTCGTGAAGATGGCGATGGCGGATCTAATCAATTGTGTCCAGATGAATTGGATCAAAGTAATTCGACTAGCCGGCAGCCAAACGTGCATGGAATGAAAACAAATTTTGCAGAACTAATGCTTGAGCAAAAAGGAAATGAACACTTAACGGAATTTGATGCTCAACAAATGGGCCACAATATGCAAAATGGATTTTATCAAAATAATTGCTTTGGTGAGGAAGATGAGGAAGAGGCACCTAGTTCGTCAAATAACACGCTTAAATCGGAAAAGCTGAAAGTGAACGTTATACCTTCAAATTCATTTTATCGCGCATCTAGTGATGGTCTTGATATAGATGATCGTTGCGAATTAGCTGAAATGGCTAATTTGCGTGAATTAAATGAACTGAAGAGTAGAATTCTAAATGGATCCCAATGGCGAAGTCAAGTGATGCGAAAAAGTGTTAATGATGTTGTAAAAGAATATAACATAGACGATGCTGACGAATTCGATCTACAATATGGTGTCGACGACGGTGAAAATGTAGACGGATTTCAGATGCAAATGGAGTGTCCAAATCCAGAGATGACAAAAAAAGAAGTTGCTGTTTCACTGAAGGAGGATCAGGGTAAAAAGTATGAAATCAAAAACAGTGAAATTAAAACTTTAAAAACAACAAAAGTGCCAAAGCAAAATTTGGACATAAATGCGAAAGACGAAGCGGCGTATGTTCCAACACGAAACAAAGTCCATGAATTAGTTGCACAAATTCAAGGTACAAAGGTGGTTGCTGCAGCACAAACGAAAAAGCTTTACAGAACACAAGAATCTGTTTATTCCGAATCAGTAATGGAACGAGACGAACATTCCGAAAGTAGTGAAGATGAAGAAGAAGAAGAAATGCAGTTTCGTGAAGTTGATGCCAAAATGATGTCGCACTATAATGAAGGAGCTACATCACATGATTTTTACCAATTCCCACATCAAAATTTATCCTATTTCATAAAAAGTCAACAACCGAATGGTGATTGGGACCAATACTCGGTTCAAGGAAATTCCGCAAGAAATATAAATATAAATAATTGCGATATTAATAACTCCTATAACCAAAGTGCAAACATGTTAACGGATGTAACGTCTGGTCACGTTAATTACAGCAGACCTCTGCCACAAGTTGCCAGTTACAGAACAGGATTAAACCAGCAATCGAATAATGCTGGCGCCTATCCACGCGTCATAGATACACGTTGTCTAATACCAAAGGATGCATATTTTCATGAATTACCTAACAAGAACCGAATGATTCCAATAACAGATAAACTACCAGAGAAACAATTATTAATTAATAATAAAGAGCAATTTCATCACGTAAGTTCAGAAAATTATTCAGCACGAAATCGTAATCCGTTACCATATGGCGTTATTGAAACGGATATGCTGGTCGATGGTTACTATAATTATTCCAATGGAAATGCAATGCATACTAATTCGACGCTTACCAATCTGACTTATCCAGCATATCAATTACCAACATCAGCGCCTCATATCTTATCTAATAACCCAACAACCTCAAATTCTATTCATAGTGAATATAATCCTCCGATAAAAGTAGTTCCGCACCGCGAAAAACTTTTAACAAATCGTAAATTTGGTTATTCAAATTTCGTTGATATGGAATTATCTTGTATAAACTCACATCACACAGACCTAACAACACCACCCACAACTAATGGTGTTGGTGTGGTAAATCGTGAAGGATTAACCATTGATCAAGCACAAATCGAACGTGACATGCATAATGATTCCGGTTACAGTACAAAAATTTGCGGTAGTTCACACGGACCAAGTCCCAGTCTATCTGGCCAAACAGATTATTGTGATTTAAGTGTAACAACTGTGATCGCCAAAACTACATCACCATTAAATAACCGTACTGATTTAGATGCGACACCAGTCAATGTATTAGCGAATAATAATTCGCAACAACAGCAACAGTATAGTGAATATTATGTATCGAATATTGGTGCTTCCAGTCTTGTATGATTTCTGTTCGTTTTTTTTTTTTAACTTCAAATTTATTTTTAACAATTAAAACTTTAAAAATTTTCTTATTTAAAACAAATAAAAAAAGTTCATTATTAGTAATTTATAAAGTAAAAATCAATTAATATAATTAAATAATTATGTAAATATTAGAAATAATAAAAAAAATAAAGAAAAAATTAATAATTTCTAAAAACAAAAATGTTTACTTTATTTTCTGAACATTTTATTATTCTCTATTGTCTATGGATGTATTCAGATAATTTACTTAAATGATAAAGTGATGTACCTTTTAGTATTTGGGAATTTGTGGCATTAATTTGTGTCACCACAAAATCGCCTGGTTTAATAAGTCTTCTTTCTGCAGAATTTTTCGCTACTGGTATTAATCCAGCTGGAATTATAACCTTTAAATTAGCATCATTACGGCCAAATAGTTCTGATGGTGATCGTTTACTTGCCTAAAATCAATCAATCATATGAGAATTAAGGAAAATTATTATTTTTTTATTTCGTAATACATACACCTTCGACAAGAATTATCTGCTCAGTGTCAAGAAATTTTGCTTGCAGTTCTGTTGCTGTTTCCCGGTACGCTTCAACCATCATACGAAGACGAGCGTTTTTCACATCAGCCGGAACGTCGTCTTTTAATCGACGATGGGCAGTGGTTTTCTCGCGCATACTATACGCAAACAGGTAGGCTACATTATATTTTACTTCCCTAATCAGCGACAGGGTTTCATTGAATTCATCATCAGTTTCACCACAAAATCCACAAATAAAGTCACTCGACAATGCCACATTAGGAAGAAATGTACGAATTCGTTCAACCAGTGATAAATATGATTCACGTGTGTAGCCTCTTCGCATTCTTTCTAAAACAACCGAATTTCCAGACTGCGCTGGTAAATGGAGACTCTTACAAATATTTCTATGTGCTTTAATCACTTCCAGAACCTCATCAGGAAAATCTTTTGGATGAGGCGAGGTAAATCGAAAGCGTATATCTGGCGCAGCCACCGCACAACGATTAAGTAACTCTGCAAACCGCGCTCCGCCAATTTTATCTTTGTAAACAGTTTTAAAGCCAGAAACTAGATTCGTTTTAATTTGAGCCTGGGTTGCCGTCGTTAAATCGCGATAACTATTCACATTTTGTCCTAATAGAGTTATTTCCTTAATTCCTTTGCTCGCTAATTGTTTAACTTCATTTTCGATTGATTGAAGTGGTCGTGATCGTTCCCTTCCTCTGGTGAATGGTACAATGCAGTATGAGCACATATTGTCGCAACCTCTCATAATTGACACAAAAGACGTAACAGCGTCTTGATTTAAACGGACTGGCATTATGTCAGCATATGTTTCCTCTAAAGATAAGAGCACGTTTACAGCACTCTGTCCACTTTTTGTAATGGCTAACAATCGTGGAAGATCTTTATAACTATCTGGGCCAGCCACTACATAGAAAGTTAAAGATTACCAATAAGAGAAGAAAAAAAAATTGTTTAAACCAAATTACCGATATCTACCCATTGTTCCTTTTCTAGAAGTTCAGTTTTTAATCGTTCTGCCATACAGCCCAATACACCAATTTGTAACGGTGGTTTTTTAAGCGATCGATTTTTCTTCATTGCAGTTAAATGCTTTAAACGATTCCATATCTGAAATCAAAATTATACGATAAAGTAAAGTAAAGCAAACAATTTGAAATTGAATTTTATACTTTTGCTTCAGCACCTTCACGAACGGCACATGTTATAACAAGGATTACATCTGCTTCTTTAACGTCGTCTACTTTTTTATAACCAGAATCTTTTAAAATGGACCAAACAACTTCTGTATCACTTACATTCATTTGACATCCATAAACTTCGAAGTGTATTTTACGATTATTTCCATGAAAATCATTAATATTTAAATAAGGAATATTTTCGGTTGTTGGTGTTTCTGTTGCATGCGGTGCAGGAAAGTTTTTTCCCGCAACTAAAAACTCCTTTAAACCCGGTCCATTTTTAATACTTTGTTTATTTATTATTTGTTTCAATTTAAATTCTGTGTCATTTGCCAGGAATCGACACCCAATCTGTTTAATAATATTTTTATTCTTACAAAAATGAAAAATATTTCTTTTTACAAAAATCCCATTCATTGTGAACTCTCCTAATCGGTTTAGAGTTGAATGCATGAGACCCTGCAGCATAATGGATTTTTTTTTTCAAAACATTCCTATTTAATTTTATTTTCTATATGTTGTTACTCCTGTCACTAATTGTCCAAAACGTAATATACAATATCGGGAGAAAAAATATTGTGTTAAAAGAACAAAGTGTCAAATGTTTAAGGAAAAATAATTTCGCTAAGCAAAATAAACAATTAACATAAAGAAAATGAGTAATCGTTATTCGGATGACTATGAGCATAAAGGTAAATTTTTCAAATTTATTATTGATATTATATTTTATGCGATATAGTTACTAATAAAATTAAATAAGATTAAAAAAATAAATATAAAGCTCACCTTGTTTGCCTGTTTACAGTGCTACCAACTGTTTCAATTGAATTTAACTAATATAAAAATTGTTTTTCTTCACAATAGTTTTGACAGAATATGATAAACATACCGTACTGCGGTAAACAATTCATTTTTTCACTTTTTTAATTATAGGTTAAAAATTGCTTTTATTAAATGTCCAGCTTTGTCATATTGATTATTTAAAATTGTTTTTAATCTAGTCTAATAATTTATAAAATCAAAGAAAAATTTTTAATTTTGCCAGTGTTGTTAAAATTATCCAGGCTCATCACATTCAAAAAGTAGCAGGCGTCGAAGTAAATCACCTCGTTCTAGGACAAGATCAAGATCTAGGTCATGGTCACCGTCGAATGAACAACAGCAACTCTCCAACGACAAAGACAGGCGTAACTTCAGTAAAACTCACAGAGACAATTCACCGACACCGCACAGTAATCATGATAAGGATAATACAAAATGGAATGCTAAAGATTATGATAAATATAATCGCGGCAGTAGCAGCAGTCAGAGACGTGGTGTTGGTCATGATGACAAAAAATACTCAAGAGATTACAATAAAAAATATGGTTCATGTGATTATTAAAAAAAGTCTATAGTACGGATTGTGCTCATTTCGAGTCAATTTTACAGATAGTTCATCTGATGATGATGACAACACTGATGATGATGACTCTAACGACGACAACAACGAAGAGGATACTCCAAGTAGTAAAAAAACATATTTGCTCACTAACAAAAAAGAAATAATGAAAGCACCGCCAGCTCCACGTATTTCAAAAATGGCTATAGAATTCGGGAAACCAGGTTCTATACCAAAGGTGTGTAGTAAAAAAACAAAATAAAATTTAAAAAAATCTAATTTTCTCTTTTCATTTATCAGACTGGAATACAAATGAAGCTTAATCCTCCAGCTGATAAAAAGGCAGCCGAACAAAAAAAGAAAATTACCGTTGCGAGTGCATTCAACAATGACAGCGACGATGAAGTTGAGGAAATGCCGGCAGAGTGCCGCATGAGAATGAGAAATATTGGAAGGTAATGCGGTTGAAAATCTCATAAAATTTTACAAACTAATTTTCTCTTAAACTTCAGAGATACGCCAACGTCATCAGGGCCAAATTCATTTGGGAAAACAAAGCAAGGATTTTGTGACGCAAAGAAAATCTTTGAAAAAAATTTGCGAAACGTCATTGGCGATGATAGTTGAATTGGGAAAACCGTGAATGACAACTGAGCGCACTATTCCGACAAATTTTTATTTAATTTAAAAAAACAAATTGTAAATTTTAACAAAATTATGATTTTATGAACTTCAATTTACCAAAAGAATAAAAAGTAAAGAAAATAAAGAAAAATAATTTGGAATTGGTTTTTTTTTTAACTTTTTTTTTTTTGTTTGTTTATTATTTTACCATTTTAAATACAAAGTTTACTTTCTTGGGGCATTTTGTTGCCTTGAATTGTTATCCCGGGTAAAGGTTCTTTGTGGTGGTGTACGAATTCGTCTGGCTTCCTTTGATCTGTTACGTACAACTTTAGAATGGATAGCGCATGATACACAATAATGTAATTTTGCGTATAGTTTTGGGAGAACGTATGCTAAAAATAAGAAAAACAAATAATTAAAAAATTGTTTGTATTGTAGAAATATATTTTTATTATCTTACATGGATAAACTGAGGCTTCGGAAATGTCACGAACAGCTGCAGCTTCCACGATATTCCTGATTACAAATTTTTTAATTGCTTTGTCTTTTGGGACGCAACGGGCACAATTTGTACAACGCACTGGTTTGACATGACCACGGTTGTGTTTACAACGTCCTCCATTACGGCGTTTCTTAGTCTAAAATAAAAACCAAAAATAGGGTTATGTTCACTTCCAAAATATTAAAATTTTAGCTTGTATAGCACATTAATTTAATTCAAATCATTTAAACATAATTTCATATTAAAACATTAATTCAAATTCAATATCACTAGAATTTAAATATTGAAGTCAAAAAAAAAATTAATGAAGTCGCCATCATGAAACAAGCCACATGGGATAACTTTTTTCACAAATTAAACAAATATTCTCTTGTCATATAAAATAAAAAATATTTTTGATACTTTTAAAACTATAAAAAAATTAATTGAATAAAAAGTAATCACATAAAAACTTAATATCCCTTTTATTTTATTAAAAGAATATCGCACGTACCATTTTGGCTGATTATTCCACGAGAACTTACAGGAAATAGAGAAAGAGCTTAGTTTGCAGCAGCCTGAAGTTAGGTTTATGTTCAAGTAATATTTTTTTTCTAGTAGTTTATGAGAATACGTTCATTAACTGTTTTATGTATGCAGTAAGTTGACATAATTATTAAAGTGATGTTAATTTTTTTTTTGTAAACTTTGATAATAATGGCAAAAAGAAAATAAATAAATTATATATTATCTATTAAAGAAAATAGATACTATTGATAAAAATTGCGTATCAAAATTTCAAATATGCGATAAAAGTCATGTGTTTTGATCTAGTACTGCATTTTGTAAATGCATTTTAAAACGAAAATAGCATAGATATCTGTCAATAATACATATTTTGTGTGTGAATGACAAACGTTTTAATAAAAAAAATTAATTATTTAAAACAAAAAAGAAGTTTTTAATAATGCAGTTTTAAAAACAAAAATTGTAAGTAATATTTATTTAATTTATTACAAATATAAAATTAAAATAAATGCTATATAATAAGTAAATAAAAATATGTTTATTGTTGCTAAAATAAAAATGAATAAATACAATATAACCCGCATGGTGACGGTGTCCAAAAGCAATAAAAGTCTAATAAGTGCATAACTATTTAAATCAGGGTTTCAAAATATTAAAAAATTGTTTATTTTTCTACACTTATTTGCATGTGTCCGTGATATATTAAAAAATATATATCGCATTAACGGCGGTACAAAGTGCACTATTTTTCACTCTTTTTAATTTTATATATCTGTATATATATATAACAACCGTTTTTATTATTAAGTAGACAGAGAGGATTATAATAAACAAAAAGAAAATATATCTAATTGGACTTTTGATTACAAATCGTTTTTTTTTTATTATATACAAACGCATTCGTATCGGATTCATATCAAAAGAAGAAATTTTTTTCCTCTTCAAGAAAATTATAAAGTTATTTGCTTGTGTAACTGCCATCAAGTGAGAAGTGCGGTTCATATTATTAATAAATAATCAGTAATTAATTAATTTAAAAAAAGAAAAGAAAAAGTTTGTTGTTGAATTCAAAATGGCATTTGCAGTTCGTTTATTTACAAGAAACATGTGCACCGCAATCGCTTCCGAGATGAAAAATGTAACTGTCATCGGTGGAGGACTTATGGGATCGGGTATTGCACAGGTTTGTTTTTTCTAATACCTTTTAAAAAAATTTTTTTCTCGTTTCACCGATTTCAATTACATAATACTTACTTAATTACTGCGTATCACCTTTTGATTTCTCTTATCATTTAAATTTATTATTATTTGTACTGTTTTAGGTGGCAGCTACATCTGGTTTTAATGTAACTTTAGTTGAAGTAAATGATCATTTAATTGAGAATTCAAAGAAAAATATAAAGAAAAGTTTAGGACGTGTCGCACGTAAACAGCACAAAGATGATGATGAGGCACAGTTGAAATTTGTTCAAGATACAATGAAAAAGATAACCGGATGCAGTGATTTAAAAAAATCAGTTACGTGCGCCGATATTGTTATTGAAGCAATTGTTGAAAATATTAAAGTTAAACATGAATTATTCTCAACAATTGATAATGTAGGATTGATTGATTTTTCGATGGAAAAATGAATAAATAAATTAACTTGTTTATGCTTGTAGGTAGCACCGATTAGTGCAATATTCGCCAGTAATACGTCATCGTTATCGATTGGTGAAATAGCATCGGTAACAAAGAGACAGGATCGATTTGGCGGTTTACATTTCTTTAATCCTGTGCCTATGATGAAGTTATTAGAAGTTGTTCGTACACCCAAGACCAGTGATGAGACTTATAATAAATTAATGGCATTTGGTTTAGCGCTTGGAAAAGTTTGCATTACTTGTAAAGACACTCCCGGTTTTGTTGTGAACCGATTACTTGTGCCATACATGGGCGAAGCAGTACGTATGCTAGAGCGTGGTGATGCTTCTGCTAAAGATATTGATTTAGCTATGAAATTGGGAGCCGGTTATCCAATGGGACCATTAGAATTATCAGATTATGTGGGCTTAGACACAACACTACATATATTGAATGGTTGGCATGATAAGTTCCCAGACAATCCATTATTTAAGCCAAATGATTTACTTAAGAAATTAGTAGCTGAAGGTAAATTTGGCGTTAAATCGGGCGAAGGATTTTATAATTATAAAAAATAAATAAATAGTTTTGTCGTTTATTCCAAATATGTTTTAAAATAAAATTTATTGTTTATGGGGTCTTTGATATTCCAATTATATTGTTAATCTTTTTAATTATTGAAAAATAAATTCATTTTTTCTATGCAAAAGAATTGTAAATAAATATTTGTTTGTTTTTTATACTTAAACCTAAACGGATAAATAATTGCTGGACACCAAACATGCTACGTTATATTATACCAGCACTTTATGCTGATTGTTTGCTTTTTATAAATAAAAAAAAATTGATTAAATTTATCAAAATAAAAATTATTTTTTAGCTTTGCTTTTGTGATAAATTGAATTCAATTATTTTATTTTAATTATATTTGTTGCACAGTGTGGAGAAAGTTATGTTTATTTGGGAAAACTGCTATCAGTGGAAAAATAAAAAGAAATTATTAATTTATAAAATTTTATTTTTTATTAAATTTCATCACGTTGTAAAAAATAATATTTTAGAAAAACAATTGCATTTAGTAATTCATCTGATAAACATAAATTATATTCTGGTTGATAGGTACCAGCTAATGAGAATATATGTTCAATATCGGTGGATGTTGGACGTACCGTGGATACAGCCTTATATAATAAATCTAAATTTGATGTTTTCATGCTGGTATGCTCGTACATGGTGAACTCAGTACCTATTGATGTTGCATCATTAGTAGTAGATGTATTTTGTTGCAATGATGCTTTAATTGCAAACTCCAATTGTTCCTTAAGTGTCATCTCTGCATTCGCATCTGTTTCCATATCTATTTTTTCTTGTTTCACTACTATTACATCATTATCCGTAGAGTTTGTATCTGTACTCGTTTCATCATTTACCATTTTATCTAATAACTCCTTTGTATAATTTATTAAAATCGGTTTGGCTGAGTATACAATGACATCATGTTGGTCTTGTTGGGTAATACTTAACGGATTATGTAAATATTTAATCAACGTTGATAATTTTGTATTTCTTCGTTCGCTGATTCTTTCCTTTAATCCATTTAACACCATTACACTTATTTTTGAATCTAATTTCGATAGTGTGTCAAAAAGAAATAATATGATTGCCTCAGCGGTCAGTAAATTAGCGGTCTTGCTGTTCAGTGCATCCACAGCTACCTTGATCGGGCTTAATGTTTGCCTTAAATCACTTAATAAAATTTCATTTACGTCAACATACAGTTCAGGTTTTTGTAATTTTATTAAACAGGTTTTGATTTGCTCTTTCAGCATTAAGAATCTTTCAATCATCGTATCCAAGGTGTTCCAGCGCGTTGGATCATCCATTATTAATTGAATTTCTTTGCCGAATTGTTTTTTAATATGTTCTTGCAGTACAATATATTCAATGGTAGATTTACGAAATAAAAATATTATCTTTCTGACTGCGGTTAATGTTCTTGTGATTGCTTCCATGGAATATGTGACATTCTTAATGTATCTTACTTCGAATTCCTCTTCCCACTCATCATCACTTATATTTTCATCTTCTTCGTTTATATTTTCATTATCACTCGTATTCCCAGTACCGTATAATACATCATTAATTGCCAAATGTATCGCATAGTTAATGCACAGTTGCGTTTCCGGATAAATTTCATTCTCAAATTTTAAATTTTCAATAACTTCAGAGCTAGTACACGCGACGATATCAGTGTAGAAATTCAAGCCAAAGTCATTTAAATGCTTTACAATTATGTCCGGCGACATTGTATCAAAAGATCGTAAAAGACCCAAGTTGTACCAATTATTATTGGCATCATGTAAATTTATCCTTAAAAATCGTCCTTTACGTAATTTACTGCCTGTCCACTCGTCAATTGTTAAACTATATTTTTCATTTAATTTCCTTAATTTCTCCTTAAGTTCATATTTCCTTTTATTAAAATAATTATTTATCAACTTCATAACACTGTTCTCATTTTCTGGCATGCTTAATCCACGTTCCATTAATGACTTTCGTATAAATTCTGAATTTGTTAATACTCTTATGCTGATCATGTCAACAGCGACCAGTCTCGACAATGTTTCTTCTAAATAATCTCGTTTAATGTGAGTTAGTGGCGGAGTTATGTTTTCTCCTGTTTTCTTTGGAGTGTTGTTCTCTTCTTGATTCAAACGTATATCGTGTTTAACCTTTAAATGATTTCTCATTCCGCTAGTCGATGATCCCTTACATTTAATTGTACTTAAACATGATGTACATGTTGCCTCCTCAGCTGTTACTTTTTGAAAATACTTCCAAACATCTGATTTTACACTCATCTGAAAATAGTTTTCGTAATTATTTTCCCTTTGTAGATTTTTTATTTGTTGTATTACTTACGATCACCGAATTTTCGTTAAATAATTTAATTAATTGAATAAACTTATTTCAATATTAAAGAAACAAAATCTAATCTGATAGAGCCAGACAAAAGTCAAATAATTATTATTTTTTGTATTAAAATGGCTGCCTGGTTAGTGGAAACCGGTTTTAACTGAACCGTTAATACCGGTTTTAATGCATATAGTGGTTTTCATATTCTTTCTACTAACATATCACTTTGCCACACATAACCGATTCGGTTTACAGTAGAACTCGGTTTTTTCATTTTTTGTTAAACCCTACGTCACATGTTTGTGTAGAGAAAACGAGCACTATGCGTGCTAACAACATTTTATTGCTGCATTCTCTATATAATTTGACGTTTCTCTTATTATTTGTTAAATTTATTTTTTAATTATTTTTATGATAAGACAAATTTTTATTAATATTTTTTTTTTATCTATGTATATTTTGTAGCAAACATGTGTTAATAAATAATAAAAAGTGATTTGCCACGATAGGCAATAAATTCCTTCTTCTTTTTTCCAACTATTTAGTTCAGTACTGGAGAACCTTTTGGTTTTGTTCCATTTGTGAGATGCCTAAATTTGCACGTTTAAATATTGAGCAAAAACGGTTAAATTATTCAGAGCAAACTCAAGAATACTGAACAATCTACGTTAATTTACAAGACCGAAAAATTAAATTCCGTAACCGTTTATTATGTTCCATTACGAAAGGGTTACGATAAGAAGTTTTGTAAGAAATATAAATAAATTTGAAGATTCCTATAACGATTATGCAAATTACAATTCAAAAGCATGGAGTATGGAGTATTGATGAAGTATGGAAATCATAAAACATTTACATAATAAGCTCAAATTATCAGTATAAAACGTTTAACAACACATCGTTGTAACCGTTTTTTTTAATGGATACCCCGCCTAATCATTTAAATGTTTAATATGCAATTAGATTAGATTAGAAAATAATTTTAATAATAAATAAATAAATAAATGTAAATAAAAGGATTGTCACGAAAATAAAAAAAAAAAATTCGCCAACCAATCACCCAGCAATAGCAAAAATGATTTAAAGAAACGAAATTACTTATTTGTTTTATCTAATTTTTCAATTTTAAATTAATTCTTTTTCTTATCAAGTAGAAAAACATTAATTATTATTTATTTTTTTTTTGTTTTTATCATCTTTAATCATTTTTATATATTATTTGTGTTTTGCTTTTAACAAAAAAATTTAATTCTTATTAATAATACGTGTGTTACCTTGATTCGACTTACTCTTTTTTTTACAATTATTAGTAATCAAGTAATGACTAATAATTTTAAATGCATTAATTAATTTATATATTATTATTTTTTATTTGCTTATACATTACATATTAGTTGTTTTTATTAATTAATTAACGAGAAAAGACTATATAGTAATTGTTATTTATTAAATTTTAAGGTAAAAATTTAAAATAATTTAACTGGGTGACGCCAGTTTCGTTTCGTTCAAATTTTTTGATTTGTATTTTATTTATTTTTGCTAGTTAATTAATTTTATAAACATATATTTTAAATATGCAAAAGTTGTTAGGTTGTTTGTTTACAGGCTTATGATTGTTAATCAGATAAATGGAATTGATTAGGGCTTCTGAAATCAGCAACTTGATGATGATATTTGTACAATTGTTAAGGTACGTTTGCAAAAATGTATTATAGATTCTAAAATGTTTATGACCCATGTGTAGGTATGGAATTTTTGGGTCCTGAATTATAATGCTTAATTTCAGGAGACACTTTATACAGACAAAACTTCAAAACTTTCGACAAAGAATTTCTTCTCAGATGTATATAGCATTGTTCGTGGAAGAAAACAAATCTATAAATTCCATAATAAGATTTATAACTAAATCTCCTTACAACTTCATTCAGAATCCAGATGAATTTTGTGATTTTCTACTTAATTTTTATATATTCTGTATAATCCAGATTACTGCAATTAATCCGGATAAAAAATTATCAGAATTACATTTAGAAATAATTCGTTTTATTTTTTTTATCTATTCTCTAAATATTTTTTCTGATTAAATAAAATAATTAACTAAATAAATATATGTATATAAATGTTAGGCGATGCATGCTTCTCACTTATACACGCGAAAATAAAATTAAGTACGTATACGTAAGTAGATAGATTAATCTAAAGTAATAAATAAGTAATTTGTCATTAAAGTAAAAAAAAAGGCAAATAATTTAAAATTTAACACGACGAATTTATTTTGTCTTGCTAAACTTGGTTTTATTGTAAGTCGTTAATATTTTTCTTTGCGTTTTCATTATTAAATGTGATTTTGTTTTGGTTAATTAATAATTGTTTTCTCTCTAATTTACATTAATTAATTTAATTTAATTTTCTCTGTGTTGCGTGCCCGCTCAACTATTGTTGTAAGTTTTATTTAAATTTTTCTTACATTTGTTTACTTACAAAGTTAATTATAATTAATAAATAAAAATAAAAGCAAATTAAACAGTTCAAAAGCGATAAATAATAATAATAATAAAAAATCAATTATCTAAATACTTTGAGGATTAATTAATTTATTTTTTTTTCTTGTTGCGCTGCCATGTGATTCATTCATTTATAAATTTTGTAAGGTGAAATGGATTTTTATTTTTTCAACAAAATGTTAGGGATTATTTGATTTAATTATGGTTTTTTTTTCCTTTGGTTTTTGTCGTATTTTATTTTAATTTTTTAAATTTTAAGGCACAAATTTTATAATGTTTAGTTAATTATTGTATTTTGTTGTGATTTATACAAGAAATTCATATAAATTATAAAAAAGAAAAGTTTGTTTTTTTTATGTTTATTTATTATTTAAATAATTAATTAAATGAAATTTTTAATTGCCAATATTTTACTTGTGTATTGATTATTTGTTTTTATTAATTTTTTGCTTTTTGTTTTGTTTTGGATATAATTAGTGAGCCGAATACCAAAATTACCACCGTACCAAAGAAAAAAAAGTGCAAAAAGACGTCCGACTGTAGCAATGTTAAAAGCCGCAGATGCCTATTTACTTGATTTACCATTTGGCACTGTGCCAATGGATAATCAAGTGGCTGGACACACATTTCAAGCTGGAACTGATGCTATTGGTTTGTGTTATATAATTTATTTTTATTTTATTCTTATCAGTAGTAAATTTTGATAAAAAATTAAAAGAGATAATTGCTTATGTATTATTTATTTATTAATTTTTAGGATTATTGCGGAATCAAGAAGGTTGTGTACTAAAACCAGCAACGAAGCCAATGTGTGGTGTACGAGAAATAAAATTTTATGAACGTGTTAAAAATTCATCAGATCCAACAATGCAAATGCTACGTGATTTAGTACCAGAATTTCATGGTACCGTGAAATTACCAATAGCTGGTAATCCAGTTGAGTTTATTAAATTATCTGATATAACTCACGGAATGCACGATCCATGTATTATGGATGTGAAAATAGGACGTCGTACATGGGATCCATTAGCGACGCCAGAAAAAATCAAAGCTGAAGAGCAAAAGTATTATGAGTGTAAACAGAATCTGGGACTTTGTATACCCGGTTTTCAAGTGTATAAAATTAATGGGAATTGTATTAATCGCTATGGTAAGGAGTATGGCAAAAACTTAAATGTAAACACTATTAAGGATGCACTTCGTATATTTTTAAATGCTGAATCTGGTCTCTTTCGACCGTTGTTAATGCAATTATTATCAAAATTATGGAGTATACAAAAGTGGGCGCGAACCCAAAAGTCAATTCGCTTGTATTCAAGTTCTGTGTTACTGGTGTACGACGCCAGACATTTACGCATAAAATTAGAGGCAATGAAACGAAATGCCTCATCTTCGTTGAATAATTTAAATACATTTATACCAAAAACGCCGACAACACCGATGACACCAAACAGTTCAGAGTCGTTGAATGGAAAAACATCACCGTTCAAATGGAATATTGCCCCAGCCCAAGAAAAGGTGAACGGAAATGCCATGGCGACAACCCCAACAAGCCCTGGTGGCACTCCAAAAGTTAGTGAACCAATTCAGTTTTATTGTAAATTACAGAAAAGTCATTCGTTTACTAATAATTACGATGAGGTAATTTTATTATCCTATATATGCATGTAGTTAAGAGAAATTTTAATTATATAGTTTACTTAACTTTTAGGATCTCAAAGATATTCGTGAGAATTATGCATATATGTTAGACAATCTAATTGGAACATATAATAATGTGCATAAAGAATGGGCAAATGTGAAAATGATTGATTTCGCCCATGTATTTCCAGGCGAAGATGAAACAAACGTTGATACAAATTATCTATTTGGGATTGAGAATTTAGTTAAACTTTTTGAAGAATTACTTAAAGAATGTGATTAAAATTTATATATTATTGATAAAAACGAAAAGATTTTGTTTTTATTTAATTAATTAATTTATTTAAAAAAGAAAAAAGTTTAATACAAGAAAAAATTTAATAAAAGACTTTTATACCGGTTGTGTACTTTATTTTAATTTTAAATAATTGATTAATTACCGCAATAGGGATTAGTTAATGTGTTTTTTTTTTAAATATACAAATAATAAAAAAGGCTTTAATTTAGAATTTTATATAAGATTACAAAAAAAAAAGAAGAAAATTAATCAAAAATGAAAAAACGACAGAAGAATTATTTATTAAAAATATTATAAATAAATTTAAAAAAATCATAAAGTACAAAGTGCTTTTAATTGTTAAGTTATTAACTAATTGATTATTCGATTTATATCGTTAATTAAGAATTTAATTTAATTTAAAAAAAAAAAGAAGAAAATTGTTAATTCCAAAGTATTAATTAAGATTATTATCTCTTTTTAGTTAAAATGTAATATTTATTTTTATTAAAAAACGAACATAAAAAATATTAAATAATTATTATAATTACCGATTTTGCCGGTTAGTATAGGTTCATATCATGATTTATTGTGTATACGTGTATGCCATCTGTAAACAATGTTTAAAACTAAATTTTTATTCCGTTTTTCATTAATCGCGTTTTACCTAAGTACTCTATACATCATATATAGCAATCTGTTATATGCCTGATAGTCCTGAAATTATTTAATAATTTATGTTAAAATTGCCCAGAAGAACATGTTTTTTAATTTAAAAAATATTACATATTTTTATTTACACGAAATTCTTAGTTATATAAGCCAAACATAAGTGTTTTGTAGTTCTTTTACTGATTAAAGTAGTTTTTTTATTCATAAAAATAATTTTTTTTTTAAACAAAACAACGGTTTCTCTTTAAAAAGGAAAACACACTTATTATAATTAATTAATTTATAATGAAAAAAGACATTTAAATGTTGTAATTAAATAATAATTAAACTCAATTAATCAAATTATTATGTATAAAAATCGCTTATTAAAAAAGCAAACAATAAATTCAATTTAAACTAAGTAGAATCTGTTCTTAAGAATTATCCTTAAGTAATAAATGTTGCATAAATTAATCAGATTAAAGCTGGCTTATTGTTACAATTTTATTTAAATTTAAAAAATAAATAAAATAAAATAAATCAAAACAAACATTTTATACCAAAATAAAAAAATTGCCAATATATAGAATAAAATTGATTTATTTGAACCCTTCAAAAAGGTATTTGTGTGCCCAAAGCAATTTCACCAAATTTAGCAAAGGTGTGTTATTTTATTGATACAAAATCAATATTTATACCGCGAGAATTAATTATTGTAAATATTATCGATTTTATTTCTTTTTAATCATTTTGGTCATAAAACCACCAACCTACGAACAATTTTTTTTCTTCTGTATTTGATATTTTGTTAATATAAATAACAAATTGTATGTTTTATTAATGCGCTGAATACTGTACTAACCAGGTAAACACGCAATGCGCAAACAAAAATATTTTATTAGAAAATATATAATACAGGGTGTCTGTTTTTAATAATTAATTTTCTATTAATATATTTTTTTTAAATTTATTTTATATTAATTTTACTTCGAAAAACAATAATTTTTCAACTATTATTCAATTATTTATTTAATGTACGTTCTATATATTTTCAATATTGATTACTGTCCCTTTGTTTTACTTGCGTTACCTTGTATTTTATTTTTACTTTGCAAAATTTACGTCATTTATTATCATTAATTTTTTTGCATTTTATGCTTTTATTTGTTACTCATCCTTTTTTACTTTTGCTAATTGAATTTATTTATTGTTTTTTTTTAATACTTCGAGCTCTCTGAGTTGGATTATGCTTATCATACAAAAATGTAATGTTTAAATTGCAAATAAAATCGAATATTTTATAGGGAATACGCAATAAGCGTGGTAAATCGTTGTAAAACATAAACCATAAGGTAGAATATTGAGTTAAAGTAATAACAGATGCTAAAGTTCTCTGTTTTCAATACTCCAGAATATATATCTCTTACGTGACATTTCGGTAATTGTAGCAACAGTTTGTAATCACACCATAATATGCTTCTAAAAACAATATTGCCTTTAAAATTGCATTTGCGCAATATATTAAAGCAAAATATTGAATCTCTGAACTCTTCTCATTTAACCAAGAGTTTAAAATGTCAAACATTTTGTCACCAAAAGGAAAAAAATAATAAATTATAATAATAATACACAGTATGTGGGTGGAATTGAAATTAATCAAAATAATAAATGTATTTCCTTCTTATTATATTTAATAAGTTAATTAAAAACGAAGACACGACAGACAGAGATGTTTCTCTCAAGTGCGTTTTAACATGTTGCTTTTATTTGAGATAATCAGAATCCAGTGTCTGAACGCATTTATACGGCCAACGAGCAACGTATAAATAAAAACTATAAACAAATTTCTGTATTGTTTGGATAATTCAGTATCGTTGAAACTGTATCGTGGTAAAGTGCATGACATTTACTAAATATAATTTCAAATAAATAATTTAACACATTTGATTAGTTATTATTTCATTGAATTAATAAATGTTATATGAGTGTTTGGTCATGTAATTTAAGAATTATGTGAGTGTTTTGTCTGCGACGATATATAGTACGTTCTGGTTCTGATTGTCTCTTCCATATAATTATTACATATTTTTCCACTGTCATTAAACGTGTCTCTGTTGCAGAGAGATGTTCTAAATTATTTAATAGTAAAGAAATAAAAAGGAACGAAAGAATAAAACACTTTTATCCTTTATTGTCGAAATTTATATTACCTTTTGCTGCCGGTTATTTGTTTGTTTGCAACAGGTTTAAGCTTTTTTAAATTTTATTAAGTGAAAAATCGTTTAAGTGATGAAATTTTCTTTAATAAATGATGAAAATATGTAAAGTAGTGAGATAAAAAATAAAATAAATATAATTAATTAAAAAGAATAAACGAAGACAGTGAATTTTCTGCTTGACTTTTATTCCTAATTAAAGTTTTTTTTCTTTCTTTTCGTTTTTCATCATCATCATTGACTTTTGTAGAATTTAATAGCAAAGCAAAGAAAATTAATTAGAAAAGTTTCGTTTTTTCTGTGTATTAAATAAAGTAAAATAAATAATAATATTATTTTTAGACAGTTTTTTACATTTTTTTTTTGTGTGTGCAAAAATCGTAAAACCAGTGAGAAAACAAAGTAAATAAATTATGTTTAATATAAGAAAATTCTTATTATATTTAATATTACCATTAATCATAATTTTATTATTAATAAATATTTATAAAATAAAACGTGATGATATGATAAAAATAAAAAATAATGATATAAAGGAGAAATTTATTAAATTAAAGGATTTAGAAATTGAATATGAACGTAAGGTAAAGCATAAAGAGTTTTTATTACGTATGCAAATGCACAATACATTATGCTATAAAATTCATGAATTAATTTATAAAATTGATAAGAAAGATAATAGAATTATTTATTTATATAATGATAAAAATCAATTTGTTAATAAAGAAGGTGATATAAATGATTTTGTAACAGAGAATTTTATAATAAAACAACAACAGCAGCAGCAACAGCAACAACAGCAATTAACAACGAAAACAGCAAAACTATCGAGTCAGATAATTTATGTTTTTATAATTGTATTAATTGGTTCATTAATTAAAGCGACACTTGATCTATCCAAACAATATAAAATGGTTTGTGTTATTAAAATAAAATTTTATTAAATTAATTAATTAAATAAATATCTATTTAAAGAAATCATTTGATGATGCTGACGATACGGATAATCACTCAAGACGTTGCTCTGTACAAGAGTTTAACACGATTAAACATCCACGACGTAATATGGCTAAAGGTTTAAAAAAAAATTTTGTATTTTTTAAATGAATTAGTTAATTAATTAATTTTATTTATTCATGTTATTTAATCTCTTTTTATTATTTCTCTTAATCCTATGTTTAAGCAACGAATGCTTTGTGTAACATAATACGAATATGATAAATAAAATTCTGTTAATTACCATAAATAACTGAGTTAATTGTTCTGTTGGCTTATAATAATAATAATAAAAATTATAATAAGATAATAATAATCCTTTAATACAAGTTTTTTAAGCAGAAATTACACCTAATAAAAAATTATCTAATATTGTACTTTCAGTTAAAGCTTTAATGGAAAAAATAAGTAAAATTCTTTCCGGAAAAATAACAATAGCAGCAACATACCTTTAGGTTAATAAGGCCTAAGGGTATAAAAAGAAAATTCTATTAAATGTGGTTTATTTTTATAAACTATGCACGGTTTTATTTTTATTTTATTTTTCAGGATATTTAAAAGGTTTTATCCTTTAAAATTTACAAACAAAAATTCACCACAAAAATGAGTGTTTTTCTCTCATAATTAAATTCATTGATTTTTCTTTTTCTGTTGATGAGATTTACGTTAAAAATTATATTTAAAAAATATCCTTTTATGCTTTAATTTCAATTTCTTTTTATTTATTTTTACCTTTGTGCATCCTATAGCATACAATTAAAAAGTAATTTTATAAATTATTTAATATATTTATTTTATAGCACAACCACCACCGTTGTATCGTGGATTTAGTTTGGGTGCAATGCCAACAGCATCATCAACTGTAACATTACATCAAAATAATATTAATACAAATAATAATAATAATATTACTAGTAATAATTTAAATCAATTTAATTGTGCAACAATAATTGAGGCACGACGATTAAGTAATATTACTGAGATAAATACAACGCCAAGTTTAAATTCAGATCATATTAATCCGAATTTACCAGGAAAATTATTAGGTTAATTTTTTAGTTTGTTAATTTTTTCATATACTTGAAAATAAAATAATTTTCTTTTATATTAAATAAAGGTGCACGTCCGGTTCCTTTAATAAGACGATCATCGGTGCCAGTTTCACTAAATCAACATCTGTTGGGTGGTAAGTTAATATTTATTCTATATACATATGTATATATAATAGAGAAGAGTTTTTATTTATTATAATAAATATTTTAATAAAATAGCAAATCGTTCACGAAGGCCATCAATTGAGTCATTCAGTGAGGATGATTCTAGTCCGGATGTTAAAAGGCGTGTACGCATGATACATCGTCACTAAATGATGTAAAATAAACACTGTATAATTAATACAATACAGAAAAATTAAATTATTTGGTGTTTTTTATAAATGTAATTTAATGTCCTTTTGATCACATTTTTTATTATATTTATTTAACAGAAAATATATAGAAAAATTAATTTTAAAACAAAATTTTATACGACGAATTTAATAACTGGCATTACTGTGTCTATGCTTAGTACTAATTTTATTATATAAATATATGTGATTTGTTTAGTATACATCGAGGTGATTAAATAAATATAGAAAATTTAATGAATGGAAATCGAAGGATTTTTTTTTAGCTATTTTGTTGTCTTTTGCAAATGTTTTCTAACATAATTAATTAATTATTATTAATTATGATATAAATTAATATATACATTATATAAAAATAAATGTCTTATGAATAATATTATATATTTCACCCTTAAAGACTGTTTTCCAATTTAAATAACTACAAAAGAAAAAACCCATTTAATCAAATTTTAATACGAAAAAACCAAAGAAAAACTTAATTTTAATTTTAATTATATTTATGCTAATTATTCTAGTCATTGTTGTATTTTTTTTTTTGTTTTATAACATTTTAATTTTAATAAATATGAGAAAATTTAAATAAAATATTAAAAAGAAAAATTTCTAAATGTTTATGGCTGTTTTTGAAGAAAAATAAATATTTAAATATAATTAAAGAAAATTATTGTGAATTTAATTATGTTTTTCAGAAAAGAGAAATATTAATTAATTTATTAATTATGAAATATGTTTATTAATAATTATATTTATTTAAATGTTATTTGAAAAATGTTTACGTGTGTTGATAAGAAAATTTTATAGCCTGACTATCTACCTACAGTAAATAACAGAAATTAATGTCAAAAACTACCGAACTTCGTTACTATTGGGAATTCTTAAAGGTTTACTCCTATAAGATGTGCTTTGGCCAGAATTTTGTTGCAGATTGCTACGTGGAAAAGAACCGTGATAGTTAAATTCAAATCAATAAAAACTTGATTTATGTCAGATTTTCCAGTGAAAAAAGCATTATCTCCAAGCGGATTAACTACAAAATTATTTTAAACTCAGCTAAAGTTCCGGAAAAGCTATAAAAAGTACACTTATCATTGTGAGAAAATCAATAATAAAAATAAATTTATTTATACTTAGAAATTTATTTGATTTTTATTTTATATAAAACGAGCTTTTACAAATCAAAATTTATCTTATTTATACAGCCTAATAAAAATCAATTTTACTTCATTTTTCCATTGTATTCGCTAAGGAATAAAATTCTTTTTTATCGTTTTTATATTTAAATAATTAACACCCAGACTAAGAAAATAAATTTATCTTTAACTGCTTAAGTTATATTATCGTAACAATGCCATAAACATGTTAATAGTTAAACATATAATAAACTTTAATACTATGGTACAACCACCTGTGCATTGAATATTTTCGACAATCAAATAATAATAATAAATAAATATATTAAATGGTTTCACATTTATAATTTCTATTTAATTAAATTAAATCATATAAATAATTAAAAATTATGATTAAAACTTACTGTAAAATTGTTGTTTAATGGATTTTTATTGTAAAGAAAAAAAGAAAATAATTTTTTTGAAAAACTATTTTTATGGAAAAATTTATATAATTAAATAAATATTTTATTGAAATTTTATTAAATTTATGTTTGTCCAACCTAATAAATGTTTTTTTTTTCTTCTATTTATTCGTATTTAAATAAAAAATAATAATAATGAAATTATGCAGTGGTGAGAGTGGTAAACGGTTTATGCAAATTTAGTTTTAATTATTAGAAGGGTGGTATCTGTTGCCTACAGTCTCTAACTGAGGAAAAGCTTTATAGACACGATTTATTGCTATGTGATTAAATATTGTATTACCTTTAAATATGATACTTGCGTGGGAGCTGTTACCTGTTTATTGACCTTTAAATGTTTAAACTTTTTAAGTCTGTTTCTTGAGCACTTATTGAATTAGCAGTAGAGCTGCTATATGGGCTGCATGACGGAGACTAGCATTTACTCTAAAACTTCTCTTGAAATGCGTGTCAATCGTTTTCAGAGCTGCCATTCTTAATTCTATACAGTTAAAAGTGTGTTCTGAGTCCACGGGACGTATCTCTTCATTCTGTTAACCATCTTCATCCAGTTTACCATCATCAACATCGAAATAATACTCATTTTGGCCTGTCAAAATTTCATCATAAGAGGAGAGTATTTCTGCAATATCTTCAACTTCAGCTAAAGATTTTATACCACGTTTCGATTTCTGTATAGCAATAGTTGTTCTTGATGGCAATGTCTTCCGATAAACAACAGATTCTGGTATTATTGCATCATCGCTAGATGTTTTCTCATTGTGAGCTATCTAGTAATCTCCGTAGATATCGAAAACACCAAAACAAGGATATATACTGTATTTACTGTATAGTTGATATGTTTGCTTACGTTTTTTTGTTACATTGTGTCGACCAATAAACATTTATGCTGATTATTTCTGCCTAAAACAGTTTTCAACAATTAACTTCTATATAACTTCCTTAAAAGTTTTCAAATTTCAACAGCATAAGGGTATTAATTTTGGCTATTATTGTATCCATTAATAATTAAAATAGTTTTCTAGTTTCGATTTAAAGGTTTCGTAAAAGCTTTCTGTTGTTCAAATAACAAAAAAAAACACTGTCCGTGTTTCCTTCTATTTTAAAAAAATTCTTGTTAAAAGCAATTAATAAAAAGGAAAAATAATTTTATTTTATTTTCTTTCTTTTTTTATTTAAATAATATTTTCTTTTTTCTCATTATTACAAAAATAGATATAAATTTTTTAAAATATGTACTAAAAAATTGATAAAATAAAAAATTCCTATATAGCAAGGAAATTGCAAATTGATTAAAGCAAATTTACAATTAAAAATATATTTTTCTATACATAAGAATAGAAAGAGAATTTCATTTTCAATGAAAACTAAGTACAAATATATATAAATGAGAGTTTAAATGGCTTAAAAACTAAACATCTGTCTATATAAAATGTTTTTTTTGCTTCTTAAAGGATATTTTCTTTATTGCTCTTCTTGTAAAAATTAAGATAAATGATTTCTTGCTTTTAGAGTTAAATTATCGCTTATATTATCGCTTAAACACAATAATTAATAAATATTTTTTTACAAAAATTTAAAAACACCTATAAGGATACACAAAAATAGATCTAATTACATTTATAAATAAAATGTTAAAACAATAATTAATTAATTAATATTAATTGCCACAATAGATAAAACGGTGTGTGTTTTTTTGTACTTATTTCAGAGTAATTTTCAAAAAAAAATTTTTAATGTTTTTGAACAGAATCAAGAAAGGATTTTTGGCCTTTTTCTTTTTATTTATATAAAATTAATAATAAATATTTACAATTACTTAAATCACTAAATTTACATAATTTTTAATCATTAAAAATTAACTTAAATTAAATTAAATTAAATATATATTGTTATTTTGGAATTTGTACGATAAAACAATAATTGGAAAAGATTAAAAAAACAAAATCACTCTGGCACCTTCCAGCTTAGTTTTTTTCCAATTTCGTATAATTTTTTAAGTGACTCCTTAACACGATCCTCCTTTTTAATTAATAAATAATGTTTGTACAATTGCAAGGCGGCACGAGCATCCTCCACTGAATCGTGTGTCTCTCCTTGAATTTTAATACCCAAGAAATGCCATGTGAGAAAACGTAGTGATACCATCCGATGATGTGGTAAATGGAATAAATGTACTGTATCAATTACCTGCTCCGGTGGCACAATCATATTTATCACACTGAAAGTAAAAAACGAAAAATAAATAAACAAATAAAATATATTTTTAATTAAATTTTTTTACTATAACGAATACATACCGAAAATCATTTCTTAAGCCATGACCGACAAAGACGGCTCCACAATCAGCCAGGTAGCGTAACTTTTGATAAGAATTCTTCAGCGTTGTTAAATGTTTATTACTGAAATTTGCGTCCAAGTCACCGGGTTTTATTCCAGAGAATTTTGTTAAATAATCCACCACTTGTTCCTGTGTCGATATATAATCATCCATAAATGGTACACCCTCATCTGGACCTTGACCACGTATGCATGTTATACGTGCAACACTCATGTGACTTGGTTTTATCGTTGCCGTTTTACCATCTGGACGTATTTCATTTTCTTCTGGATTTAATGTTACAAATTCAGCATCCATTGCAACTAAATCACCATTTTTTGGCATCTCAGGTGTTGATAATGGACGGAATGTTACACTGTAGCCGCTAGGACGTGATCGAGTTAATAAATCCTGAAATAAAATTTTAAATTTAATAAATTGCAAAACGAAAAAAAGAAAATATATTTTGAACTTACATTTTGGAATGGATTCATGTATTGATCAATTTTTGGGTCATTATCAATATCATCCAACTCGTGACTACTGTAAAATAGTATGCATGGTACTTTCCAATCTAAGGTAAACCATACCGCTTCCTGTACAGACACTGGATTTATACTGAAATCATTAAAAATGTACCATTGCCCATTTTTGTGATCCTGCTCCCCTAATTTCATTTCCAAGTAGCTGCTCGGCACATGTATCAATGATACCAAATTCCGTTGTGCACCATCATTTATTTGGCACACCACCGATGACAAATGATAATATTTTTTCATCTTTTTAACATTCTCTTTTGGTGTTGTCTCCCCGCTTTTTGCATCATCAATATCGGGCACCTGTTGTTCCGTAGAATCTGATTGCGATACAGGCGGTTTTGTTTGAATTTTATTTTCTTTTTTGTAGCAATTATTCTGTTCCAAATTTATCGATAAATCATTTGTTTCGTTTAATTCCATGGAAAAGCTTAACGGAAACCAAGTATTTGTTTTTGATGGAGATGGTGATGTTGTACGAGAATTTGATGTTGTTTGTTGTTGCTGCTGCTGCTGTTGTTGGTATTGTGGGCTAGTTGTACGTATTGTTGGCGGACTAACTGTTGGTGACTTACGATCAGGATGTGAAAAACGACAATCTAATCGTGAACAATTAACACCATAACGACATGGTTTAATGTTTGCTGTCAATGTCGGTGTTGTATTTGTTATATGACTATCTGTTGCTGATCCACCATTACTCGTTGTTTTTAAATCATTATTCCCATTAGATGTAGTCGTTGTTGTGGCTGTTGGTATAGTTGATGTACCATTAATTTGTTTCTTTAAAAATTCTAAATCCTTATCATTATCCAAGCCACAATTAATTGTTAATAGTTTTGGCAAACTAACACATTTTGAATATTGTTTGGTTGGCGTAAATTTATTACAGTGAATACACCATGCCGGTAATGTTTTTTCAATACTAAGGGAATTCTTTAATATTTGTGGAAATGTTATATCTTTATCACAATTTGATGGAGTGCCCGATGGTGATGTTGACGATTGTGACGGTGATGTTTTCCCATTATCATTATTATGATTTGAATTATTATTAATATTATTATTAAAGCGATTATTTGTTGCTTGGGGAAATAATAAATTACAAACAAATAAATTATTATTCTTTGTATTCTGAAATAGAAAAAAAAGAACTTGTTAATTAGAAAGAAAAGAAAAAATAATTCCAAAAATAATAATCTAATTACCTCTAGACCACATTTAAGGCAACGATAAATACACAACTGCTTCGTGCCAAATAAACGGCTAACATCTGTCTCATCGGTGTTTATTTTCTTTTCTTGACTTGTCTCTTGGCTGTCTGTGCTCGTTGGACTAACAGATGGAGATGTTGTGATTGTAGCTGTTGATTTTATTGGTGGTGTTACTGTTGTTGTTGTTATTTGAGGCGATGTTGCTGCTATTGGTGATATAGACAATGATGGTGATTTCGGTGCTTCCGGTGATTTTGTTAACTCTACAAATGATTAATAAATAAAATTCATTAGCTGGTTAAAAATTTATAAAAAATTTAAATAAATTATTTTACCTGTTTCATTCAATAATTTTTCATCGTGATGACATTTATTAATTTCAGGAAATTCATTCTCATTATAATGAAATTCTGAATGTGATTGTTGTTGCTGTAAACCTGTCGTTTGTGATAATAAAAATGATGAAAATGAATTTTTACGACGTGTCTCCAACAATTCATTATGCATTTGATGTAATATAAAACGATTCCAATTTTGTATTAAACTAATTAAATTAATATTATTTGCAATATGCGTATTATTTCGATCTGATAATATTAGGCCTAATGCAGCTGCCTCAGGCACTGTACGAAAAGAACGTAGAAAATTACTTGCTTGGCATGGTATACCTGAGGACAGATCAAACATATGAAATAAAAAGCCTAATTCACATGATAGACAAAATTCTTTTGAGCAAGAATGTACTAATAGTGCTTGACGTAATGGCTTTGTAAAATATAAAACCTAAAAGTAGAAAAAAGAAAATTAAAAATATTATTTATATTTTTTATAAAAGAAAATTAAATTCATTTACCTGTAACATTGCATTACAATATGCATTTGGCAGTGTCGCCTCTAGGCCAGCAAAACCACTTTGATTATAATTTTCAAAATCAAAATCCGAACAACCCAATTTACTATATTTTACCTCAACTTTACGATATCTTTTTGGTATTAATTTTAATCCCTGTTCGATACCATTTTTTGTTATTACTGAATTTTGTAAATTATTCTGTTTACCAATTGTATTTTTATCTAATATATATGGCACCTGATTACGTCTGGTTAATTTTGGATTTTGTAAATAACCGATTTGTCCTTGCATTTTCATTGTTGATAATATTTGTGGATCAATTTGTTTTGGACGACGATAACTAGAAAAGAAAAATTTATTTAATAAATAATTTTTATGCACACAATTTATTTTTTCTTTTAACTTACCGATAATCTAATAATTCTGGTGGCCAATCACTTAGCCATGCTGAGCCAGTGGTTAAATGTGGTAACAGAATCGATGAACTGGGAAAATTATTATCATTTATTGAAACCAATGGTAATGGTTCAATGGGATCGGCGAATTCTGTTTCCCGTGAAAATGTATTAAATTGTGGTTCTGGTGAATTTACTGTACAAATCATATTAATATGTCCTGATTGATCACCAAATGCCATTGCCTGACTTGATTGACTTATATCA
Organism: Ptychoptera contaminata; assembly: GCA_963942525.1. Taxonomy (NCBI): domain Eukaryota; kingdom Metazoa; phylum Arthropoda; class Insecta; order Diptera; family Ptychopteridae; genus Ptychoptera; species Ptychoptera contaminata. The sequence goes on along the minus strand of OZ012636.1, from coordinate 47,026,228 downwards.
AAGGACAAACATTGTGATCCACGTGTATTTATCTGATACATGCATACTCGCGGTTCACTTAATTCCACTGTGTCTACTAATTGCACTTGCCCAGATGGGGAAACAGCAGCCAATCGTGTATATTGCGATGGCAAAAACCGTAGCAGTTGTGGTTCAATAACGAGACGTATTGGCTCAACAAGCCGCAACATACGCATATCATAAACCATTAAAAAGCGATCCACAGACATAGTGCCTTGACGACGAACGCTAAATCCACAAGAGATTAAATAATTTCCTTGCACATCAAAATCTGACAAACTACCAGAATGTGTTTTAATAGTCTGTTCGATATTTAATGTTTTAGGATCACGTAAAGTTATTTTTCCAAACGCATCGCCAGTACATAAGTAACGGGAATGTAACCTTATTATTGCACAGCCATCATTACCAGCATGCGACTAAAATAGAAAATTTTAATTATTAATCTTAATCTTACGACGACTATATAACAAAAATTAATTACAGAAAGCAAAAATATTTACCAAATTTGTTTCTGTGCATGTAGCCAAATCAAATTCAATTAAATTTTCTTGGTGTCCACCCATAACAATACGATTTGGTTCCAATTGTAGCATGGATAGCATATCAATCATATTTGTTGATCTGTGAGTAAATTTAGGTATTCCACGTCTAATCTGATGACGAAGCGAGGTTGATGTTAAAGCCAAGATACCAGATTCTGGTGTTAAAATTTGGCGAATGTCTTCTGTTGCATGGACTTGAAATGAGGTGTATTTTTGCATGGAACCACCATAGTACGATGTTACATGACCACCGGCATTACCCATCCACAATAACTCTTCGTGTGTATCGAATGCAACAGTTGAGACACCATAGTTATGTCCACCATCAGCTAAAACGGTACACAATTCTAAATATTCTGGATCAGCATTACCCGGACTCATATGAAATGTATCAAAATGTGGTGAATAATGGCCAGAACGCGATGGATTGTCGTACACTAAAAACAAAATCAAACACTTTAATATTTATTTCACTTATCATTATCACAAATTACGAGATAAAACTTACTTGTTAACGTTAGAATATCATCAGCCCTGTTAATGGGCTCTCCAGACGGTCCAACATACATATAATCCATTCTGGTCACTTTTTTCTTTAACTAATAAACACTTCAAATATTCTTTGTTATATTTTTTTAATTTTTTGTTTAATGTATTTAAATATATTAAATTTTACTTTTATTTAATTCATAAAAACTTAAATCTCTCTCTTTATTTTTCAAAATAAAAATCAAAAGAAAAAATCAGAATAAAATAAATAATAATAATAATAATTAAAGCCAAAATATGTCAAAGCAAAATTAACATTTTCGAAAAGCTGTCAATTACAAACTAAATTCAAGAATTACATTTTGTTAAAAAGTAAAGAAAATAAATTTATTTTTCACTCAAAATAAACATGAAGTTAGCTACAATATTGTCAGCCATAATGAAAATTTATATAAACAGCTGAGCGAGGTATGCTATTATTTAGTAGGAGGGATTATAGAATTCCCCACTTAAATACTGTGTATATTAAGGGTGCGTTTAACAATACACAGGTATAAAAAATTTAACGTATTTTTTCTTTCTTTAAATTGAAATATTAAGTTTTAAAATAATTAAAGAAAACAATAAAATATTAAATTAAAATGAATTGGGAAAAAACGATTAAATTTCTTTTAGAATAAAAAAAATTATTTTCCATTTATAATATTCTGAAATAAATACAAAACTTTCACCCTCTTCATATAAACACCAAAAAACTCGTCTTTATTTTCCGATATAAAACAGACGTTTTATTGTTTTACTTTCTTTCCTTTTTGAGTGTTTATATATTTAGGGCAAAGCCACGTGTCCTATATATATATCAGATCATCGTCCTGTTTGTATATCGTCTAGTCGTATGTTTGTACAAACAAAAATAAAATAAGCACATGTCCTTTTTTACATGAAATACAACAAATGTGCTACAGATTTTAAAAAGAAGAAAAAACACATTTATTTACAGGATATTTTTCACTTTAAATAGGATCTTCTACCCCTCATAAAAGTGTGCTTAAAAATAGATTAACTAAGCTGCAAACAAATCGCACTTAAAATTATAATTCATTGTTTTACTTAAAAATTAATTTTTTCTTTTATTTTCAAAAAAAAATTGGCCACAATAATATTTTACATAAACAATAACAGCATGTGTTTATTGCTGATTTTATTACCTCATTAATTTTATTTACAAGTTTTAAACCTTATTACACTTAGTTAATCCTTGTTTCTTTTCCTAATTATAAATAAAGTTAAAAGGATTAAACCAAAAATAAAGGCAAAACCCAAAACAATAGCCAAGCATAATAATTTACCTAAGTCAAAATAAAAAGGATTAACAGATGTTTATTGCTACAAACCAAAATATATAAATCAATAAAAGAGAAAAAATCAAGATTAACAGAACAATAAACGTTCAATAAATCCAATAAATGTTTTGTGTTTTATATTTTTTTCATTCTTTCTTTTAAAGATAATATCTCTGAAAAACAAAATACAATTTTAACACCCAATAAAACTCTTATTACATGCAATAAAACTCTTTTATTTATTATTCTGTTTTCATGGCATTTTTTTTTTTTACGTTTTAAGCATTTCGATCTCAATTACATCCCTTTTCTGTTATTATTGCTATTTGTTTCATTTCTTTTATTAAACGATTTAATAATAAGAAAAAATAAAATTATCAACAGCAATAAAATAATTACATCGTAAATAAGTAAACTTATCGAAATTGACTTAAATCAATGCTTAAAAAAACGGTAAACTTAAAAGCTAATAATTTCTAATTCAGCGAGCAATATTCTTTTTTTATTATTATTCTTTAAAAGAATACAAAAAAATTACACGATTTTATGTTAAAAAATAAACTATCTTTTTACCGTTTTTTCTTTTATTATTTTATTATTTATAGGGGAAAAGTAATGAGAAAATTTAATAAAATTTAATTTAAAAAAAAAAAAAAAATGTTTGAATTAATTTAAAACAGGAAAAACAAAAATCTGCAATAAATTTAAATTTATTAAATCATGATTTGTTTTTGTCATAACAAATTCCATTAACGCAAAAATAAATTATTTATAAATGAAATGAAGACAGAACGACGCTTAAAAACAGTTTTTATTTTTTCTTTCATTCTTCAATTGTTTTTTATATTTTTAAATATAATTAAAAAGAAAACACAAACAAATGCTGTTGTTTCAACACATAAAATAGCGTTAAGCTTGTTACTTAATTAAATGTTTATTATTTTGTTTCTTTTATTAAACAAGTCTGATAGTGATGACAATGTGTGATTTGATTATTTAATTAATTTATTTAATGGTTTTTAATAATTATTTATTAAAAAAAAACTATTGGAAGCGCTTAATAACTGTTTTTTTTAATAAATATTTAATTAAATTCAATGAACTTTTGTAAATTCACTGCACAATGACATTAAATGTAAACAAAGCATATCCCATGTAATTATTCCCGTTTAATATGATTATTTCTGACCTAAATAAATATATATATTAAATTATTTAGTTGGTAAACCATTAAAATTAATTTTTTCTAAATGTTTAATCGCGAATACCTACAGACAATTTAATTCTAATGTGTAAAAATCGATCAGAAAAATATGCTGAAATATATGGAACAAACATAAAAATAAAATAAAGTTTTATCCACTTAAAATTGAACCAATTGTCTAAAGTAACAAAGCAAAAATCAATAACAAACTAATAAATCAAATAAAATTATAAAAATAACAATTTAAGCATAAAATACATGCGCAACATTATTATTCATATATAGTTGTTTATTTTTGAAAATAATTTATTATTAATATTCCAAACGCACAAATTAACAAAATTAAAAACACCAACGAATTTAAAGAAGAAACAAATATGTGTAAGAATCATAATAATAATAATAATAATAATTTTTAAATAAACACAACAATTATTGATTAAAACTAAAAAAAATAATACATTTAAACCATGAATATTAGAAAAAAGCGAAACAATGACATCACCAGCTTCTTCCATTTAATTCCGAAAAAAACGTCATTAAATTTATATACATTGGCTAGTATTAAATTCGCAAAAAATAAAAGTATTTTTCTTACTTTAATTCAACGTCGCATGCTTTGCTAATAAACAAAATAAAATAAAATTATTTAAAATCCAAACAACACGCAAATTAAAGTACTTTTAATAAAATAAAAAAAACCAGCAATAATAACTAGTGAATGTAGTAGTTAAGCATCATTTAAACCATTTTTTTGTTTGTTATTTATTTGCAAAACAAAAACAAAAAAAAAACTGCGACTCTATTAACATAATTTTGTTTTTGCACATATTTTTTTTTTGGTTTTTATTATTATTTATCTCCTTAGAATTTATTGAAAAATAAATGCAAATTTATTTCAATAAATAGCAACATTGTAAGCAAATGATATAAATAAAAATAAAGCAAATATACATAATATGTCTTTTAATTCTTTTTTTTGGTCCATATTATTAATAAAAACAAAAGACAAATAAAAACAAAACACTTAGCAAGAATAAAATAAGGTAGAACGACATGCGCTTTAAAATCTAAATAAAACAAAAACAAATATCCCATCATATTTTCGGTATTAAAAATGTACAAATTTATTTGATAAATAATAAAAGCGAAATAAAAAACATTAAAGAATATTAATAATAGATTTTACAATAACACAAATAAAACATAATACATAAGAGAATATATGCTTGTTGTTGATGTTTATTATCATAAAAAGTTTCGTTCTGAAAGTCACCTTGATATTGCAGCTAAACTCAGTTTCGTTTCTTTATTTTTTTTTTGTTTTGTTAATAATTTAATTAAATTAACCAAAAAAAAAAAGAGACACAAATTACTATTTTATAAACCCTATATATGTTAATATAAATATTTTATTTAATACGAAATGACTTAAATGTAAAATGATAAGCTTTGTTCATTCTTTTTACAGGTAATTTCATGTCTTTTATAATAATTTTAAGTTGCATTTTTATTAAATTATATTTCTTTTTGTATAAGATAAACTAATTTAATTAAATTATTTAACAATCAAAAACTGTATTCTTTTCTTCTTTTCTTTCCTTTGAAATGGAAGTTGATTTATGACTTGATTGTTTTCACGCACAATTAAAAATTTTAATTATAGAGAGCATATTAAAAAACGAAACCTGAATAAGTATATATAAAGAATCTAACATTATTGATTGTGTCTAATTGCAGCCAAAAATAATGCAAATTTATGTTTAAATAAAGAAGCAAAATGAGTATAATGTTTATCCATTAAAATCAAATGATTTGGAAAACGGAAATGTTAAAGGCGTGGCACATAGTCTTATGATTTAATTTATTTATTGTTAAAATGCGATCATCCAGAAATGTTGGATCTTTGCCAAACAAATTTCTTATTTAACCAACTATCGCAGATCCACTGAATAATATCGGTAATTGTGCAAAACAAAAAAACATTTCAAGGTCTCCATTAGATGCTCATTTATTTAAAATGCGCCAAAAATTATATAAAAAATATTTGTGTTTCAATAACAATTGTAATACACACTGCAAAAAAGATAACAAATCACTAATTCATGCAGGAATATTATAATATCCAAAAAGTTACATCCAAAACATTTCAATTTTATAATAAAACCATTTTTATGCCAAGTAATAATAATAAATGAATTTTACGAATAATAATTTGAAATAAAATCATAAATAATTTCACATACGCAATATATTGCATAATATAAACAAATAGACATAAATGGCATTTACTCTCAGTTTATTTTATTATTCTTTACATTCTTTTTTCTTCCATTTAACCAAAATAATGATGCAGCATTTCTCTATTTTTATTGTTAAATTTTATTAAAAAATATAATAAATTTGTTTTTTTTAAGTACATTTTGTTTCTATGCAAAAATTTTATACGTGCTAATATGAGCATAAAAGTTTCGTTTTTTTTTTGTCCGCTTGTGCCATACATTAATTTTTTTTTTGGCAGCACAACAATGTAGAATTATAATTTAAAACAAAATAATAATAACGAATTATGTTATGCATTAAAGTTTAAGTAAGGATTAACAAGTTATTTGTTTTGAATTTAGACATAATCAGCTTTAAATCACATCAATGCTTATAGAAGTATTTTGTATTTGTTGCTGGTAAATACTCTTTGGTTTTGTGGTATTTCGTCATAATGCTTAACTGGCGATCAAGCATTATAAATAGCCCTTATCCATCATTAAAAAAAAAGATTAAATCATTAAATTTTAATCAAACAACGAAAGTAACCTGTTAACGTAAAAAATTTAAATAATATTATTAAAAATATTAATTTTGCATACCCTGAAATTGTAGCATAAGAAGGTCAAAAGTAAAACACAAAAAAAAAAGCATTTCTTAAAAACTCCCAGAGCATTAAATTTTTATCCAAATTTCCCATTATAAATTTATTTATTACGCAATTAAATGCATTTTTTTTGTTCTACAATAATGTGACATTTTAGCATATAATTACCACTTAAAGAGAAAAAAAAATAATAATAAAGAATAATAATTATAACAAATTGAAGCGAAAAGAAAAAAAAAAAACAAACAAAATGTTTCCACTTAAGTTCGCTGTTTATTAACTAAGTCATGTAAACAAACGATTTTATTATTTAATTTTCTATAAACAACATATGGTTACTGCTGCCGATGTTGCTGTTTTATTTATGTATTTATTGTAGACAATTTTTTATTTAATTATTTTTACAAAATTTTAATAAAAAGAAATAAAAATTCTAGAATGCAAAAAAAAAAACAAATAAAGGAATAAATATTGTCAAAAAAAATTTAATCTTTATTAAATTTAAGCTAAGCAAGATGAGTAAATTAGGTCTAACATGTGTCTTTCTTTTGTAATATTAAACCAGAGAGAAAATAAAAAGAATTCTTATAGACAGTATTGTATAAGTTCCGAATTATGATTTTGTGTCATTTAATAAATAAATTAAATTGTGAAAAACAGTTGTTGGCCGTTGTAACAAGAGTGTTTTATTTTTTTATGTATTAAAGTTAAGCTGAAAACTTTGATTTCTTTTTGTTTAGTTTTTAAGGAAATTTTAAGCCATCAGAAAGTATTAAAGTGCAAAATTCTAGTTAAATTAGACGATGAAATTCATTATGAAAAAAGTTTATTTATGTTAATCGACGTTATGTAGGTTTTTTTTTTTGATTAATTAAAAAAAAACGAAATTAATGAAAAAGGAATTAACTAAATAAAAACCGTCGTTTTTTAAAGTTAAAACTATATAAATAATAGCAAAAATTTTTAACAATTAATAAATTAAGATGAAATTCATAACAAGAAATGTTTTTGTATTATTATAAATTTAATAATAAAAAAATAAGAAAAGAACGTGAGACAATTTACCTGGTTAAGCTGCTACTGTTTAATACTTTATTCTTTTATTATTGTTATTATGTATTTTTTTTAGTTGTTTGCTGTTTAAAAAAATGAACATAAAAATAATAAAAGAAAATTATTATATTAACTTAACTCTTTTAAACTTGACTTAAAGCCTCAATTGTACGTTTTACTGTAATAAATGCTTCTACTTTTTACTAAATAAGCATTAAATATAAACGACTTGTACATAACTACCCAAAGGCACAACGTCTCGGAAGCCGGATGCTGTAATCTCTGTAATGTGTAGATGTAATGAAAGAAGTGTACTGTTAACAAAAAAATAATATTTAATAACGAAAAAAAGAAAAACGTGTAAGAAACTACAGTAAAAGCCCATCAACAACAGTAGCATTTAACAGATTGCATCAAATTTAAACTGTAATTTGTGTTTTATCTAAAAATAAATATTATTTTAAAACAAATATATAAAAAAACACTCAATATTTATTTAAATTAATCATAATATCTGTCTTTATTACTTAAATTATATAAAAAAAAACCAAATGATTATGATAATAAACAACCTGCCAAAATGTAAATTAACATACAAGAAAAGAGAGTTTTTTTTTTTTTAATTCAAAAACAAGAATAAACATGATTAAAATTATTACCAAAAAGCAAAAATAAAACAAAAGACGAATGCAAAAAAAAAAATAAAGAAACCACGTTGCTTCGTTTTTTTGATTTTTGTTTTACTTTTATTCAGAGAAAACGGGAAAGAATAAAAGTAAAGAGTAAAAACCAAGAAATAAATATTCAACATAATAAAAGAGCAACAATATTTGCAAATAAATAAATAAATGCTTCACCTACATTCAATACAATCAACAAAATTATACAAAATAAAATAACCGCGAAGAACAACATAAATAAAAAATAATCAAATTAAATAAAAGAATAACGTCAACCGTCCTCCATGCTAAGTGTTAAAAATGGCTAATGTTTGCCTCTTTTTCAGGTTTTTTGTTATTGTTTTTATTTTTATTTCTTTTATTTAACAAAAATTAAAAAAAGTCAATAAATAACTAAATTAACCAACAAAACTGGTGGCACACATTTTTTTTGCAAGTATAAGCTCCATGTATAAGACATAAGCGATAAGCGCAAACAAAAATTGTAAACATAATAAGCGGTTTTTTGTATTTAGAATTAAATTGGTTTAAAATTGGTTTTTACCACGTAAAGCATCTTAATTCAAATTTGAACGCTAAAATCAAACAGAAAAGCTTAAACTGATAAACGTTAAAGTTCATTAAAAGTGCGGCTATTTCAAAATAAAGCATAAACTACATTTCGTTTTAAACAGAAATATACCAAAGCCAAGTAATCTTCTTTAAATAAATATAAAAATATTTATTAAATTTGCATAATGTACATAAAGTCACCAAAGTTTATTTTTAAACATAAAATTCGAAAATACTTTATGAAATTAAATACGCAAAGAAGCTTTAAGAATTACTTAATATTTTTCGGTGTTTTTTTTTATGTGTAAATTTTATTTTTAAGTATTTAAATCCAATTTATGATAAATCGCTTTGATGTGATAAATTTTATAACGAAATAATATGTGTTTAAATAGTCTGCAAAAAAAAGATGTTATTTTTCAGAATTTGGCGCATCTTTTGTAGTAATTTCTTAGCGTATAAGTGATACTTTGTAAAGAAAAAATAAATAAATTTATCGTGCTTTAACAATTAAAAGCACAATAAAAGTTTAATTAACATCATTTATACAATCGAATTCAATTCCTTGACTTACATATATTTAAAGACCGCCAAAAAAAAAAAAAATGCGACATATTTAAACGCACAATTTTGTTGTTTTCTGATTAAATCAAATAAATTTTTAACGATATCGTCACATAACAACAACAGCATATTTTTTTATGTTAAAGTTTTAAAAATAAACTTTTAAAAACAAAACAACAAAATATAATAATAAAGATTCGCGAAGAGGAGACAGAAACAAAATTGGGGAATATAAGCATATATAATAATTTAATGAAAAGAAATAATATTTTTTGCGCGCGTTTTTTTTCGCGTTTATTCGGTTTTATTATTTTTTTTTTGCCTTTAATCATTCTTTTAATTTAGTATTAGTTTTGTTATTATTGTCGTCATGCTTGTTTTTTTTTATCACATATACTCTGTTAACACACATTTCGCTTTTCACGTTTTATTTTTTCATTTTATTACTAAAAAATATATTAAATGCATTTGTGTTGTGTTGTTTTTGCGAAGCCAAACGGCTTTAAAACAGTTTTTTTTTTGTTTTGTTAATTTTATTAATTTAACAAAAATAATAAACCTTTAAAAAAAATAATAAAACAAAAACAAACGAAACAAAAACTTCCTCATGGCCGAATTTTTGTTATTTATTTAAATATATTTATTTTTTCGTTTTTTTAATACTCCGCAACAAGTTTATTCTATTCTTTTCTAAATTATTTATATACATATATATAAAAATTAAAAACGTTATTTTGCGCCAAAAATTAAATACATAAACGACGCAATTGAATGGCAAAGTCGTCCATTTAAAAGATTTTTTTTTGTTTTTTTCGCAATTGTTTTTATTCGTTGCCTTTAAAAAGTTTTGTTTTGTATTTTATTTGATAAGCACGTGCTCGGTGCTTTTATTTTATTATTATTTTAAAGTGTGATTAAAGAACTGGAAAAAAATTTTGATTAGAGAAGAACATAACAAAACATAAATAAATTAAAACATTTTATTAAATTTATATATTAAAGTTTTACTTTCAGTATGCAAATTAATTTATTTATAAAATTAATAATACTTAAGCATTATAAGCAGGATTGGTTGATAAAAATCAATCAATAAATTTAGATTTGTTTTTTTTTTATGTTGTTATATCAAAGATTATTTATAATAATAAAATTAATTTTATTATTATGTTTCAGTTATTGAATATTTTAAATATTTTTAACGGAAAAAAATATTTGCTGTTTGTTCTTTAAATTTAAATTTATACTTTCTATAGGTATTTCAGTTATTTATGTATTTTGTGCATAAATTTATGAAAGGAAATGCTGTTAAATCCGTTTCACAGAATGAACAACATTAAATGCAAAATATTTTAATACAAAAATCTCTTATTATTATAGATGATTCACAGAAATAAAGAACAAATTGTGTTTGAACATGTTTGAACAGGTTACATTGTTGCATGACCACTTACTATACTTTTTCGTTAAAAGAAAGACGATAAAATTTTTTTTAAGCTACATATATATAATGCGTAAAAACGGATATTACTCATCAGTTAAGAGTCATCAGCTATGCGATTTTATCTCTTACACATTTTTGCAAACAATTTATTTAATAAAAATTTTATATATTAAAAATAAAACCTATGATTATGAACTCTTTTTTCAACTAAAACACATCCATCATTAAACAACAATACAAATAAATTAAAAGCCTAATCAAAAAGCCTCGAGACTTAATTAAATTCAACATACAAGGTACAAACCGGAAAACGACTGAATTAAAATAAAAAAAACCGTTAAAAGTTACGCATATTTACCAGAACAAGAAAAATTTTAATAGAGAATAAATTTTCTGTAGAAAATAAAAGTGTTAAAATAGTCATAATTAAGACCATGACCATGATCAATCATTAAAATCTAATCGGTCAAATTTTTCTGACAATTATTAGATCTAAATTATACACAAACAACAAAAAATGGGGTCACTTTCATTAACACCTTTCTCGATACAGAAAAAAAGAGAAAATTCACAACCAAAAAAAATTGGGATGATACGGCAAATTCATAGCCAAAAAAAGAAGAACCAGATTTTTGTTGAATTTATTACATTTTAATTGTGTTCGTCTATAATGCGGTTTAATTTCTTTTAAATCAAATGTGACACAAATTTTGATGAATGCATTTTAATTACTCTTACCTCTATATATGCGAGCGCAACCTAAGCACAATACACCTGGTTTAATATGATTTTATTAACCAAAATTAACAACTTAAAAAAAAAGAGGCAAACTCTATCCAAAAAGGATATAAAAATATTTCCAAAGGTCAAACATGATAAATATACGTTAGTATTTCTATTCGTCATAAGATGTGAATTTTTAGATTTTTGTAGTTTCTTTTCTTTTTGTCAACGAATTGAAATAATTTTTTTTTTAACAACAGCAGAAAACGACGGTTGAGAAAAGATTTTATCAGATATATTTTTTTTTGTTTTATTATTGTTATATTTACAATCTAAATCATATCATCTACATCTTCTTTTAGATTCGTTACATTTTTCTTTAATAAAACAATTTATATAAGCGAATCACAATCAAAGACAAAACATAAAAACACTTTGCATTATGTGAAATAAAAAGAAATAAAAATTTTGTGAAAACAATGCATAATTATTATCTTATCGTTACGGTCGTGTAGGCACAGTGTGAATATTATTTAAATATAATATTATTATGGAAAGTAGAGTGATTGTTGAAAAAGGACAAGGTAATATATAAACGTTTATTAATCTCAGTGTAAAATGAGTGATGGGAACTTTTGTTGAAACATGAGCACGCAATTATAATTAAGGATTCATTCATTATATTTATTTTTTTGAAAAGTTAATTTCCATCGCATATAAAATATTATTTCACTTAAATTGTTATCTTATTTAGTCGAATTGAAAATGTTTTAATTGTTTTTAGTTATAAGAACGATTTCAACCACATTGCTAAACATTTGTGTATAATATGCTATTCTTCAGTTATTCATTTATCAAAAAAAAATCCATTATTTCCTCAAATGTCTAGTTACACAAATTAATTATTTATTAAAGTTTTTCTACATAATTATTGTCGATTAACAATAATGTCTCGTCATCGCCACTATGAAATCACATAAATAAAAAAAAAGGGAAAAGAAAAATTAAATTAAAATCGAGTTGAAAAACCAAAAAATCATATTTCTGCCTGAATAAGCACGCAGAATTGACAAAGCTCAGTATTGTTAAATTTTTTTTCCCCGCTTCCACAATAAACAAAACAATTTTTTTGTTTTTTATTAAAATTAATGTGTTCCGTTTCCATGTTATTTTCTATTAATTAAATTTGCAAATATATGTAGCAAAAATATTGCCATTAATTAAATTTATAAACAAAGCAGAATTAAAAATTCTTTTCATACATATTTTAACCATTATTTCAATAAAAAATGTATACAAATGTATAATGAGTTTCAGTCTGCTAATCAGAAGTCACATCAAAGTAAAATAAAATAGAATAAAATTAATTAAAATATTAATGTGTCATTATTATATTGTTAATAATAATTTTTTTTTACACAAATAAAAATTATATTATGTATATAGAATTACACTTTAGAAAATTATTCTCATCTGAAATTTATTATTTTAAATAATATGTGGTTTGGTTTTAATTTACCTTTCCTTTCTAATTTTTAACTTTATTTGTTTCATTTTCTTCTGTAATCAAGATGATGATGATGTAACCGATTATTGTTATGAAAAATTAAAAAGCAAAACAGATTTTATTATTCATTTAAATTATTAACGAACAATTGTGTGATTTTTAAAGAATGGAATAAAAAGAAAAATACTAAAAATACATGAATTTAATGGGTAAAAAAAATTTGCGGTTTTCATATATCTATTTGGTTTGCAAAAAATTATTTATATATAGACAAGCAATAAGGATCTTGTGGTTAATTTGTATGTTTTTCTTTAAATAAAATGTCAATATCCTTGCAATTTCCTTTTGCCTTAAATGTTTAATAATTTATTAAATGTAATTAATCATTGCATAATTATACCAGTTTTTTTTTTATCGGTAAAAAGAAAACACAACCATTATCTAAAGATAGAAATAAATTAAACAAAAAAAAACCACTTACTGTATCTTATACTTGTTCTTTTGTTTAATTATTTCTCTGTTAAACAACATCCGTTTGCTGGTTTACTCTTTATTACACGTTATTTGTTGCATAAATGATAACCCGCTTATTTTAATTACATATATGAAATAAACGAATTATTTTTTCTCAGTCTTTCTCACTTGATTTTAAGTCAAAAGGTATTTAGTATTTTTCCCAAAATAACAAGTTAAAAAATTCCAATAATATACCTGTTGGAATTGTCACACATCATTCTACCGTAAACTTTCACTTGCTGTCATTTATTTGTTTACTACAATTTTTATTTATTTTAATTAAGTTTAAATAAATAATAAGGGCTTTCAAATTGCTTTCAAAAAATAAAATAAAATAATAATAATTTGTATAAAACGAGTAACCGTTACAAATATAAAGGAAAAAGCAGAAAACAAAATATAATTAAACCACCGAAAAATGATTGCTTATTTCACAGATCTATGATTTATATTTATTCAATTTGTATTATTTGAAATAATAATTGATAATAATGAATTAAACAAGTGCAAGCAGAATTTTTTAATTTCCTTTTAGTTATATTACATTGGTACACCCGCTTTATAGAATAAAAGGTGTGCTACCGTGCGACTCACTGTTACAGCAATATAATGTGCTCATCATAGCATGAAATGTAAAATAATATTTTATTTGTGTGAGAATAGTATGCGAATTACAATCACATCATAATCAAACCATTGGTAGAAGTCCGCAGAAGGTCATTCAGTGACATAATAACTACCACGACACTTGTTTACCAATGCTTGCTTGGCGTTCCGTAGCTAATTGCTCGATTTAAATCAAGTTTTTCTTCATCTTTTGTTATTTAGTGGGAGCCTTTGGCACAATTTAATTCTCTTATCATCCAATTAAATATTTTAATTTTTATTTTATACAGAAAATATGTTTTTAATAATTTTTAACCTTTTATAATATATAATTATGTGAGAAAAAGTCATAACTTGAATTATTTTTTATGATTGAAAACAAAATTGCAATATAATTAAATAATTATTTCCATAATGATAAATTTAATTTTTCATTTGATTATATATTTATTTCAATGTAAAAAAGAGAAAATCGTGTCATTTAAATAAATCACGTGCATATATTTTTCGTTGATAAGAAAATTAACATAAAATGTACTTAAACTTTAACAGTGTACTTGCTTTTATTTTAATATGATGACTGGACAGTAGAAACTGAAGCAAACTTCATTGTAATGTTTCTTATTATGGAGAAAAAAAATTGTAAATTTACTTTTGACGTTTCTACGATAAAAATATAGTATTTCAAAATAAAATAAAAAAATAAATAGAAACACACAAAGAAAAATCTTGTGCATTACAAATATTTAATTTAATTTATTTAAATAGTATATAATAGTTTAAATAATATTAAATTAATAAATATTATTTATTAGATATCAGTTAAAAATTGTTAATTAGTGTTGTATAGAGACACGGAAGTTTATTTTTAGTTGACGTGTGATAAAGAAAATTTAGTTAGACATTTGACGTGGCATATTTTTGTTTTAACAAGATATAAAGTATTACTAAAATAATTAATTAATTAAGGTTGTGCATTAAATAATAAAAATACAAAAAATTTAATAAATTAAAATGGGTCTGACAATATCAAGTGTATTAGCAAGATTGTATGGAAAAAAGGCTATGCGTATATTAATGGTAGGGTTAGATGCTGCCGGTAAAACAACAATTCTGTATAAATTAAAACTAGGCGAAATTGTAACCACCATTCCAACAATTGGCTTTAATGTGGAGACTGTTGATTACCAAAATATAAGCTTTACTGTATGGGATGTCGGTGGCCAAGATAAGATCCGTCCATTGTGGAGACATTACTTCCAAAATACCCAAGGTTTAATATTTGTCGTCGATTCAAATGATCGAGAACGTATCGGTGAGGCGGCACAAGAACTGAAAAATATGCTTCAAGAAGATGATCTACGTGATTCCGTTGTACTTGTTTTCGCTAACAAACAAGATCTACCAAATGCAATGTCTGCAGCCGAACTAACTGATAAATTACAATTAAATCAATTGAGTTCGCGAAGATGGTACATTCAAGCGACTTGTGCTACACAAGGCAACGGTTTATATGAAGGTCTTGATTGGCTTTCAAATGAATTATCGAGAAAATAAAATTTTTGAACAAAGAAGAAAAAATTAAATTTACAAAAAATAAATAATTAAAATTATGTAAATAAATTAAAATCATAAATAGAAAGAAAAAAACACACACAATTTTATATCTCATAATTAAATAAAATTTAATATTTTTAATTTATATTTACCGTTTTTTTATTAATAATTTAATTATATAAATTTGTCTTTTCGCTAATACCCAGAATAAAACGATTACATTAGCAAAAAAAAAAAAAGGGTTAATCCTATTATATTGGAAAAAAATACGAAATCCTATTTACATTTTTTATTTCTCGTCTCATTTTTGTTATGGTTCATTGAGAATAAACGAATTTAATAACTGAATTTATTGACTTATTTTTTATCAAATCTACATTATTACTATGCCAGGATGTTTGATGCAAGACTTAACTTATTGTTTAAGCCTCGTACCTAATTTTATTTATTTAAAATTTATTTAATTGCTTCACTAAAGCCAGTTATTATTATTTTTAATCTACCTGGGGAACTTGCTTTTAAGTCAATCTATTGAGTCAACATTTCACTATATTTCCGTTTGTACAGTCTTTATTATTATCTATTGTTTAAGATGATAAGATAATGTTTTTGATATTTTTAAAACTAATTTTTTTTTTTGGCTTAAAATAATAACAATACTTTACATTTAGTGCAAAAATGATTTATTTTCATGGTTAGCCAGCCAATTATTTAATGCATTGAACAACCAAAATTACCTGCTATCTAAGAGTCTTATCATAAACACTATACTTTTTGACGACAAGTTTCCGTTAAAAAAATAATATATTTTATTTTTAAACTCAATGTCAGGAATTATTAATTAAAAGAGAATGAAAACACAATGCTTGATAAGGTTAACAAATTTGTTTACTATTTCACGACAAAAATAAATAAAATTGTTTTACAATAAAATTACAAGCGCGAAAAATTCTATTAATAAATGAATTTTATTAAAAATTCGTTACAACATAAAAAATGCATTTATTGATTACCCTTTTTAGTAATTTTTTTTTTAAATTAGTTTTTTTTCATTAACAAAAAAAAAAATAAATAAAATATTTGCTATGGAACATAAAATTCATAATTTTATGTGTTTTTTCTTTTTTAAAGGAATCGAAATTGTATTTATTTTAAAAATAAATTCACAAAAGGGTCCCACACTGTGTTTATTTTTGTAAAATTGTTTTTACTATTTGTATGCTACTACTATGCAATACGAAACTGCAATGCAGTTGGTTATGCGATTGCATAGTACCAAGCAAGGGGTGAATGGCATCTATTTTAACAAATTGAAAATTTAACTAAAAGAATGAAAAAAAAAATACAATAAAATAAACAACCCAACCCGTATAGTAAAAAATAAAACTCTTCCGCGTTATCCTTTTATGAGTTTTTTATTTTGATGTTGCTAAAATTAAGAATTTTATTGGTTTTTCATTTACAAAATGTTAATAAAAATAAAAAAGCGACAACAGAAAATGTCATCAGTGTCACCGGAATAAAAATAACGACAAAACTGTAGTTCAACAATGTTTCTGCATCAACAATAATAAAATTTAATAAAACATTTAACAAGTATGAAGACGCTTAAGGGTTTAAAAATAAATAAAAACAGTTTTTTTTTTTTATTATTATTTTAATTATTGTTTTAAAGGATGCTACGTAAATATTATGTAATAAAATTAATAAAATCAAAATTTTTATGGGGGTTTATTATTTGAAATATATTTTTATTACAATAAATTTATAAATTTTATATCATCTGCTCAGATTTTTACAAAACTTATAAAATATAAATAAAAATCTTTAAACATTTCAACAGATTATTTACTGCTACTCACACGGTTTCTTTATTATTATAATTTTTTTTTAGCTTCAATAAAAAAGACGAGATTAATAAAAGTTAAATTAAAGAAAATTATGTAAACAAATTGATAGGGTATGCATTAATTATCCAGCTACAAAGATGCATCACCTGGTTTCCTTAAACACATTTAATCGGTGTTTTTTGTTGTTATTTTTTTCTCAATAATACAATAAAAAAATTAATTATCGGCAGATAAAAGATCTTCATTAATAAATATGCAAGAAGTAACATTCTTTAAAAGGACGATATTTTTGTGGCCTTATTAGCATTGTTAATATTCTTTAAAAATGTTCAGCATGATCAGTTTATTTAAGTAAATAAATTCTTAGTGAATGTCTATCAATACAAAGCGGAAATAGCTTAAATAACTTTAGTTGTACCTACACTGCATTTCCTTGAATTATTTTTTTCCAATTTACCAGTATTGATAACTTAATACCATTAAAGTTGCAAGTGAAGCGTACAGTCAAACAAAAATCAATTTTGTACCCTTAAAAATCATTTAACCGTAAAGGAAAAACCGTTAATTAAGAAATTTCATAGTTTTAAACCAAAAAAATCATAATTTAATTAACACAACGATTTCTTTAACTTATTTTAAAGAAGATAAAACTTATATAATTTGAACACGTGCAATGTAAATAACAACAAAACCAGCCAAAACTAAATAAGGAAGAAATGACTTAAACTTAACTTAAAGAAACAAATGAAAAGAGTAACATGTTAAGTGAATTCAAACAACAACAATAAGGTAAATATTACTAAAAATGGCTGAGCTGCTCTCAAAATCAATTCCGTAATAATAATAATAATAATAATAATAATAATATTAAAATCAAGTAAACACAACAGGATTAAAATAAAAGATAAAAAAAATCCAATCACAAATCTAACCGGTTTTGATCAGTGCTTCGTTGTTTTTTTTTCATTTGCTTTTAAATAATTTTCAAACAAGAAAATATACTTAACACGAAAGGACTTAAAACGTAAAAAAGAAACCACGCTTAAGTACCTTTTTTTTCTCAATTTTCTCGCGTTTTATTATTATTATTATTCGTTTTTTTTTTGTTGTTCTTAATTTTTTATGGAAAATAAATAAGAATAACAAAAAAAAAAAAAAAAAACATTAAAAAAGGAGAAAAAACGTTTCGTTTTTCATTTCTATAAAAGGATTTATAATCATTGTAGTAATATTAATTTAAAATAATAATATTAATATTAAATCAAACTAGATATAAATAAAAATAGTGAATAGAAATAGGATTCCAACCGTTCTAAAGAAAAAAAAAATACCTTTAAAAAAATTACAAAATTTATGTACAACTTATGTAATTAAAAGACGAAGATATAGACGAAGGAGGAGTATAAATAAGAAATAAAAATGACAAACAAGTTAACTTACGTTATTCTACTATAGCTAAATGAATTACAAAAGATTTAAAATAAAATACAAATCTACACTGAAGAATGCCTGAAGCAATACTTGCTCAATCTTATTATTATTATTATTATTTTTTATAAGGGTTTTTTTTCTATTATTTATTTTTTTAATTATAGTTTTATTAGTTTTATTGTTATTTATGTGTAATATGTCTGCTTTGAGATATCTTAAGAAAATGAAAGAATAAAAATAAATAAATCCATCATGAGAATATTTTTGGTTAAAGCTAATAATTTAGTTATTTAAAGGTTTTACTATTTGTTGGCTTCACAGGCGAATTTTTACACTTTTATTACTTCGGAAATTCTATTTAATTTATTTTAACAATCGATTTAAGACAGGACGTCTTCTATCAGGTGTATTATTTTTATTTTATTTACAATATGGTCAATGTAAAAAGGTTGTTAAATTGTTAGTTTTAAATAACTAATAAACAAATATTTAAACCACCCGGAAATCGACTTTAAAAGGTTTCAAATTTGAATGATTCTCTAGATCATAAATTTATGATTTAATTAAAATAAAAATAATAAAATATTGTTTTGTTCTTTTGCTAAATAAAATATAACTATTCTTAAAACACCTGAGATTTTAGATTTTCACACAATAAAGACAATTAATATTTATTAATTCTGTTTGACTTCACCAAGTAAGCGACTAATGTCAAAAGGGCAGTATAATATGGAATAAATTTACTTTACTTAGCATTACTTACATCTTGCTGTTTTTTAACTGACAAACTAATTGAATTGCTAATTTGTCACTATATTCTTTTCCATTATACCATTAATTTCCTTAACTTCACTTGACTTAACTTTATACATAAAAATTGCAAGATTATACTATTATTGCATGTCTTTGAATAGTCACACTGTTTAAAGTGTTTTAATTATTTTATTACTTTCCTTCTATTTTTGTTTGAATTTGGTTTGTTGTCTTTTCTTATTATTAATATTCACGCCCTTTTTGTACAGGAAAAATAAAAAGTTTAAAAACAAAAGTTACACGCATCAAAACATAAATTAAAGTTAAATAAATAAAAAGAAAATAAAATCATGTATGTGGTATAGAAATATAAAAGAAAAATGTCTAAAATTACATCAGTTATTCAAGGACAATGAATTAAAGAAAATAAAAAAAAAATGATTATAAACGAACACCTGTGTGTGCATATAAGATTTTCATTGTATCATTGTGTATATACATAGAATTAAAAACCAAAAGGAGAATTAAATAACAACGAAAAATAAAAAAGTAACACATAATTTGGTTGTTGTCAAGTCAACACAAATCAACTTAGAAGAAACAAAAATAAAAAAACTCTTTTCTTAAGCGGACTTATGTTTTTCTTTTCGCTTTAAAACGGCATCGAAAACCGTGAAATACACTAATTTTTTATTATTTTTATATTAACAAATTGACTTCTGTTTCTGTTTTTGTTTATTTATTTTTATTATTTATTTATATTTGTAATTTGATTTTGATGCTAAAGAAAATTTTCTATTGTTAAAAAAAATAATAATAAACTAAAACTTAACACAATCTATGTAAAACAAACCGAAATATTATTTTATTTATATAAGAAATTAGAATTCATTAGACTTCATTTGTGTCAAAAATAAACACAATTTCATTTGGGCAATAAATAAATACAATGAAAAAAAAATTATATAGCAAAATCTAACCGCATATCCTTGTTACATCAGACATAAGAAAAATAAATGATTACATTTACAATTATGTAACAAATATATGACTTAAGACAAACAGATCACATAAAAAAACAAAACAAAATAAAGTTACGTTAAGTGTTTAAACGGAAGGACCTTGAGCTCGTGTTTTTGTTTATTGTAGGACCTTTTTTTATTGTTGGCCTTAAATGTATAAAAAAGAAGACAAATAACAAACAAAAAAGACAAATCTGCACACCTGGTTTAGTGGTTTTTTTATTTTCTAGCTGTCTTATAAGTTGACTTTAAACAGGGAATTAATAACAATAAGATTTAAAAAAAAGGAATAAAGGCAGGCTCACTCACTTGAAACAAATTTGCTTCAAATTAGGGGAGAAATATACTTAAGTCATATGACTTAGCTTTAATAATATGTTATTTAAAAGCAAAACATGTGTAATTTTAAACAAATAAATTGCGAAAACTCATTTATTGTAATGTAAACTCTAATTGAATAATAAACAAGAATGAAAAAAGGACAAGAAATTGAGGTAAGAAAGGTATTGACAAATTTAAGGGCGAAACTCGAAAAAAAAAAACAATTCCTTTATTTATATAAATAACTATTCTGAGTGTCAAATAACAATACCATAGAATTATGTACTTGTGGTGATTCCGTCTACTGTTATTAACAATAATTTCTTGTTTACAGCAGGAACATAAGGATATGTTAAAATTATAATAAGAATAATATAATCGCTATAGAGTTACAATAGTAACTTCCTTTGAAAAACAGAAAGAAAAACATATAAGTAATAAATATAATTTTAATATTATATAAACTTTTTTAAAACTCACTTAATTAATTTTTAATGTCCTGTAAACGTATTGTCCTAATCGAATTATCTTCTCTACAATGTGTTTAAAATCGTTCATAAGTAAATAAACGAAATTTAAACGGTGGGAAGAAAACTATGTAATTTAAAAACATAAATTGTTTTTATTATTTTAGTTTTATTTATTATAAATAATAAACCGTATCAAGTTCAATGTATCCTCTGACTCTTTGGTTGCGTTATTTTTTATTATTTTTAATATTGTAATTTTGCAACATATGTTCTTATGCGTTTACCATCTTCGTTTTATCTAAAAAAAAATAAAAAAAGGTAATTATTTAACAAGGAAAAAGGATATTAAATTACATAATGTCATTTGTTAAAGGTGCCAATTTAACGACAGGTTAAATTGTCTGATTAAACAATTTAAGTAATGTTTCTTAAATAAATAAAAAATAAAACTGATTAATAATTGTAACAATCATAATAAAATAAATCAATAAAATATAAAAACTTCTTGTTTAAATCGGTTTTCTTTGAAAATTTATCTTATACGGATTAGATTTTTGCAGAAACCAATCATAATAACAACACAAAATACAATCACTTTGCGCAAGCTATACTCGACTTAAGTCGCAAGCATAACATAAGCCGGCTACTACATTTTTTTATGTTTTGTAAAAAATTGATCGTTCGAACATTTCATTTATCTTATATTTTATTGCGTTTTTTCTTTATTATTATTATTTCAAATGAGAAGAATTAAACCACTGTTTGCTACCGGGATACACATGTGATATAGCAATGGAAAAAAGAATACAAAGCGAATAAAATAAGATGATGCAGTACCAATACAGAAAAGAAACAGGCTTTAGCAGTAGTGTGATTCAGCCGGTTCGGTAAAACCGTTTCCAAAAAGTTTTGTATTTTCTTATTTTTAAATTAATTTTAAATCAAACATTAGACGCAAGAATAATGATTTTAGTCCTTTTGTACTGTTGTTAAGTTATTATCATAATAATACCAATTTAGGGTGTGTGCATCGATAATGGATATTTTATTCATATTTTAAATATTATCAATAATATTGATTTTTTGTTATTCAAAATAAATAATAAATAAAGAAAACAGAAAAAAAATAATAACAAACTAATGGTGTTTGTTGTTTGTTTTTAAATATTTTATATGTTTTCGATAACAATCAGAAATGCTTCTGAGTTTTTAAATTGTTTTTCATTTTATCATTAAAAGAATATAATAAAAATGTATGTTAGACAGCAAAAAAAAAAGCCAGAAGAAGAAAATAAAAACTTTTTTTCAACAAAATATACGTTGTTGTAGGTGATGGCTGACTGTTTCGTTGATGGTGACTAATAGAAAAATGTTCAAATCACTGTTGGATATAATTTTCGTTTATTTTCGATGTCGGAGGTCGAATTATCTTCTAAAAATATTATTAATAATGTTTTTTTTTTCTTTCTGTATTATTGTTATGATTATTATTATTAAATTAACTCAAATTAAGTCAAAAACTTACCACACATAGATTCACTTTATTATTATATTTTGTTTATTTCATGAATCATAAAGATTTTTCTTTTCTTTATTTTTCATTATTTACAAAACAAAGGAACTGATTAGCTTATTATTATTATTTTTTTTTTGATTATCTTATTTCAATAAAAAAGAAATTAACGAAAAACATTAAGTAAATAAATGCAGCGTGGTCTTATCGTTTATTTTTTCTCTGTGATTACATTTAATTTAAAAAAAACAAAACATAAACTAATGTGACGCCGCATATGTTAAAAAAATGAAATAGTGTAAGCCGTGCTTACATTGAGTACAAAATCTCAACACAATTATATTTATATTTTATGTTAAATTTAATAATAATAATAATATTAAAAAGTTAAAAATAACAATATTTAAATAAAATATATATTAAATTATATGAGAGAGAATAATATAACTGCTTAATAAAAATAGTATTTAATTAATAAATTAAAATTAGATTTTGGTTTTTCTTTACTATTCAAAGAAACAGATAAACAATAATAATTAATATTGCTCTTATACACTCTTATATTCTAATTGAATTAAATTCAAGAAAAATAAAATAAATTAATAAAATAAAAAACTGATTTAATCAATAATCCTTAAAGTTTTTCATGAAAAAAAAAAAACAAAATAAACGTTTTTACTCAATTTTTTATATTGAATTATTAAAAAAAATAAAAGGAACGCGCTATAACAAAAATTAAAATGAAAAAAACTCTACACAATTGAAATAAAATGTTTGTACATATATTCAAACGCACACTTTAAAAACATAATAATAATAAATATGGTAGAAACAACAAAAACAATACTGTCTCCCCCCTGTTTTTTGATTTTTATTTTTCGTATGTAGAATATATATGATTTTATATGCCAGATACTGCTTTAAAAAAAAATGAACTCTTCCAGTTGTTCGGTTGCCCAGCCCAAAAGAGACAATTATATATATGAAAATGTGCAATAGAAATATATAAAATGTTTTATGCTCTTTTTAAAAAAATTTACAATCATAATACAGTCTGAGTTATACTATCGACGAGTGTAGAGTTTCTATAGTTTGTGGTTAAATGAAATTTAATTTTTGATATAAATTAATAACAAAAAAAAAATTGATTTGTGTAATCATAATAAAAATATATATAAAATATTGTAATAAAAACATATAAATGATTAAAGTTTGTGCAACACAAAAATTAATTGTGATTTTTATTAATGAGATTAGAAAATAAATAATTTTTATCTCTTAACTCGTATTCAATACGACGACAGCCATATTGGAGCATTTTATTACGTAGTGGAAAAAAAAAGTTTTTTTTTTTTTTTGTTGTATTTTTGATCATTTTTGTGGCATGGCATTATGAAAATAAGAAAAAATATTTAAAACATATTTGAAAAAAAAAAATAAATTATGTTTGATAATGTTGTTGTTTACAAACAATAAAATAAAATCAATAATTAAAAGATAAAATTTGTATTATTATTTTTTTTTAATACACAAAACAAACTTGTACGTACGTTTGGTGTTTAAAGTTTTTTTTTTGATTTGTTATGCGTGAAAAATAAATCAAAATTTTAATTCGCAGTGCTTCAGTTTGGTTATGTTATTGCATTAAAGTTATTGTTATTCATGAGAAATAGAATAATGAATTATATATATTTTTTTGCAATACAATAAAATAAACATTCAAGTGAAAGTAGAGGAATTTCGTAGTAAGACAGTGACGTCAGTTATTAAAGGTGTTTCTTTTATTCAATTTTAGTTGCTTTGTGTTGTGTACATTGCAATTGTAAATATTAAATTAAAGAATAAAATAATATCTAACAATAAACTTGTGTTTATCAATTATCAAAATATAAATAACAAACATTTGTAAAAATAATAAAAAAAATTTGTTTATCAACAAAATACGCGAGAAAGTTAGTTTTCAGTAAAGAAGAAAAAAAAAAACATTTTTTTATCAATTTATTTTTTATTTTTTCAATTTAAATTGGAGTTATTATGAGTGCTCGTGTCTCCAATCCGGCATTTTATGATTTAGGCAGAATTCGTTCACCACCAATGATGAGACAAATACCGTTTAATAAGGCGGCGTGTTTCGTGAAAAAAAACTTATTTGGCCCCGTTGACCGGGAGGATGCTAAAAGGTAATGATTAATATCTAAAATATAAATAAAGAAACGAATTAAATAGTTTAAATCTTATGAGAATCGTTTAAGACTAGAATAAGAATTTGTATATTTTTTAGTTAGGGGAAGAAATTGTCTTAAAGAAGTTTTAATAATAAAATTAATAACAATCAAGTCGTGAATGTTGTTATTGTTCAATGCTGTTATTATTATTATCATTATAATTATTATTCCCTTACTCTTTTGACATGACATGTAATTAAGTTGTTTGATTTTTATTTTACTTTTTAACAAATACAAAGAATAATTGTGGTTAAAATGTATAAAAGAAAAAATAATTATAAAGATGGAAACAAATAAGAAATAATAATCAAAACAAGAAAATGTTGCAGATAAAAATAAAAACAATGAAAAAACAAGTTTTGTTGACAAATTATTGGCTCCAATGCATTATCATCATCTCATCATCATACACCTTTTGTACATTTCAGTGTAAAATAATAATTCATGATAATATGTAATGAAAAATTAATATCAGCAGCAGTAGCAGCAGCAATAAAAAATAAAATTAAAATAAAATACCATTATAATTCACTTAAAAGTGTATATAATTTGTGACCTTTATTCATCCAACATTTCGTTTAAACATCAACAAACTCTTTACAAACAAGTAAAAAATAAAACGAAGCGAAAAAAAAATGCTTTAAAGAGCTAACGGTGTTTGTATTATTTATTTTTGATTTAAAGAAGTAAAAAAAAAATGTTTGTTTTCGCTTTGCTCTAAGGAACAAACATACAACCAACAGCAGCTAGATAGAATGTGGCAAAATATCTAATTTGACGTACTAGTATTGTGTAGCCGAGATAAGAATAGAAAGACAAAATTACAAAATATTTCGCCAAATAAAATTATTATTATTTTATTTCTTTTCGCTGTGTATGATTCGCTATGGATTTTTGCTACTATTGTAGTTAAATTGTTTTGATTATGAAAAAATGCTTTTATTATTATTAAATAAATTATGTTTAAATAGTTCCTTTATTTATTTCGTTGGATTCTTTCTTAAATTTTCGTTGTTTGTCGAATATATTTTCGTTTTTTTTATTATTATTATTTTGTTCATCTAATAGAACTTTAAAATTTTATTGACCTTTTCCTAGTTCATTTCTATAATAATGTGAACAACACAAAGGGTGATGTGAATAAACTTTGTGTGTGTACACGCAGCCAGCAGCAAACAGCGGCCTGTTGTACACAATCTTTATATGTTTTTTTATTTTTGTATTTTGAGAATAATTTTCTTGGAATTTTTATTTATTTTTCTTTTTTTTTTTCTTCATAATAAAATATTCTTTTTTTCTTGAAGAATTATTATTAATTTTCCACTTTAATATGTTGCCTTGGGGAGATAATAATCAGTAGTTATTATTTTAATTAATATAAAATTGCGACGAATAATAATAGTCTCGATGGATGTGTTAATGACAATCTGTTTTGTCGTCTAGGAGATTGGTTTTTACTCTTTGCTGTTGTATCTTTGGTTTTTTTTTAATTATCTATTAATAATCCTGTGTTTCAAGATTTTTTCATATTTAATTACGTTATTTTGATTGTAAATTGATATAGCAAACTCTTTTATTACTTTTATTTATCAAAGGCTTGAATGAATTTATTTGTTTACGTGACTTTGATTAACGCAGGTGAATAGCTAAACATTTTATATGAAAAACAATTAGAACTACTATTTAGCTTTAATTACCAGACTGTGTACTTTAGATTATTCATTAAGTCTGTGTTCTGCTGTTACATATTATTAACATTTCTTAATTTCATTTAAGCAATATTTAATGTTTTTATGCTTTTTTTAAAAAATCAGTGTAAAAGCAAAGAAAACATATAATTACATATCTTCTTCACCCTGTACAGTGAATTTTATCAACATTATTGATCTAAATACAATAAATTATATTTTGTAAAAAAAAAATTTTTTATGTACATTAACATGTTTTTATGCTTCAAATTAAATAATTTTTATTATGATTGATGTATTGTTATTTATTATATTATCATTTTTATTGAGTTATTTAAAAAAAAATACATATATTTATATATAAAGTTAAATAATTTCCTTAAAAAAAGAAATTATTGTGGATTAAAATCGTCGTTGTCGTAGTCGTGCTGTTGTTTGATTATTATTTTTTTGCTTCTTTTTTTTTATGTATTATGTTATTGAATATTTAAATTTATTATTAATAATAATAATAATAAGCATTAAAATATAAAATTCAACAACACATTTAATCAACATATTTAAATTAAACGTGTAAAGTATGTATAAAAGTCAAGTAAATTTAATGTGAAAAATGGTTTTTTTTTTGTGTTGGATATTTTCAATAATATGACGTCAATTTTGTTATTATTACGTTGAAATTCTTCTAAACTTTTTTATCGTCAATTGATGAATATAATGTATATTATGAATGATAATGACATTGAACTCTTTAAAAAAATTATTGAAAATAGAATTTATGTAGAGCACAGCACACATTTATTATTATTTATTTATTAGTGTTTTTGTGTTTAGACAGACTGGCAAAAATATAAATAAATAACCTGATGATAATAGCAAATAATAATTATTTAATTAAATAAAAACAATTATGATTCATTGTGTAATTATGTTTTTTCTTTTTTTCATTTGTTTACAGTTTTGTTGACAAAGAATTGGCAAAAGACCAATATAATAAAATACAAAAATGGGGTTTTGATTTTCTAAATGGACATCCATTGGTTGGACACAATCAATATGTATGGGAACCAGTTTCACAGGCGACAACAACTATACCTGAAATGTATACATTAAGTCGTGCAGCACATACAAGACCAGCCCAAATAAATAAAGATATAATTGATAATGATGATATATTATTATTAGATGAACGATCAAATCGTTCAAATAATGATAATTTAATTGCTGATAGAAATAATAGTTTATTATTATTAAATAGTTCAATTGAAGATGGTTCAATATCATCATGTTCTGATTCTGAATTAAATACAACAACCACCCAAATTTTGATAAATAAAAATAATAAAAATACAAATAAAGATAATAATAATAATAGCAACAAAAATAATAGTTGTCCTAGTACGAGTACAAGTAACACCAGCAGCAGCAGCATCACATTATGTTTAAGAAGTAGAACGAGTAAAAAACGTAAAGCAGAAACATCATTAGATGAAACACAGATGCAATTACGATCACGTATTAAACAACCGAAAATTACAGGTGAGATTTTTATTATTTATTATGTTTTTTTATTTTAATCATAATTATGGAAGAAGAACTAATGGCAATAGTCAGTTACAAAAGAAAAAAAATAATTCTCACAGTTAAAGAGACGACATAATAACGATTTTCAACGGTCAAAATATTGTTTTTTTCATACGTCATTAATTTTTCCAATCAATAATTTGTTAATTAAAAAGTATTAAATTTGTTGCTGTTGCTTTGTCGTCCACCACATCGTTGTTGTTTCTCTTGTAACTGCCGAAACAATAAAGTTCCCATAATTATATTATTTATTTACAATATATTGGCTATTAAGAAATTGATGATATTTATTTTTTATTATGCTTTATATGCTGCTTGCGTAAATTTTTTTTATTTATTTATTGATAAACAATTTTTATATTACAAAATGGGGGAGGATATCATCTACTAAACATTTATTTATGATTGTTTTAATTTTAATGATTGTGAGAATTTTTGTTATGTTTTCACATGAATTTATGTGTTATCAGTGGAAAAAATATTTTTATTTATTTAGATTTTATGAAATATGAGTGATAATAGTTATGAATTTATTTTATATTATTATAACTCTGTTTACTCATTATTTTTCAATCAGTATTGTTTCTTTTTTTTTCGCTGAAAATAGTATCGTCGGTTAGTATTGAAAAAATTATTTTTATAGTGTACTTACACTTCCTCTAATTATTAACCGTCAGAGAAAAATATTTTGTTGATGGTAATAAAAAATTAAATAATAAATATAAATTTATTTTATTTTATTTTGATATAAATTCAATTGAGAATGGTCATGGTCGTTATACGCGTGTGTATGTTGTATGTATGTTTATTATTTTTATTTATTCTTTTTCGTGTAATAAATTCTTTCAAGTTTATTTTTCTTAATCTTGGTTGAATAAAGAATTATTTTTTTACGTTTTTAAATATTATTAGTTACAGTGCTTGTTTCTCAATAAAGTTTGTATGATAAATTATTTATTGAAAAAATTAAAGAAAATCAATAGAGAAATTTTGTATGTTGAAGTTGTGTTGATGGCAAATCTTTTTCTGTTTATCAATTATCAACAGATTATGCTCTTTTAATTATAAAATTTAACATCCAAAAATTCATTATTTCGCCAGTGTTAACAACACCTTTGATGTAATAAATTATTTTCGATCTTTATAATTATGTTTTATTTATTATTATCATTTCAATTTACTTAATGAACGTTTACATTAGTAAGCATAACATTTCTTAATCGCTTTTTAATAATAATAATAAATAAAAAAAATAATCGCGAAATACATATAGTAGTATCAACCTTAAACCGTTTTTTATGCTGTTTTGTTTTGTTTTGTTTAAATAACAAAAAACATAAATAGAAATTAATTTCATTTTAATTAAATAAACATTAACAGACTAAAGTATTATATAACGTTAAATTTGCTAAATAAAAAATAAATAATAATTGTTTAATAAATAATAATAATAATAATAATAATAATGAAAACAGCAATTATAATTAAAAAAAAGTTATAATCAAACGCCAATGACCGACTAATTTTGTTGTTTTTTCTTTATATATATATATATAGAAAAAACTGAACTTCATTAATAGAACTTTTTATTTTTGTAATACGGTTTGAACCAGTAAAAAAAAATTAAATCATTTCGCATAAATTAAGTGTATCTCGACCGTGAAATACTCGTACTTCCTTGGTCAGTTTTGTTATTAGAATATTTTCATTCACTTTGTCCCGATTAAGGGTAAATAAATTAAAAAAAAAAATGTTCATGCTTTTGTGATTTTAACGGTTTTTATTTTTTCATAAATATCAAATTGAATGATGGTTTATGCTTTTTATTATACGTTACTTATGTCTACTGCTGCTGCTGCTGCTATTATTAGTAATGCAGTCGTATCGTGTCTATGCCGCCGCTCCCCCAACATATTTTTATAGATTGAATGTTAATAATTTTTATTTTTAAACTGTGGAGGATTTAAACAAACAGGAATACTACAGGATAATGTTTTTTTCTTCTTTTTGTTTAACAGTAACTAGAGGGTTTTTCGGTTTTTGTTATTTTTCAACCTTTTTTATAGGTTTTTAGGTGCTCTATCGTTACTACACAAGCGTTGTTGATTTGGTATATTTTTAGCTTAAAATAGTAGAACCCCGACCCGACGACACATTAATAATATTTTTATTTTTGTAAACAGATTTTTCCTCGTTAATTGATCATTTTTCTTAATTATTTTTTTTTTGTATGATTTTCCTTTACCTAATGTCTTTTTTTTTTCTTTGTTTTTAGACAAACATCTGGTGTTTATATTAATTTATGTTTTCTTCTTTTACATAGGAAATTAAATTTAGGAAAAATGCAATAATTGAATTTTTTTGCATTTAGATGTAGGATAATTTTCAGAGGGTTTTTTTTTTGTTTTCGATGTGTCACAAAATTGAGAAAGAATTGTCTTTAATTTTTGCCTGTGAATTGCAGTATTTATTTTTAGGGATAAATTATAATTGTAAGGTGAAATTATATATATTTTGCTTTGTTTTTGTTTTTGTTTTGTCTCTCTGTGTCGACTTTTATATTCAACCTAAATAGTTATTTATTTATTTAATTTTTTCTTTGTTAAATTTATTTTATCGCATATGTCTCTCGGTTTTTTGCTGTATGTAATGTATGCTCTTGTTCGCAATTTTTATATATTTTCCACATAGAAACGTAAGGTAATGCACATATGTGTTATTATAGACATTTTTTTTTCTGTTTTTATGTGTGTTTCGTATACAGTTAATTCTTTTATTACCTACCTTACTACTATTACTCGGTTTTATTATTATTATTATTTTTTGTTTGAAAGAAAAATTTCATTCTTTTTATTTTTGCTATTTTTTTAAATTGAATGGAAAACACAACGATGTATGTTTTTTTTTTTTTTTTTTGATTAATAAAATATGTGGGTGATACCACCACCGTGTTATTATTAATAATAATAGTATTGTGTAGTATAATTATTTTTCCTTGTTGTGTATAATAGAAAAACATTTTATGTCGGTTAAATATGTAGATGTGAAAAATGTGTGTTAATTTTACGTTTTTTATATTTTATTATTATTAATTCTTTAGCTATTTTAACTGGTGTGTCGTAGTCTTTAAGTCTATTAATGGAATGAAAGAAAAAAGAAAAAAAATAAACGAAATAAATAAAATAAAATTACCCGGAAATATGATAAACGGTTCAGTTGAATGTTGCTGATGTTTTTTGTATTTATATTTTTCTATTAAATTTAATTTAATTTAATAAAATTTTGTTGGTGTTGTGTATCATCGTCAGTCATTTCGATTTAATTAGATTAATTATTTTGTTGAGTTTTGACTGTTTTTTTTTTCAATGTTTTCTTTTGCAGAGAAGATACTTAAACAAAGGCAATAATAATAATATTTTTTCTCAATTAATTTTTATTTATTTTCATTTAAACGTTTGATGTTGTTCTTCGTGTTAAATATGTTTATTTTTAAATAGCTTTAATTATTAGGTAAAAAACTACAAATGACACTGTTCTGCTCGCCACGATGTTTTTATTATTTTGTTTATCCTTTTTGTTTATTTTTCTTAATTATTTAATTAATTAATTTTATGTTAATGTATTTTTTTATATTTATTTTCTTTATTTTTAATTATTTAATTTTTATTACACTTGACGTAGAGTGATTTTTTTTTTTTTTTGCAAATTATAATTTTCCGCTAAAAGGTGTTTGTTACAAATTATTTGTTTTAACCTTTATATGATTAATTATTCTTATTATCGATCCAAATGACGACAATAGAATTTTCGACCTTGCAATAAATATGTAGACTATTGTAGTTTAAATAAATAAATGTACGCTGATAATAAAAATAATTAAAATTAATTAAATTAAATAAATTTATACAATAGAAATAGTTGTAGAATTTAATTTAATTTAATTTAATTGAATTACTTTATTTATTTGCATTTTTCAAAGTAATGCCATGCATTTGTAAAAAAAAAAAGGTGTAAAGGTTCGCAGACAAATGACTTTGATTACCATTTTGTCGATGTTTTTTGCATTATTATTGAGAATTGTTTATACATAAATAATAAAAAGAAAATCAATTGTATTATTATTATTTCGTTATGATTGATTGAATTTTATTTGTTATTATTATTATTATTAATATTATTGAAATTTAATTATAATTTTCCAATAATTCACGTTGAATAAAGAAAAACGCAACGCGAATAACGACATTTTATTATTGTTTTGTTGTGTGTTGAGGTAGTAGATATGTTATTTTCCCTTTTTTTTTTGTGGTTATTTTTCTTGTATTGTTATTATTATTATTATTATTATTATAATTACATTTAATTGGTTTGTTGTCGATATAATAATTATTTTTTTTAAAAAAAAAATAAAAGTAAAATACATAATGAATGGAAAATAAATAAAAAATTATTTTTATTTGATTTAAATAAATGTTTAATATTAATAATATGTTGTTGTTTTTCGCTATTTATGCTTTAATATTTTCTTTATTATTATTTCTTCTTTTTTTACCTCTTACCACCGGTAAACACAAATTTAAATGCATTTATTTATTTTAATTTTTTTTTTTTCGTTTTTAATTCAATCTTAATGGTAGATGATTATTGTTGTGTTTTATTTTATTATTTTTATTATTATTATTATTATTGCTATGCCAATATACCACACAATTATATGTAATTTAATCTTAAATTTGTTGAACTTTCCTTTTACATTGTAATTATATTTGTGGTTTCTTTTTTTTTTTTCTTCTTCTGTTGCAGCATTTATGTTCAATGTTTATGTTTCTTTAGATTTAATTTAAATTTGTCGATATTAAACTAGTAATCGTGGGGTAGAATAATGTAGAATAATACGTTAGTGATTATATTTTTGACAAATAAATAATAAAGTCATACCAGTGACTGACTTAAATTGCTCTTGCTTTGTACGAAATTTGTCTTTTATAATGCTTATATCGTCAGCACAGATTTAACAGTTTATTTTTTTCTATCTAGAAAACTTACACGGTTGAAACACATACATTCTATGTTTCTTTCTTAACTTTTTAATTTTCGTGCATTTTACGCTTGTGGTTTATTATTATTCCTTGGTTGAAAAAATTATTTAATTATGTTTTAGTTATAATTTTTTTTTGCTTTTCTTGTTTCTATTATTTATTTTTTTATTTTAGACAGATGTATACATTTTCGTGGTTTTATTCTTTTACATCGTTGTTTCCTCAACATTTTTTTTTCCTATGATTTTATTGATTTTAATTTGCAAATTATAGAGTTAATTGTTTAATTTTTTTGTACTTAATTTTCTGCCTCTAAACGTATGGAGTTTTACGACTAACGAGCATATGTTTATGGTTTTTTTCCTTTTTTTTTGTTATTAAAATACAAATTTTGTATTTAATGTAGATAAATTTAACTTTGGCACGTGAGATTATTAGTATAATTAGTTTTTTTTTTTTTTTTCTATTTATTGTTCTCCTCTGTTGATGTTGATACGTGTCGTTCTCGTGCTTATGCTTTATTATTTTTAGTCTAATTATAAAATTAAAATAACGATACAACAGCAAACGAGTAAGTCGTTAATTTGTTGTATTTGAAATTTAATTAGACTAGAAAATTGAACAGTGACAATTTGCATAGCAAAAGCGAAGCACCCTTATTTTTATAATATTATTCGTCGTAACACTTAATTTATCTATCTAATCAAGATGATGTTATTATTTTTTTTAATTATGTTGTCATATTTTTATAGTAGGTTGTCAATAATTAAAATTATTATTTATTATTTATCATATGCTGGTTTTGTTTTTTACTCACTTTTCTAGTTTTTTTTATATGCAAATTTGCTTTAATTAATAAAAAAGTTAATTATGCTAAATAATTATGTTGATCTAAGCTAGATCTGTTATAATATATAAATAAAAAAAAAATAATAAAGTGAAAATTATGTCTATTAGTGTTGCTATAAATAGATGTAGATAAAAATGCATTAAAGGTTGAAGCACCCAATAGTCTCGTAAATTGTAGCATTTGTGCTGCATATGCATGCATTCGTCCGCCAAAAAAATGGGAAATTATGTTGTTATTTCTGGTTATTTTAGGAATTTGGGGATCAATAGATTCGGTTTTTATTTTTTTTTTGGCTAAAGAATTTAATTTGTTTTTTTTTTTTTTTCGAAATTTAAATCATTAATATGCTTCTTGCTCTTGATATTTATTCGTGCTGTTGACGACGACAGATGTTTTTTTTTTTTGAATAATCTATGTCACCGTCATTGTCGTGTAGATGAATATTAATTAATAATTATTAATAAATTAATATTATTTTTTTTTTTCTTAGTTTGTTGTTTTGGTGTCTTGTGTTTATAATGTTTATTTAGTTTTTTTTTTGTTAATCAATTAATTTTCTACTACGCTAATCTCTTTTTGTAAGAACATGTGTGCCTTAAGTGGGTCAAGACAAACCTTTTTTTATTTCTTCTCTGCGTTCTTTTAGTTTTTGTGGACATTTTTCTAAATTTTTAATTAGTTGTTGCTGCTGCTGCTTGTTTGACTTTTTATCATAAAAATATTTGGTTTTAATTTTTCCTTCAAAGTTTTTATCAATTATTTCCTTTTAGAATGCAGTTGGCTTTAAGGGATTTCTGATTTTACTGTTTAGTTTGATCTCACTTGGGTTTTTGATTTTTTTTAAAGGACTATTAATAGAAGGTCCCATGCATTAAAAACACACCACATTGATTGTTTATAATTGTAAATAGCAGCAACAACAGCAGCATTAGTAGTTTTATTTATAGTTTTGGCTGCTTGTTGAATTGTAAAATATTTAAAAGGAAATGATTTTTTATTTTTATTTATGTATTATGAAATAGAAATAATTTATTAAATAATGCAATTGGAAATGATTATTATTATTATGATTATTTTATTGAAGAGCCCCCATGTTCTATAATAATATATGTGATGGCTGAATGTTGTAACAAATATGCTATATTATTCTTATTTTCTTTTTTCTCTTAAATATTTATGATTCAATTGAACTGAATAAATTTAAATAATGAAAATAAATATTAATAATCATAATATGTTGTGTACTGTTTCAGTACGTGTACTTGTAGTAGAGAGTACTTGATGCTTAAGTTTTAATTTTATTTTTTTGTTATATAACGAAATTATGTTGAATAAAAAATTTGAACATATGATAGGAGATATGGGATGTGGTGTTATATTTTGTGGTAAATGAATATTTGTCGTGTTTTGTACGCTAAGTTGTTAAAATTATGCTGTCTTTTGCTGTTTTTTTTTTTTTGTGATTAATATCTGTAATGATGATGAGGGATAATAGTGTTGCTGAATGTGTGCAGTGTTGGGGTAATAATTTAACAATGCAATTTTTGTTTTTTTTTTTACCATTCTTTACTTTGGTATTTTGTAGCAGCATATGGTTTATGTTTAGTATTTAGGATAATGAATAATCGCGTGAGGTACATATTTTATTTTTTATATTTATATTTTTAATTTTTGTGGTATAAAATAGTTAAGGGATGCGTTACGGTTTATTAATATTTAAAATAAAAAAAATGTATTTAAATGGATTAAAAATGTTAATTTTTCTTTTTTTTTTATTTAAATTCATTGCATAATAGCGCACACGTTTACGATTGAATGTCCTTTCAATTTTGTATTTTTTTTCCATTAAAAAAACCACATATGGTTTGGACGGCAAATGCGTTTCGTATTTTATTATGTTTGTTCAAAAAAATAACAATAATAATAATAATATTATTTTTAATGTTTCCTTTATAATCATCATCTCTGTATAGTAGTTTGATTACTAATTTATTTTATTTTTATTTACAATTTTATCATATATGCTAATGGGATGATTGTTGTATTCGTGTTCAGTTGTCGGTTTGCTTAGTGGTTGGCACACTTTCAGCTTGTTTTTTTTTTACATATTTTTTCTGTTCCTTCTTGTCAAACAATAGTTTTTATTGATTCTTATCTATTGAGGTTTATTTTTTCTTTTTTTAATATAAATTTTGTTGGCAGTTACAATCAACAAAGAAGAATGTTTGTTTGTTGCGTATAACTGTATTCTCGCGTTTTTAGGTTCTAGATTTGTTTTTTTTTTTTTATTATATTTGTTTAAATGTTTTAATCTGATTCCCGTATGATGTTTTTATTTTTTATTAACATCTTTTATGCCGTTTATGTCGTAACAACTATTTCATAAATGGACAATAACGAATGAAATGAGAAAGAAATTTTGGTATTTTATTTAAAAAGTGGTAATAAAGATAGTGGTAGTGGTTTTTTATTTATATTATTTTATTCATTAAATTAGCAAAATGTGTTATTTTATATCTATTAGAAATTCATTGTACAGTACCCTTAATTAATGAATTTATTATTTTCTAAAGGTGTTTTATGATTATATTTTTCATTAAAATATGCAAATTATGCGTATTTGTTAGACCATTTGCTGTTGTTTAGTGTTTATCTGTTTTAGGGGTTTTATGTTGTTGAATTTAATGATTATTACTTAATTTAAATAATAACGAACACGAGCTATATGGTGGCACAAATTTTTTTACTACTTAATTTATGCAACAACATATGGTCTTTTTGAAATGAGTTTTATGATAAAACGTTAAGACTGAAAATTAAATGTTAATAGTTGCTGGTTGTGGGTTACTTACAGAAAAATCTGATTATTAATTTAAGCATACTTTTATGTGTAATAGCACTAGCAGTATATGCATATCCCTATTAATTTTTTAATAATTTTCTCTTTTCTTTTATCAATAGATTATATGAAGGAAACAAAAAAGAAAACAACAGTGGTTGCAAAAAAATTACAAACACCAACATCACCTTCGAAAAAACGTGCGACAGGTACATCGTCAACACAACATTAAACCGTTTTAAATTACAACAGAAGGGAGCATCGACTCAAGACGTTCAATATTATCGTGCAATAGGTTGCACAACCTTTAATACAACTCCTAGACAATCAATATTATGGTGCAATAAACAAAATGTGTTTTTGCAATAATATTGAGCGTAAGAGACAAACTTTTCTTTCGTTTTTCTTATTTTTTTTTTTTTTTACATAAATTTTAATTTAATTTTTTCTTAATTTTAATTTTAATTAGTTAATAATTATATAATGAAATTTCTATTGTATAAGAGAATAGTAATAAGATATATATTATATATATTTCTCTCAATTAATTTATTTTAATTTTATATTGTGTATTGAGACTAGATTTTTTCTTATTATTTTGTCATAATGATGAGATTATTAATGAAATGATTAATTTCTTTCTTATTTTATTAATAATCTTTTAAGTTTAAAATTATTAATACAACACCCCACATAGACGCACAAAAAAAATAAGCTTTAAAATAGAAAATCGTCAATGAATATTTAAGAAAAGATGAAGAAGAAGAAGGTTATTTTTTTTTATTTTTATTATATAAACTTTTTTAATTAATTATTTTATGATTAAGAAAATTAAATACTCTTGTTTTAATTTCATTCATCAACTTATTACTTATTTATCGTCTCTAAAAACGGTATAATCATCTGAGTATAAATGAATGAAATTTAAATGATTATTTATTTAAAAAGAAAAATCATTAATAATTAATTAAATTAATTATTAATTATTATAAAATAAAATTCATTAATTAATTAACAAATTTATTATGTGAAAAAAAAAATAAAAATATTAATTAATTTTTCTTTCCCTTCAACTTTTCTATTTTTTTTTTTGATTAATTAATTTCTTTAATTAAATATATTTCTGTGCAATATATAACTAATTAATTAATTAAAATAAATAAAACGCAAAATATTCATTTAATGTGTATGTGTGTGTATATGGATTTGTAAGAGAGGATGTTAAAAAAAAGGATTACATAATTACATTGTTTATTTTTTAATTAAAAATATAAATATATAAATAAAGGGTGATCAATTATAATAATAATAATAATAATAATAATAAACACAAAAATGAAATGTCAAAGAATATTTTAATTTATATAAAAAATAAAATCTTTATCACACAAAGTTTATGTAAAATTTTAATTTAATTTAATTTAATTAAATTAATTCAAAATAATAATGAAATTAGTAATGAAAAAAAAGAAAAAAGGCAGATGGGACGCAGACAGCAGATAATTTATATAGATATTTTGTATTTAATTTTTTTTTTGTATGGTTTTACCTTAGAAGAAGCGCTACTTTCTAAATTATTTTTTAAGTGGAGAAAATTTAATTTTTTTTTTTTTTGATAACAATTTATATATTTTGTACTATATTTTATTTTTCTCTTCTATTTTGTAATTATTTATAATTGGAGTGTTGTGAAAGCAGCAATATATTTGGTGAAGACAATGTTAAGAACTTTATGCTTGACATGTGCTGTTTTTTTGCAAAGGATTTAAAATTGAATTTTCCTTGTTGTAATCATTAAACAAAAATAATTCATTAATTAAAATTTATAAAATTATTTATTTATTCGCTTTTATTTTGATATGACTATATAGTTTTTTTTTTTTTTGTATTTTGACGATATTTATTGCTTCTGCCCACGTTTACTCTGGACAGGCAGCACTACACAATCACACCGGCTAAGTGAATTCTAAATATTTATTTTGTTTTATTTTTTTTTTTTTTTTATTAATTTTTAACAAGTGCAATTATCCGTACTCATAATTTGTTTTTTGCGCACTTGTAAGAAATGTATTTAGCATATTTTTATTAACTTTAATTACTCGTGCATATTTTTTTCCAAGAGAGACAATGAATTTAGTTTTTATTATTTATTTTCGGTGTCTCTGCTGCTTAATTAATCTGTTGGAAAAGCAATTTTTATTCGTTTTTCTTTTTTTTTTTTGCTCTAGATAATTATGTTTTTGTTTTTTTTTACGCAAAAATTTAATTAGTATTGACATGATCTTGAAGTTGAAAAATGAAGAAAAGAAGAATTAAGGAATTTTCAATGAAATAAATAATTTTATAAAGAGAAATTTAATTCAATTTAAGTTTTTTTTTTTTGGTTTTTCTTATTAAGACAATTAAATAATTATAATTTAATTTTTTCTATTAATAATATTATTATTATTGCCTATTTGGTATTATTTGCAGTACAAAATACTATAAAAATTACAATAAAATTAATTATATATACATAAAATAAAATAAATATATTTGAAAATGAAATGAAATTAAAGAGGAAAAACAAAAATATTATAATTAAAATTAAGAAAGAAAATGAAAAATTAATTTTTTCGCTTTTCTTTGTAAAAAATAAAATTAATTTAATTTAAATATTAATATAAATAATAATTATTATAAATATATTATATAGGTAGGTTTTTTTTTTTTTTTTTTTGTAGATAGAAAAATAGTTTAATTTTAACCACAAAACACTACACTTAAATTGTACATTAATTAAAAAATGAAAATAATTAATTAAATTAAAAATAAAATATACCTGCATCGTACATACTTTGTTAACATAAATAATAAAAATATAATTTTTAATTAATTTACAATAATAATGATGGAACATTTGAAATATTTTGCTTTTTTCTTTTAAAATAAATAAATCTGCAATTACACTGTGCTAAAATGAGTAAAATAATTATAATTTGCAGCAAAGTATTAATTAAACTAAGTAAAGTCAGTCGTCTTGTGTTTGTCTGTGCATCTGATCATCTTATTGCATGTGAAGCACTATTTTTGCTCTGTTTTTTTTTTTTTGAGTCTTTATTGATAAATTTAACAAATATTTGAATAAAACCAAAAACAGGAACAAAAATTTGCTCATGAGACGACTTTACTTCGCTTTTTTTTTTTTTGCTGTAAATTTCTTTATTTTATTTTTTTTAAATAATCATATAACAATATTTAGATTTAAGTCTTTATGTTTATTCAGAAGGATTTTGTTAATATTGGCAAAAAAAAAAAATGTGATAATTATTAATTTAATCAAAATTTATATGCAAACGTAGGGTTTGGTCCTATTTTCTTCTGTGTAATTAATTTTGACAAGACAATAATACATTTTTATTTTCATCAATAATAATTATCAAAATTCTTTTAAATAACATTTTGACTTTGCTTTTAACAATATAAATAAATAAATCAAATTAATTGAAATTAAATAATTAATAAAAAAAAATGTGCCATGTAAATAGTTAAAAAAAAAACGACGCGGAGATGAATGAATGAAATGCAAATATTGCAAAAAACATAATAATGTTATTATACATATGTGTTAGTTAGAATTTTCTTAAAAGTAAAATAATTAATTAAAAAACACAAAAAAAAAAGAAAAGAATTTTATAAAAAAAAAAAGTAATTAATATATTTAAAAATTAAATTTAATTTAACATAATTTTTATTTTTTTTTTTTGTGAATTTTTTATACCAGAATACAAATAATTAATTAAAAAATAATTTCTTTTATGATAATTTTCCATAATTAATAATTTATTATATAATTATTTTTTTTTTCTGCTGCTACTATATATATATTTTATTAATTTCAATTTAATTTTATTAATTAATTTTCTTTTTACCTGTTTATTTTTTTTTTTTTTTATAACCAAAGTTGTTGATTCAACCAAATTAATTATTTATTTTTAATAATAATAATTATTTTATTTTTTTGATAATTATATAATTAAATTAAATTGAAATAAGAAATAATTATGCAATAATAATAAAATTAATTTAATTAATTAAATGAATAAATAATTATTAATTCGAATCTAATCGGTGGAAAATTAACCTAAAAAATCCGTTTTTGAGTTAATATTTTTGGATGAAAATTTTTTCTACCTATAAACGAATCAGTGGTTCGAAAAAATCTGTCATAATTGATAAAGAAATTGCATAAGAAAATTTATAATTAATTATTTGTATTGTGCTGTGTGTATTGTCAGGTGTTATTTTCTTGAATTTATAAGAAAATAAATTTATATTAAAATTATATATATATATATTAATCAAATTAATTTATTACTAAATTTCCTTTGAACAGTGTGCTGTTGCACCGTGGTGTATAAGAAACTTTTGTTGATAAAATTTCTAATTAAAATAATAATTACTATTTTTTTTTGTTTATTAATTAATTTATTCTTAATATTTTATTTAAGAATTTTTCTGTTTTTTTTTTGAAAATTATTTATATTAAATTCCTTAGAAGCAATTTTCTTTTTGTTTGATTAAATTTTTATTCCAACAAAGTTTCTTATACACCGCTCGGTCGTCACACATAATAAATAAATAAATAAATAAAAAATTTGTAATAATTATTATAATAAATAAATTGGAGAAAATATGAAAATAAAAAAAAAAAAAATAATAAATGATCTCATTATAAAAAAAAATGAATTGTCTTTTTATTTTTAATTATTATTAAACTAATTAATATACATTATTTTATTTATGAAAATTTAAGAAAAAGTCACAAATTGTTTTTGACGAACGCAGAGTCAAAGGAACATACTATTTTGTGAGATGAAAATAACATTTGCATATGGAAAAATGTAAATAAATTATTAATTAATTAATTTTCCATTCAATTTTCTTGCCATTTGGAATTAAAATAACACCGCCATTTTTCTTGTTTATGAAAATATTAGATGGAAAAAAAAAACAAAAGTTTGTTTTTAAAATTTTATTATTAAAAAATTTTCTTACAATAACTCTACTATAGTGACGTAACAGCAGTGAGTAGTTAAGCATCATTATGAGAAATTATTTGCCGCCTTTTTAATATAAAAATGGTGGTCATATAAGCATCATCTCTGCCATATTTGTTGTTTGTGTAATGTTGTGTTGTCACGTTTTCCGGTTCTTTGCGTTTCTACACTAAGCACTTTATCGTTTTTTTTTCTTAAAGATAATAAGAATTAAGTAGTACTAGAATAATATACAATAAACTCTCCAATAAAATAGTTTTTCTACACAACATTTGATTACGTTTTTCTTTTATTTAACATATTTTTGACATTTCAATTTGTCCATATGTAATCAATTGTTATGCATTTTTCCAAAGAATAATATTTCTATCATAAATATTACGGAAAATTGAAATTTAATTAAAAAACAAATATCATAAATATATAACTGATATAATAATAAAAACTTTACTTAAAAAATAATTAATAATGGTACGTTGCAAAGTTGTAAATTGCCGTAATACAACATATCGTGCACAGAAAAAAAATCTTGATATTTTATTCCATTCATTTCCAAAAGATAAACAATTACGTGATAAATGGATAAACAAATGTGGATACAATAAAAATGGTATTAAAATAACAAAACATAGTTATGTGTGTTCGGCACATTTTGAAGAGAATGATTATGGTATTATAATTAATGATAAATGTACAGAAAAAGTATTATTTCCAACAGGTAGGATTTGTTTACTCGTTTTTCTATGATAAATTATTTAAATCACAATAATTATTTTTATTTTAGCAACACCAACACAAAATTTAAATTATATAAATGATGCAACCATGGCTGATTGTAGAAGCAATCAAAACGAAAGAAATGAAGAAAATAATGAAAATCTTATTGGAACATGCAACGAGTCTAGCAAAAATCGTATAGAGATTTTAAGTAATAATGTTGTTACACCGATTATGACACAAAGTGGTGTACCAATATTGATAGTAAATCAAGATAATAATCTTATGAGTATAATTAAAACATCAATGATGAAAAATTTAATTACAATAAATGGTGAACAATATCAATTAGAATTAAACCAGGATATATTAAATTCAGAAGAACCACAAACAATTTTTGTGAATAACAGTTTAGTTGAGGAACATCAATTACAAGCAGAAAATAGTTTGTTATCATCTTCATCAGTAACAATACCACAAGTAAATCAACAACAAAATCTTATTTTAGTAGATTATCCAACATTATTAAATGTAAATGATAATCATTTAATATCAAATGGAACTAATAATTTACCATATAATTTAATACAAACAACAAATACTAATGCGGATAATGATGATGCTGATAATAATAAAGAACAAAATACAAGTATAAAAATGATAACAGCGAATAAATCAAATAACGATAATAATATTATTCATGCAAATAATACTAATGAATTTATTGCATTTAATAATCAAAATTCAATTATAACAAATAAAATACAAAATAATAAAAAAAAATTAAAATTAAATAATAAAGATTTAATTGAAGTTAAACCAATATCTGAGAAATTATTAAAAACAAAATTAATTGAAGTTGAATCAGTAAATAATTTAAATAATAATAATAATAATATAAAATTAAATAATAATGATATTATTTCAATTAAATGTTGTGATAATAATAATAATAATAATAGTAATGACAGTCATAGTAATAAAAATATAAAAAGTTTACCAACAATAACTGCACCATCGCCAACAAATGATAAAAATGAAATTGATTTTGAAGATTTTATACCAACATTTCAAATAATTGATAGTAGTAATTTTAATAATTAAATTATTAATTAAGATTATTTAAAATAAATAAATGCAGGCATATTTTATTAACAAAATAATGATCAATTATATAATTTATATTAGTTAATCAGTTAAGTTAATTCTTTTTTAATTTAAATAAATGGGAAAATATTCTCAAAGAAATTATAGAAATAATTCCAGTTATCAGTTGAGAAAATTGTAACTTTAATTTAATGTTAAAATATGATGAAAGGCCTTTAATAATAATCACAGGTGAAATTAATT
The DNA here is from genome assembly GCA_963942525.1 of Ptychoptera contaminata. Classification (NCBI taxonomy): domain Eukaryota; kingdom Metazoa; phylum Arthropoda; class Insecta; order Diptera; family Ptychopteridae; genus Ptychoptera; species Ptychoptera contaminata. Next base: position 46,981,867 of record OZ012636.1, on the reverse strand, counting down.
TTATATAATGAAGAAGACAAGCCTTAAAGTATACACAAATAAAATTATTGTAAGACAATAAATAAAAAACTATATTAATAAATTAATAAAATTCTATTTTGATAAACATATTTTCTAGTAAGAAATATACTTCTTAGAATGTGAAAATATGTTAAAAACTGGTGAGAATTTATTTATATGTATTTTACATAAAAATGAATAAATAAAACATTATTTTTTTTTGTGAATGTAATTCTAATTTCTTTTATTAAATATATAAATAAAATGTACAAAAAATGTGATTAGAAATATATTTTAAATAAAAAATAAAGAAAAAGTCTATGTAATTAGTTGCAATATCCATAATATGCAACTACCATATGTGGATATAGATTTATATTTTTTATTATTAATATTACTACCGGTTATGTAATTCCTACTGAATAAGTGTACATAATCTATTGTAACCTGTGTATAAATATTAATTTTATAAAAATTATTAATAAATTTATAAGTATATATTTTATAATAGATATAATTCATTATTTAGATTATAGTTATTATTTTTTGATGAATGATAGATGATCAACTTATTTTTGTATAAAGATAATAAATAATAAACGTACTCTTGTTGTCTTTTCTTTTTGGTTTAAGAAAACGTTTTTATTATTTCTGTACATGGATTATGGATTAGCGAATGATAATTCATTTATTTATTTATAACAAAAAAGCAACACAATAGCATCTAGACAGTAAAATTAGTATTTAAGCTGAGATGCTAATTAGTAGAATATACTTATATTTACATAGTTAACTTATATTTATTTTCTCAATTACTGATTTTCCATTAATATTCCTTGATAATTTATAATAGAAATCAACTCGTCCCAGTGACGTTATAAATTCTTCATCGTGGGTGATCACAATCAACATAAAATTATTAAACATTTTACGTTCATCAACTAATTTGTTTAATGCTTCGCACAGTGACAAAATATTTACACGATCTAAATTTGTGGTCGGTTCATCCAGGGCCAATATGCCACAACTATTGCTGAACGTTTCCGCAAGTGCAATTCGTATAATTAGAGACGCTAAAACACGTTGACCAGCACTGCACCGACCACGCATATCAATTTCAATATCATTTTTTGCTTGGATAACGCGGTAAGTAAAATTGCGTCGTTTATCTGCTGATTTACTATCCATATTTAATTCGTCCGTTTTTATTTGTATATAATCGATGTCGTTACCACGATAAATTTCACGCCACAGATCGCGAATCAATCTATTTATTTTCTCCATTTTCTCCGAATGGTATTTCATTAAACTCCACTCTAATGCCAGCCGGAATTGTGCCAAATCTTGGCTCATTTTCTTTAAAACCTCCACCTCATACAATACATGGCGATAATTTTTCAATGCATTTGCGTATTTACTTTTTTCCAACTCTTTTTTCGATAATTCAATCGTTGTTTTTATCTCACTCATTTTACCCAATATCTCACTACGTTTTGTCGTTACATTGTCCTGCTTATTAATTAAATCCATTTTCTCCTTTGTTATACTTGTAAAGTCTAAGTTCCCAATTGTTGATTTTAATTTATTGAAATTTTCCAGTAACAGAACCAAGTCATTTTCTAAACGCTTCAACTCGATATTATCCATTAGATCACGTTTTTTCAACTCATTACCATTTATTACTTTATTTATACTGTCAATCTCCTCATTATTTTTTTCATTCTTTTCGATTAATCGCGTCTTCTCATTCTCAAAAGTTTTCATTTGATTCCTTATTTTCTTTATTTCCTCATTTAAATTCATATTCGCCAATGTGATTATTTGTTCCGTAAGATTCTTTATTTTATTATTGAAATTCTTTATCACATTTATTTTCTCGATTAATAAATTATATTCTTTACGATTATTATTTTTTATTTGATTAAATTTATCTATTTGATCTTTAAAATTATTTTCGATCGGCTGCAAATCCATGGTTAGTTTTTGAATCTCTTCTTTTATGTGAATTATCTCATTGCAGACAGTCTCCTGTTGCTTCTTTAATTGTGCCAACGCTTGAACGCCTAGTTGCAATTTTATTTGTTTGTCTTTCATACTAAAAACATATAATTAAAAATTAATTGGGAAAATTCATAAATAAAAATTATATTAAATAAAAACTAACAGGTTCTTTTTCTCCCGCAAACTATTCATACGATCCGTAACGTTATCTAGATGCACTTGTAGTTTATCAATCATTTCGCGTTCATTTTTTAACTCAGCTGCAATCGTTGTACGTTCTATTTGTGCATCTTCCATTGACATGTCATTGCACAAGTCTTTTGGTAATTTGTCCTTTAATTGTTTTAATTCATTACTGATCGTTAAACCATCTTTAACTGATTCATCCAATATACTCATGTCGCCTAATAGTGAATTGGCTAATTGTATATGCATTTTTGGCTCAACAATTGCTAAATTTAAATTGTCCACTTCATTAAGAACCTCTAAAATGATACAAATTAGTAACGTGAGTCATGACAATTACAAATTTACAACCTTTCAATTTCTCCTCGGAATCTTTTAACTGATCTCGTAATTTAGGTATCTCAATATTTAATTTATTTATTTTTTCAATTATTGGCTTCAAGGACATTAGATCTTCATATTTTTTTGTCTCAATTTTTAATAATTTTTCTGTTTTATTAATTTTTTCTGGTAAATTTTGTATTTCATCATTTAATTCAGTTGATAAATTATTTACCTGTAATTACATTAAATTTGTTTAAATATTATTTTTATATTATTAATAAATAAACAAGAAAAATTTCTTACATCTGATGTAGTCATATCTTTGTGACATAGCGGACAACACGGTTCCGAATCAATTTTACTTATATAACGTTTATACAAGACTTCTGATGATTTATATGTACCGTGATCTAATTGAATTTTTGCTATATTATCCTTCAATTTTGTTATCACATCTGTATAGTCATTCGATTGACATAATTCATATACTTTATCTTCGCTCTCTTGTAACTCCTTTTCATTTTTCTTTAAATTTTCACGGTGATTTTTACGCGTCATTTGCAATTCTTGTGTCTTCATGTTCAATTGATTTATTTTCTTTTCTATTGAATTTATCGATTCATTTAAACTATCGTATACTTTCTGTACATTTCGTTTATAATTATCATTTATTGGTTTATTATTAAATAATTTCTTAAAATTATCGGAATGTTTATTTTTTAAACGTTTTATGTCCGCCTCACGCACCTCCAATTGTTTCTCCTTAACACTTATTTCTGCTAATATTTTTGTTATCGAGTTTAATAAAAATATTTTTTTATCAAGTTTTTCTAAATTTTCTTGCAATTTCTCACGATTCTCCTTTTTATTCGTTATTTTTTCCTTTATGTCGTTAACATTTATTGATTTTATATAATCGTCGTACTCCTTTGACACTTTATTTATATCATTTGTTAACGCTGTTAATTGCTGAGCTGATTTCTCTATGCTATTTATATTTTCTTGATTTTTACACTTTTCATCATTTAATTTGGAAATATTTTGATTTTTTAACGATAAATTACTCTCGATTGTTGCCTTTTGCTCGCGCAACTGATCAATTTTTTGTTGCAACGTTTTCTCTGTATCATCATTAGTTTTTTGAAAATCAATTACTCTTTTATCCTCTTTACTTATTGCCTTATTAATTTCATTTAGCAACGTTTTTAATACATTATTATTTGCTTCTAGATCAACATCTTCATGATCTAAATTTAATTTATCACATATATCACTGATAGCGTTTGCACGCTCCGACAATAATTCTTGTTCTTGTTGACGCTGATATATTAAGTTATTTAGTTTACGATCGGCGTCATTAATTTTATCATTTAATGCTTTCTCCTCTAATTTACCAGCACTTAATTTTGATTCGTAATCCTTAAGAACTTCCTTTTTTGATTCGATCGTTTCGTTGAATGTTAATACTTCTAATTGTAAATCATCTAAACTTCCAGTATACAATGTTTTTATTTTACTTTTTAAACTTGTCTGATGCTCCTGACACTTTTCAATTCTTAAATAATTCCATAATAAATACGAATTAAATCAATAATATAAATTCAATGTAACATACTTGGTTGTTAATTCAACTTTTTGACTATATAGTTTCGTCATTTCCATCTCAATCTTGTGTATTGTGGCTAAACGGTTACTTATTGGTTTTAAATCTGTCTCACAACGATCATGATCCTCTTTATGCTTTTCTAATTTCCGGATAGAAGCCTGAAGTTCCAATGCTTTTGTTTCAGATTCATTTTTTAAATGGTCCAATAGTTTCAAATCTCCTTCTGTAGTGACGAAACAAATTAAAAAAAAAAGATTTAAATTTCTTAAATTACAATCGAGATCAAACCTTTAACTTTTTGGAGATCAACATGTTGCTTTCTTAATTTCATAATTTTTTCAATTACTTTATTGTATTCAGTTGTGCCAAAAATTGCGTCGAATTTTTCTTTTAATTTCTTTGCTTCGTCAAGTGGCCAACTGGAATCTTCTTGATGGCAAAATATAACATTATTTAATATTGCCTTTGATACACCCATTGCCTGACACATTTCCACATTCGTATCTACACAACGCTTACCAATTGTGTTTTTTTGGCCATCTGTTTCATAGTGTATTGTCGCATCAATTGTTTCAAATTTAAGTTGATTTTTCTTCTGTGATGTTTTCATTGATCTGGTTACAGTTATTTTATTACCTTTTATGTTTTTTATCTAAAAAAATATAATTCTTAGTTTCAATATATAAACACTAAAGTGCTTAAAACACTACGTACCATTAGTCTAACTCTACCTAAACACTCATTTACATCAAATATTTTTGGATCATGAACAAAACTTTGGCCACGATTGCTGCCCGGTGGCATTTCACCGGTTAATGCATATTTTAAACATTCGATAATTGTTGTTTTGCCACAACCATTTGCACCTAATATTAATGTTAACGGTGCAGAAAATGTTATTTTCTATTAAAATTAAAAATATTTATTATCAATAGAATATTATTAGTAGAATTTCGTAACTAACCTGTTCATCATCCGCTTCAATTCCGAAACTTCTTATTCCAAAGATTGACATTTTCTCTATTGTTGACATTTTGATTTATTTATTTTATATTATTTAACTTTCTATAAGCTATCTTTTTGTTCTGTATTATAATCACCTTATTAAATATTTTTATAATAAAATATAATTTAATGAAGTTGAATTTAAACTATCTTGTTTATTTATTTAGAGGTTATGTTGGTTTATTATGTTTTTGCCATATAAAAATTGCGCACATATAAACATCAACAGGGTAATACATAAAAATTGATAGAAAATACAAAAAGCGTTCATTACCGTTGAAGGCTTTTAGAAAATACAAAACTTTTTTCCTTTTTTGATTTTTAATTTTCTTTTTTAATAATTTTATTAATTAAAAACTAAATTTTTATTTTTAAACATTTTTATATATATATATATATTTTTTATAAATTATTTACATACAATTTATTATTTTATTTTTATTTAAATAAAAACTAACAAAAAAAAACATTTTCTATATTACTTTTTTCCTTCAATTTTATTTTGAATTTGTTTCACAGTTGAGCCAGTCGTTGCATGACGTTGGAAAAATGTGTTTATTGAATTCATTGAACGGTACTCTAAATTATCAGCTAGACCCCATTCGGAGATACTTTGGTGTCTACCATTCGTATTTCCATTTTTGAATTCACGACCCTCATTATATTTTTCTAATAAATGTAATAAACAATCTTTGGTTGCATTTGCTGCTTCCTCCATAAAGAATGTTTGATGAGTATTTGGCGAGCAAACAGGAACATCACGACTCATTTGATTTATCCTAAATTTAGTGCGACGATTCGTTATCGGCCACGGTGCACCACCATAAAAACTATTATTATGTATTCCATTTATATCAGATGGACTCCTAAGGCTACCATTTCGTTTTATTGTAATATTTTCTGATCGTCTATTGCCAGGTAAATTATCACCAAAACCATTCTGTTGTTTTTCAAATTTCTCATCAATTTTTATTTTATTAATATTATTTCCATTTGTTATCAGTTTTGTTGGTAATAATTTTGCACCGAAACTGGATGTACTGCTAGTCGTTGAGGATGTTGATGTCGTTTTTGTTGAATAAAATGTTGAAGTGGATGTTGATGAAAATTTATTATCAGAAATCGATGTCGTTGTGGTTGTGCCATTCATTCCATTTGACTTGGTTGCTGAAAATGAGTTTGAACGATTGAATGTATTATGAATTTTATTATCGATTTTTCCAATATGACCATTCCCAATAATGCCACCAACACCCGGTGGACGTTTTTCCGTTAACGATGACGATGTTTTAAATTTAGGTGATATATTCACCGGTGACCTTATTGGATCTGTAATCTTTACAATGGCAGGTATACTAACAGAACGATTAAAACATTCAGATAATTTTGATCTATGTGTTGTGGGGAGATCTTCTGGCTTCTCTTTAATATCTGGTTTTTTTACATTATTATTATTCAATTCCACCGATGTTGTTTTATCATCTGCAAGTCTCTCGTAATTACCATTACCATTTGTTAGATTTTTATTAATTATTTCATTTAAGATATCCTCATTACCATTTGCATTTTTTTCGTTATTTATCTGAACATTATTCTTTAAGTCGGTATTTATCGATGATAACATTAGCAAGTGATCGGATAATTTTTTAATTTCATCAGCCAAATTGAATTTCTCCTTAAGACTATTCTGTTTTAAAACGTACGAACTATCGGAATTACGACGATCAAATGAATGCAAATAATTACGTAAATCTTTATCATTTGATCCTTCATCTGTCTGTTGATTTATTTGATTATTAGAGTCGTCATTATTGATTCCATTATCGGTAATAATATGATTTATTTCATCAGCTGAACCATTAGTTGGCATAACAGTGGTTATTATTGATGCTGTAGGTGATTGTTGCTCAGTATTTACAAAATCATCAATAGATTTATCACGTTCTAACATATCCTGACTACTAGTTAATGAACCACACGGTGATGGTGAACAACCTGCAGATGTTCCATTCTGTATTTTTATATAATCTAATTTCAGATGTTTTATAATTTTATGTGTTGTTTTGGTTTTAATTTTCATTTATGTTTTTGTCATTTGAATTTATTTATTTTATTTTATTTTATTTTTTTGCATAATTTTGAACAAAAAAATATTTATTTTTTATGAATTTAAATTAAAATTAAATTAATTAAAACAAAAATGGTGTAAAAAAATTATAACAAGAACAGGAAGATGGAAACAAGACACATGTCATCATCAGCAGCAGAACAATCAACAAATAACGATAACAATATTATTATTATTTTTTTTTGATGTAACATTTAATTAATTATGTTTTTTTTTTTCATATTTTTATTAAAAAAACAGTTTTTTTTTATGATGATTAAATAACAGCAAATCGATGATGATGCAAATTAATGGATAGATGAAGCATAGCAAATATATATGAAAGAAAGAAAGAAAGAAAAACGAATTAATAAATGATTTTTGTTTTTATAAAAGCGAATAATCTAGTTAAATTAATTAATTAATTAATAAATTTATTAATTATTTACATAGAAAACAAATGAAAAACATGAACAAAAAAATCAAAAAACAAATGAACGTCATGAAAAATATTTCATTTAAGTCACGTCATAGTATTTTATTTAAGCTGAAAATAAAAAACCCAAAAACTCAATTGACTTAACTTTATATTTATTAATTTTAATTATTTCTATCCAAAATCTTTAATTTTTAACGACTTAATATATGAATTTTTCACTTAATTTTGACTTATTTGACAGATTTAAGTCACATTTTACAAATTAAAATTTAAAAATATAAAAAAAAAAATTAAGCCAAGTCAATAAAATATTTGTAGATATTGTTTTAACTTTATGTATTTTTTCAAGTCTTGGGGAAAAGTGATTAAATTTTCAGCTTAAAATGCAAAAACCAAAAAGAAAATAAAATAATAAATTGATTTTCCAATTTGTCTCTAATTAATTAATCGATTTAAAAAAAATATCGAGTATTTTGTATTATTTAATGTAAAAAAAGTAAATTTATTAAAATTTATATATTATTATACCTCGTGATGATAAATTACTGACATCCTGTTGTGCAATTCTCTGTTTGTCCTGTAGTAGTTGCTCTTCTGTATCATTTTGTAAGTCAATAACTGGAACAATGTATTGTGTGCCTGTATCAAAAATATATGGACTATTTGGATGTTCACTCCAACGTTCGACAAATTGTTTTAGATTATCTTTCGTTTGGTCTAATTCTTCTGTCTGAAAGAAATTATCAATAAAATTCGTTTAATTACTTTTGAACAAAAATAAATTATTCAAGTTACAGGTGATTGTGTTCTTGCTTTTAATTTTGGTGGTGGTACTATGACAGGTTTTGGTGCTAATTGTGGTCTTATCGGTTTCTTTCTTAACCATTTATGTTGTAGACACTCTGTTGCTGTCATTCTTGATCTAAAATTATTATTATTTTTGTAAAAATATACATAAGATGATAGAGAATTAATTTTTCATAAGAATTTACCCACTATCCTTAACCAATAATTTTGATATAAAATCTATAGCATCTTCGGAGACATCCGCAAATGCGTCATCTTCAAAATCATATTTTGCTATTGTTACATTTGCCATTGTTTCAATATCTGTTTCGCCCATAAACGGTGATAAACCGGATAAACTAGAATTTTTATTAAAAAATAAATCTGTTTAGCTAGATAATCGTTTGTATATGCAAAACAGCTTAAAAAAAAATATTTTTGAAACTTTTAATTTAAAGCTTTTACAACTTTTTTATTTTCGTTGCTGTATTTTGTAACTTAATTTATTAATTCAACACAAACGAATATATGCTTAATTACTTATAAACGATACACGGTATAACAATACTTGAGTTATTCATTTAAACTTGTTAATAATAATTAAACGTATATTATTCTATGCGGAACGGATACTAATAATTTTGTTGGTAGATTAATATAATTATTAAATTCTATGATATGAGTCCTTATCCGATTATCCTTTCCGGTTTAATTGTGGTTAATATAAATGTATAAATAATTGATATTGCTTAAACGTGACGTATTAACGCACAGAAAAAAAATGGAATAAAAGGAGAAAAATGTTTATTCTTTTTTTTTGCGATAAAACGTGGTACCGTTTATAAGCGAAAATGTTTAACTCATTTTATTATGTTTGGTTTAATTTTTTTTTTATACATATATGTATTATATTATATTTAAATTGTTTTATAGAACCGGAAATATATCAATTTTAATTTTTTTTGAATGACCGAAAAATGGTTATAAATGTTTGCTAAAAGAATAAATTAATTTGACTGAATAATTAAAAATATGAAATTGCACTAGTTGTTTTATATTAATTATAAATTTTATTTTAAGGTAAATGATAGTCCTTTCTGTTTAGCCGTATAATTGATTTATGAATATACCACCGCGTGAATGAAGTATTTTTTTTTAACAACTTTCACTAGTCATAGTGATTTCGCGAATAATGTCTGTCACATTCAATGAGAGATTATAATTTATTGAATTTTATATTTAATTAATAAATTATTATTTACTTACAGTACATAACAAATGACACCAATACTCCACATATCAGTACCAAATGTTATTGTATCAAAATTAACAACTTCTGGGGCTACAAATTCTGGTGTTCCAAATAGTACCTAGAAAAATTAAAATTTTTATAATTTTCTATAGAATTTCCATTAATTTATAACCAATGTAAATGCATTACTACAATAATAATAATAAGAAAATTAAGAGATTTTTAACGATTTTTACATAATTTAACAGTAAAAAGACGGAATATAAATTCTAAAGTGACACAGAAATGTGTTTCACTGTTATGTATCCTTGGAGCAAAGAAAATATTCGGTAATAAAATGTGATAATAAAATAAAATGTGTCAGAATGAAGGTAGTAGTTGTGTTGATATTATAACAGCATTTTGACATAGATTTTTGTCTTTAAAATAGCAAATAGAAGATGGATAAAAAATTTCATAAAAAATATTTACATGAATTTATGACATTTGTTTTTCTTTAAATTTATATTTTCGCTTATAAGAAAAACAAAGATTTTTCTCTACCATTTGTCCTTTACGTTTGTTAATAAAATGATAATTTTTATGCCGTTTAAGGTATTTTTATTCTGTTTACATTTTTCAAAATGATAAGAATATAGGTAATGTTGAAAAATATTTTTGTCGAAAAATATGTTGACTTTAAAATGATTTATTTATATTTTCATTTTAGATGCATTGCGGAAAAAATAATATGGAATAAATTTTAGCGAAGTTGAAAATCATCAAGAAGAAATTTTTTTGAAGTAGATTTTTGTTTTGTTTTCAGTAAATTTAATTGAATTGTATTTAAATGAGTGAATTTTATTTAAATTTTTATATAGTTTTTGTTAAACGAATCCTTGATGCTGTAATATTCTCGATAAACTAGTGGGAATTGCAATTTGTAATCGATGAATATGCAGCGAAATATTGCGGAAAATCTCGTTAAGAGATACAAACTTAACGTTGCTTAATCTAAAGAGTGCAAAAGGAAAATATATGTTTATTTATTGTTAGAAATTTAGCTAATTACAAATACTACATTTGGTGTTTTTTCATTAAGAAAAGTAATTATTGATTAAAATAATAGGGATTTGAGTGATTATATTTATTTAAAATTTCAAATAAAATTCAAACAGCAAGCTGATATGTTTTTTTGGTAAATTTAATAAATAAATAAATAATTAATGAAAAATAATTTAAATAATTACCTGTAATTTTTTTTCCGGATCAAATTTTCTAGCCAAACCAAAATCAATGATTTTAATACGATTACCTTCACGTGTTAAACATAATATATTCTCTGGCTTTAAATCTAAATGTATAATATAATTTCTATGTACAAATTCAATTGCTTCGCATACTTGACGTACAAATATAACACATGCTTTTTCTGTTAATATAAAATCATCATCAATAACACGTTCAAATAGTTCACCACCATCAATTCTGTTTTGTTAAAAATATTTTGTCAAATTATTAGGTAAATAAAATTGAAGAAATAAAAATAAAATTTTTCTTACAATTCAAGTACAACACACATCATTTTACCAAATTCATATGCATCATATAATTGTATAATACGTGGATGTTGTAATTTATTCATAATATCAACTTCACGTTCAACATTACGACGATCATCACGTTTTGGTATTGGTATAAATTTACCAGCAAATTGTAATCCAGTTGTTTTTTCACAACATTTATATACGGTACCAAATTTACCTCTAGAAATTTATTAAAAAAACGAAATTTATTAATTGATTAATCAATTGTTATAATTTTCTTATTATTTGCATTAGTGCAAATACAAGCATTATGCAAATTGTCGATAAGTAAACACTGTGGTTTCTAGAAAATTTTATTAAAATTATTTATTTATCAAACATTATGTAAATAAGAAAATTAATTAGTTTTAAAGTATTTATTAATTATTTAAGTTTTATTTTTATTTTATTTAACGACATTAAAGCACTATTATTGCGAATTTAACTAGTTATTGCTGATCTAGTCATACCTTATGTAACATTTCACAGCAATAATGACACTTTAAAGCTCAAATAGTGTTATTCCGTTAAAAAATCATAATAAACTGACTAATTAATTCATTTAAAAATAGCAAAAACAATTTGTAATATTGCAAAATAAATTCATTAACATTTTTTTTTAATAAAAAGTTAAAACAAATGCAAAAAAATTACAATTAAAATGTAAATAAATAAAATAATTTATAATTACAGAAGAAACATTATTATTTTTGCTAATTAAATAAGAATTTTTCTTTAATTTAATGACTTAAAAGAAAAAGTAAAGAAAGAAAGGAAAAGAATAATTTCGTTTATAATAACATCGTAGTGTCTGATAATTAATTTTCGTTTTCTTAGTTTAATTAATAAAATAATAAAAAAATAATTAAATATATAGATATAATTTACCTTCCAACTTCAGTGATTAAATCATATAATTCTTTGGCATCTGTTCCACGCTTTATTGTTACATCGCGATATGGGAAAGTCTGTTCAATTTCTGTAAATAATAAATAAAATAATAATTAATACTGTTAAATAAATTAAATTTTTAATCGCATTTATTTTAATTAAAATAAAATTATTCTGAGTATTTATTAAAATAGTCACCAAAAATTTAAATAAAATAATTGTCTACGCTATTAAGTGGCAATCGCAGTGCATATACAGTGCGGTACTTAGTTTTGTAAAAGAAACTTGACAATGTCTGCAACGGTGAACGGCTCCTATTGTTTTTATATCACGAAATACCACAAACAAAAGTAAATTATTTTCGTTGTAGTATACTCTAAGAACTGGGTGTCTAGACCAACTGGGTACTCTATAAGTAACAAAGACGAATTAAATGCTTGTAAAATCCAAAAAACTAATGAACTTTGATGACGTGTATTTCTACAATAGTCGAGAAATATGGCCTAGTTTATTTGAATTTACAATCATCACCTGCTGTACTACATTATAACAGTATTACTTCTAATTTTTAAGAGAGTTTTTTTTATTTGGTTTAATAATAGCAAAAAATTAATTTTATTTATTTGTGTCTACCAGTTTCTTCTTGTTTCTTATATTTTCTTTAAAATTTTTTGTCTACACGCAACTTAAAGGAATTTTCTGTTTTCTATTTTAAATTGCAATTAAATTAAATACAGAAAATTGTTAATTCTTAAGAAAAGAATAAATATATTTTCTATTATTTATTTTATGTACGTCTATGTTGTTTAATAAAAATTGTTTTTCTTTTATAAATAGAATTAAATAAATTGAGTACAATTGTGCACGTTTTTTTTTTTGGTAGTTCTTGAAATTTTTTCTTTTGTACAGAAAACCACGTGATTAGATTTTGCAAAAATTTGGCAAAATTACTTTAAAAAAATATTTATTAGGCATGAAGGTAAAGGACGGAAGTAAAAAATTTATTTTATAATTTTTTTTTGTATTGTTTTTAAGAATAAAGTAAAATAATCGGGAAGGAAGGAAGGAAACGTATGACTAAGGTCATCATCATTATTTTGATAACGAATAGAAATAACAATAAACGATAATTAGATTTCAATATTTGTATTTTTAAATAACCGACAAAGGACAAACAAAAGCAAATTATTATTTATTATTAAAAGAAAAAAATATCGAAATAATAATTTTTCTCATCCTTGTTGCTAAGCTTATCAGGTTATTTTTTCTGCTTTCAAAACCAAAAAAAAGTTTAATAATAGGAATAACAAGTTAATAACCCACATACAAACATTTTTCGCTATATTTTTATTAATTAAAATAAAACAGAATTACTCATCTGTAGTTAAAATACAACAAAGCAAAATATATACACAACAGGTGGACTATGAATTTTATTTAATTATATTTTTGCTATTTCTTTAAAAATATTTGTTAAAATATTTTTCTCGCAAATTTATACGTTTTAACCTATATTGTCTTGATGACAATGCTATAAAAATACAATTTAAGCTTAGTTAATTTATTGTTGTTTTATCTCACCTTAATTATGATAAAGAGTGATTTGATTATCTAAATAAAAAATTAATTAAAGAAAATTTAGATTATTTTTTTTTTTAAATATAAATTTGATAATAAAATTTTTGTTATGTTTTTTCTAAATACATTTTGCGTATTTACATTTGGTTTTATGGCCCAATATACAGTTTTTTCTGCACTCAGTGCGACCCATAAAAGTAAGTAAAAAAATATTGAATTTACTAGACTTCAAGTCACGCAAAGATAAGAATTTGAAGTTTTATTTAATTGTTTTGATAATAAAGACATTTTGTACTTTGACTACTGCATTTGCAAATAAAATTGCTCACCAATAACACTTCATTTCTGGTTGAGATATGAAGATATTCTCTAGTATGTATTTGGATATCAATTAAAACTACCTTATCTACCAGTAATTTCAATAATATCGTATAACTAAATATTAGACTTATATATCAGTAAATAAAATTTTCAATTAAACAGAATAAAAAATCACAAAATCAAGTGAAAATTTTGTTTAAAATATTTAACAATTTCTTGCCAAAAATTCAATCCGATTGTACAAGAATTTTTGTTGAAAAATATTTCATTAAAATAATAATAATAATAATAAAAATGAATCTTGAAAGGCTGGCTACACATCTATTATATAGTATAAAAACTTCCTTGTTACCCACTAAATTTCTGCGACACACCGGATACAATAATAATAATAAAAATAAATAAATAAATAAATAAAAAAAATACAGTCATAATAAAAATAAATAAATTTCTTGGCAAATAATGTTATAAAATCGCCGAATATTTGCTTCATTGATCATCACAACAGTATATATATATATCAGCATCAGTATTATTTTGTGCTCAATAAAATTAATTGAAGATAAATTTTTTAATAAGAAAAAACAATGTGACATTGTTAATTTATTTTTAATTAATTATTTTTAAATATATTATTGATATTGTGCAATTAAATGCAAAAAACACTCAGTCTTGTGTTTTTGTTTCTTCATTTTGTTTGCTTAACGAAACGTAATATTCCTTGTGATTTTTGTTTCTTTTTCTTTGGTACAGAATGACCGAGAAAATATCTAACTATTTATATTGAAAATAGATTTATTATTGCTTCTTTTTTTATTATTTACATAATTAATTGTACAGTTTAATGTCTTTTTTTATTTAAGGATCTAATTTTATGTATTACTTTACTTTAATTATTATTTTTAAACTATATGACGCAACCATTTTGGTATAATATTGACGTTTTAATTCAATTGTTTTTACTTCTTAAATGAAATATTTAATTTATTTTCCTCTAGTGTTTATTAACAATTAATTTAACTAATTTAATTAAAGTAAAAATTAAACTTTCAATTTAAATTTTTCTTATAAAAATTACGCAGCATAAAAAATAAGACAGAAGAAAATTATTAAATTCCTTAAGTATGTTAATTGTTTTATAATTTTCTATTTAATTTAATTAAATTGAATAAATTATTTTTAATAATTTAAATAATAATTAAATAGCGAGAGAAAATTTATACTTGAGTAATAATAATTTAACTTAAATAATATTAATAAAGACAACTTTAAGTGTAAGAAATATATTTAAATCGCAAGAATTTAAGAAATTTTAATTATATAAAAATTTTCTCTTTATTATTTATTTATATATAAAAGCTAATTTGCTAATTAATAATAATAAAAATATTAATTAAAAGATTAAAAATAATTTACATTGATAAATAAGTGACTTTAATTTATAATTTTATGCAAAAAATTACAAAAAAACACACACAAAAAAGAATAAAAATTAATTTTTCAACTAATTAATTCTGTAATTTTTGCTCATTAATTAGTTAAAATATTAATAAATTAAATTATTTTATTTTTTAATAAAATATTAAATATTTAATGCAATTTAAGTAAATTTATATGTTTAAATCATTAACGCTGAATCTACTTTTCAATGCATTTAATCGCACTACACATTGGCATTATTCCATTTTTTTATATATCCACAGATATCCACAGAAACAGATAAAAAATTGCATTTTTTACGTTTTTCGCTATTTAATTATTAATGAATTTTTTTTTGTGGAAAAAACAATTATTTTTTTCTGGCTATGAGATTTAACGTTGTAGCATCGGGTTATGTCTGTAACCACCGTGTTTTGAGGTAGATACATGGCTTTTTATTATTTGTTTATTTAGAAATAGTGGCTTTAAGTGTATGCAATTAGCTTAAAGGTTGCTGTTCGTTGAAATTAATTGAAATAAAAAATCCAATCAGGAAAATTATTACTTTGGTATTAGAAAATTTATATAAAGCTTATTACACTGATTGCAATATTTGTTAGCTAGATTTTAAATTATAATAATTGATAATCATTTAACAATTTATGAGCTTTTAACGGAATTCTCAATAAAATAATTTTTAACACTTGTGTCTTGCTTAATTCTGTAGAATTATTTATTCTTTAAATTCAGTTGATTAGATATTTATTCAGCAATTGATAGTATTTTCAAAGTACCACTGTAATTTTATTGAATTTATTAAATAGTTTTAATAGATTTTTTGCCATTTAATGAAAACAGCGAAAATATCTGTAAAAACAGTAAAACAATACAAATTTCGCTTAACATGTGATAATTATCAACCTTTTTTATTTTTAAATAATAAATTATTAAATTATTATTTTATTTAATTACTTTGCTGATGTTATATTTTATAATAAAATTTATTAATTAAACCTAATTGATGTTTACTTATTAAAGCATAATTTATTTACATTTAGATCAACCAGAAGTCTGTGTTAGCAAACAGATTTTATTTTTACTTCGCAAAAAAAGAAAAAATAAAATAAATAATTATTTTTCATTTATCTACTCTCAGCATATAAATTTAGAAACATGATTATGAATTACCTACGCTTTCTTTTTTTTTTTATTAAATTCGTCTTTAGTTTACATTGTGTTAATGAATAATAAAGATTCTATTGCTATAACGTCTTTTTGACTAATTAACAGGTAGTTTAGGGGGATATAAGGTTTAAAAATGCTTGAACAAAAGAAAATTAACATCATTAAACAATGTAAACAGTTCAAATCGCATAATCAACAAAAAAAAATGTAAACATTTTTAAATTGAAGAGAAAAAATAATAGAAATCGAAAAGAAAATATTTTCTTAAATAAACAATTAAAAAAAAATATCAATATCTAAGATAGGAAATTCCAATGAGTAAAATCATAATTAAAACGCAATAGTCTGCAAAATAAATTTTCTTTTTTTTTTACGCAATTGCTAGTCAAATACAAAAAAAAACACTTTCTTCCTTCCGTTAGATTTCCTAGCATTTCCAATTAATGATAATAATAATAATAAAGAAAAATAACATCTACTTTGCATGTCGATTAATTCAGTTAAAAGTATCCGCCATTTACTTGTTTTCCTCTGTATAATTTTATTAATAAAATCATTTTTACTACTCTGTTATAGAATTTTTAAATGGTAATGACATTTTTATTTAAATATTCAAACATCGGGGTTATTTAATAAAATAAAAATTAAATCAATTGAATATCGTGTAGTGTTAATATACATGTTTAATTATTTTTTTTATTTAATTTCTATGCGTTTGCATGTTATTCGCGATATAAATAATTTTTTTTTTTGCTCTTTTCAAAATTTATTCAAAACATGAAAACATATATTTTTTTCGAATTTCTGTTTTCTGCCTCTTCTTGTTTTAGTTTTAGTTTGAATTTCCGTGAAATGTGTTTCAAAAGTTTTACAAGCATGAGGAAATTTGATGTTTATTACTCAGGCAAAATGATGTTTTTTTTTTAATAATAAAAACAGATTTTTTGAAATTTTTGCACAAAAAACATAAATAATAGTTAAATTATTGTTAAACATACAAATTAATAAATATTTACATGATAAAGCATCAGTTAAAGCCTTAACATGGCAACATTGGGATGACAAAAGTAAAGACGAAAAATTAAAGAAAATAAAAATAAAATTTTGTCAATATGCCAAAAATAATATTGAAATGAAAAAATAAAATTACTTTTTATATTGTTATTTTGAGAAATAAATAAATAAATATTTAAATGAATTAAAAGTACATAGCACAAAGTTTTCTTAATTTTATTTCGAAAACATAAAAATAACAAAATGAAAAATTATTTGTTGAACAAAATCTGCAAATATTCGGTCGAAAATATACATTTTTTTTTTAGTTTTATGTTTAAAAATAATAACAAAAACAAGACTTATGTCTAGCAAATTAATTAATTAAATTTTTATTTTAATTACAAAAGTTGATTAAACAGAAAAAAAAAATGATTAATTGTTAAAGTTTTCGCTCATTTTTAGACAGATATAGAAGGACAGAAGAGTACTTGAATGTAATAGGAACGTTTTGTGCAATAGTTAGTTAAGAAATTCCAGAAATTAAGGTCCTAAAGACGACAAGTATATGGGAAAAAAGAATACAATGGTATCTGAATGATATTTATTGCATTTTCAATTGAGAAGTGACACTTAATTTGTGTAATAAACAGAGTAGCGATATACATTTTTGGCATAGCCTCGATGCAGCTCGTAAACAGTAAATACATACATATATGTAAAATTTATTAATTCGCAGCCTATTGACCACAGAACGGTTGACCATAAGACGATTGGTAATAGCGGACCGTTGATCAACCGTCCTATGGCCAATAGTCAGAATAGGCAATTTATTGGTCTTATATTCATAAAGAATATCTAATCGTTTTTATTTCATCTAGTAGAAACACCTTTAAAAGTAAAACGCTAATCGTTGCAACATTAAAAGTATAAAAATTTCCATTCCTCACTCATACCGTAATAAAAAATAAACTCTAAACAAACAACAAAAAAATAATTAAAAATAAGAAAAAAAAAATGCCACAGATGATGATAAAAAGTAGCAGGCGGGAGACATTAAACAAATACGAAAGAAAAGAAGAAAATTTCTTAAATAACAATAAACAAATTGAAGGAGTCAAGTTTAAGTTAGGCAACAATGAAAAAAAAAATGAATAAAAAACTAAAGCAAAGAAATCACAAAACCTTCACATTGTAATTAGAAGAAAAAAATAAAAAACACAAAACAACGGAACAACGAAGAAAATTAATAAAAATGAAAAGAAAAACACTTTACACATCAAAATAACGGTTTCACTGTTGCCTTTGTTGTTGTTCTCTTATGCTAAATAAATATAAAAATAGATTTTTAATGACCCTTCGTCGTTTTAAATTAAAGACATAGAAAAAATTATGTTTATAAGATGAGAAAAAAAAATAAAATAATACAAAGAAGTTAAAAACAGAAAAAGGAATAGGAAAATTAAATTAAGACGACAAAATCAATATAATATAGCAAGTGATACTTTACCACCATCACCACCAACACTGTCATTATTACAAGAAACTGTAAGTAATAGGAATGCCAACGACAATAGAACGAAGGCAATATCAATAATAACATAAAAAATAAAATAATTGTGATTTAATTATAGAAAAATAATTTCTTTAAAAATGGTCAACAAAAAAAAGATGACATTGAATTATAAATAATTTAATTATTTCTTGTGTTTATTTATTATTATTTAATTGATTTATTAATAATTATGTAATTAAATAAATTTTTATTTATTTTTTCTTAACTAATTATCACCAGTTGACAGTCTTGTCATGGATTATGTATTTATTTATTAAATAAGTTATTGGATGTAATGTCATAAATGTTAACAACAAGTAAAAAAATATATACATAATGATGATGTTGAAAATAGATGACTGATCTGCTGACTGTTAGAGAATGTTGTTTATGTTATTTCAGGTGAAAAATGTTATTATTTTGTTAATTATTTAAGAAGAGGATTTTCTAGCGATTTCTTATATAAATTTTTATGATTTAAGCGTATTTGAATTTGCTTTTTTTTGTATCTTAGATGTTTGTTTATGTAATATGTTGATTGATTGTGTTTAAATAAGTCGCAAAAATCTGTATGTGTGCTGTTCTTTATGAATAATATTACTTTGCTACTTCTTACAAGTATATTTATTTAGTCTCTGTAATAAAAGTTAATATATTATTTGGATAGATATGTTAAAAGCAGTGATTTTCTCTTTTTTTTTAATGATTTAGAGACTAAATTATAATTTTCGCAATAAAAATAATAAACTTACTTAAGTATAAAACAAGTAAAAAAAATACCTTTGCGTAACTACAACAAGTTAGTTTATTTAGTTTATGTAAAATTCGCTTTTCTTTCAACAAAAATATGTATACAAATTTTTTTTGCTCTTTTTAATTTTCCGTTTTTTCTTTTTTGCGTAAATAAACAAATAAAAAATTTTCAAAGTTAATAATTTTTTGTTTTTTCTTTTTATAAATTTTTATGTAAACATTTCAGTTTTGTTTTTGTGAATTAATTTTAATTATTTAATTATTTACAAAAACAAATATATATAAATTTGTACGCGAGTTTTCTTTATTTATTTTTTCTTAATGGTTTTTGACGTGTGTGTCCTTTTATTTCGCTGTTTATTTTGTTGTGGAATTAATTTTCATTGTTTAAATTTTTTTTATAAATATTTTTCTCTTTGCTTTTCTTTTCTCATTTTCTTTTTTCTTTTTTGCTGTTTAAAAATAGCAAAAATATATGAAGGTTATATTGAATATTTGTTTTAACTCGTCATTTTTTACGCTGTATTATCTTACATTGTTCATACGTGATGCATAATGATTATTGAAATAAAAGAAAAAGCTCAAGAAAATATAAATAAAAATGTTTGCAAAATGAATTGTACTGAACTGTACAATTACTATAAATTAAGCAGAAAAAAAAGAAAACAAACCAATTAATAATGAGAAATAAAATTTGTTATTATTATTGTTGTTTAAAATTAAAAATTATTTCTGTGTTTACGTTGGCCAAAGTTAATTGTCTGTTTATAACTGGCCAATGTTCTTGTTCCAACAATTAATTAACCATATTTTGACAATTAAAAGCATTCATTACCAAAACGGAGCGATGATTTACGTTTGGGTTATATGAGGTTTTCTTCTAGGACAGCCCTTTATAAGTAAAGAATTGACCGTTGATAAATAAATCTAATTAATCAACACTCTTAAATACAAAAGGCCATAGTTAACGCAACGAAATCGTAAGAAAGTTGTGGTTTTAAAGTGTTTAAATATTCTGAGAAACAATTATTGCAAATTTACTTATACAATCCGGATTATTTAGTCTATTGTAATTCTTGGAATTAAACTGTCTATAAAAATGTGATGAATAAAATAAATAATTAGTTAAATATTACTACTGATTACTTGAATGAATGAATGAATGAATTATTTTCACTGTGTATCTGTGCCTTTTCTTAAAATTTTCTCGGTTATTTTTATGATTATTTTTTTATAACTTTAGTGTTACGACTTTAATACGATGACGTCTTTGATGTCATAATTTTTGTGTTTTTCTAATAATAAATTTTAGTTTTCTTTGAATAAAACAACCTCTAAAAATATAACCTATTTACTGGAAACAGGTGAGACGTAATCTGTTTAAATTTAACTCATTTCTTTGAGCAAAAATTATTCATAATAAACAAAAAAATTTATAATTAATTGATTAATTCGTTGATTAGTTAAACTGAAAAAAAATATTGCTAAGATTTAATTAATTAACTAATTAATTCTTGTGCAACTTTGGCATTTGATTTATTTAAAATTCATGAAAATTAATTAAATTTAAATACACAAAAGAAATAAAAAGAAATATTATTTTGACATAAAATTAAATAGACATTTGCTATTTCTAGTAATAAATTCTTAATTTAATCAAAAGGATTAAAATTTGTTTATTATTTTATTTGTATAAATTTATCGTTTTGTTTTCTATCCTAATGATTGTTCATGATCAAGTGAAAAGTTATAAAATTCATTATGTCAACTGTTTAACTTTTAAATTAACTTAATTAATTAATTAAATGTTTATAAATCATAAATAATATTAGATAATAATAAATAATGTAAATAAAAATCCTATAAGTAAATACAAAGTAATGAATCATCAGAAATATAGCAGAGAAAACCGAATAAAAACTTTAATAATTTCCCCAAAAGAAATAAAAATAAATAATATCACCTGTCAAGAGTTTTATCATTATTATTTTTTATTTTTTTTTTGTTATTATAAAAGTCAAAAATCTAATATTTAACTCATCATCAACGGTTTTGTTAAATTCTTGGCAAATATACTAAATTTACATTTTCCATACGAATTATAAAGCATTCTTGCACGATTTTCTTTACATACCAAAAAATATTATTAATAAATATTTAGTTTTGAATAATAATAATAAAAAAATAATAATAAACACGAGATTAGATCAATATTTGTTTAAGAAACGAACAAAAAATAAAAAATCCTACCACCCACTACAATTTTTATATAATTTCAATTTTTTTCGTTTTGTTTTATTAAATTTTTCATTATCAATTTTGAATATAATTTGTATTAAATAAACAAAAATAATTGAAAGTCATTTGACTTTATTAAAATAGCAAGACAAAAAGAAAAAAGGAAAAGCAAAGAAAATAGAAGAGAAAAAGAAAAAACTTTCTTTATTCAGCGTATATTTTTATATATATATTTATAGCATCCCGTCTGGCAAACAGTCAGATACTTTTTATTGCTTTTAGTGCTTTAAAGAAGTAACAAAGTGATAGCAAAACAAAATAACATAACATAATCTTATGGTTGTTTAAGGATGGGCGAATAAACAAAATGTTAAATTGAGGGTGAATTGTTTAAAAAAAGAAAAATTTTATATATATTTTTTCATTACCAATAATCACCCAAAATCCACCCGTATCTGGCAGAACTTTACAAAAAAATAAGCACACAACAACCAGTTTTAAAAGAAAATTAAAATAATAATAAAAAAAAAAATGTATATATTTGCGAAAAAACGCTCTGAACCCAACATATTTAAAGTCATTGAAGTAAGAAATAACGAGCCACAAACATTAATAATAAAAAAAGCACGAAAGAACTTTTTTTTTCCAAAAAGCACCAGCACCAGCACCACTACTCACAGAAATTGGTTTAAACTTGAACACCCTAAACGGTAATTTCATGTTTATGCACAAATATGCTTGTTATTATTTTTTATGATAATTTTCTTCAATTTTTTTTTTATTATTATTATTTTATAATTTAAATAAATGTTTGCCACCACCTTACGACCCCAAATATAATAAATTTATTAGAAATAACAAGAAACTAGTAAACGAATTATTATTATTATTTACAAATTAACAACCAAGCTTTTATGATCGAAGAAAGCAAAACAAAAATAGAAAAATTTCGACAATATCAGTGGCACTGCCACTGTTCTAAAGTGCAATAGAATAAATTTTTCATTTTTATTGATGTGGTTAACTCGGTTTCTTCTTTTCTTAAATTATTTTATTACGGAAAAACATTTATTTTATGGAATTATTTATTAACTTTACTTTGTTTTTCCCATTTAAACAAGCAAAATTGACTTTATTAATGGTAATTGGATAGATTTTTCATTTAAAATTGAATAAATCATTAAAACTATGCCGCATGTGGTAGATTTCACGTTTTCTTATTATTATTATTAATACATTTGTTATTGTTTTCTGAACACAAGGATATACCATTTTTTTCATTAATTTAATTATTTTAATTCTGTTAAATAAATTTTTGCAGTTTGTCAACATACTAACGTCATAAATTTCTAGCACAAATGTACGGATTTGCCTATTAAATTCACATGTGTTTTAGTTAAAAGAAAGCAATAAAGGAATAAATTTATTTCACAAAAATATATTTATCGTAGTCAGTAATTGATGATAACCATTTTATTGTAGCGCCGGAATGTCAGCTTATATGTAAATTTTGCGAAAAAAAATAAATAAATAAATAAATATCAACTGTAAGTATTTTTGCCAAATAAAATGACGCATAAAAGATTAACAAAAATAAAACATTTAATAATAAACTTACCACCCACAGGATCTGTTTCATCCACATGTATCATTTTGATGAATTTTCTCCTTTTTTTTTTAAATTTAAATAAAAAAAAGAAAAACTACAATTTAAAATAGAATTAACAACAAATAAACAATGTTTAAACACATTCACATTAGTTTTCACCTCACTTAATACAGTTCTTTTATGATTATTATTTAAATGACAACAAATAAAACATTTGTTTGTCCACCAAAACTATTATGTACACTTTTTTTTATTAATTAATTATTTATTTTATTTGTTTTTCTTAATTTAAACGAAATAACAAAATGAACAAGAACAAGAATAAAACATAAAAATCATCACATGTGGTAGAAATATGTTAAATAGAAAGCAAAATACAAAAAATATTTATTAACTTTGTGACAGTATAGGAACGATGACATTCGTGACTATACCGACGACGATTTATATTTATTTATTTTAATTTTATTTTTAAATAAATTTTACTTTAAATCACATTTTAAATAATTAAATAATAAAAAAAAAAATAACAAAACATTAACACTTTTCAATTAAAAGCGAATTTTCGCGTACAGAACTTTGTGGTTTTTTATTTTTTATTTTTGCACACAATTAAAACACAAATCACTGCTAAAATTAAAAATATAAAAAGAAAATTAAAATGAATTAATAATTGCTGACTTTTTTATTATCACAATTTAATTGCGTAGCTAAATAAACCTAAATATTTTATTTAATTGATAATTTATATAATTTTATTATTATTTTCATTAGAAAATAATTTACTAAACAAATTTGAGGTTTTATACTTAACAATTCACAATGAAAAATTCTTATTATTAATATTACTTATTTATGTACTTTAATAATATTACAATTAATTTATTAATGATTTTGATTTTATTTTAAATTTAATATCAAAAGTTTAAAAATTTATATCAAATTAATAATAAACCAGTGCATTGTCGAGCATGATTAATTTTGTTATTTTTTTCCATAAGATAAGAATTTAAAAAAAAAAAAAATAGCAACGAGCTAACAATAATAAAAATAAAATAATAATTTTTGTTTAGTTATTTTTAATCACAATATTTTTTTGAATATATATATATATATATATACATATATATATATATATATATCTTGATTGATAAGATAACAATATACAAATGTATAAAAAGCAGATAAATGTCTGTTGACTGGAAAAAATTATTTATTGTGAATAAATGAGTGTTTTATTCTTCGATTTTTTTTTTGACTGATTTTACTGAAATTTATTTCGCGTTTTTCTTTTATTTTTAACGTATTAACAGCGCTACTGTATGACTATATGTGTTTATTTTTATAATTAAATTGACAGAGCATAATGCTTTGTTTTGTTTTTTCTCCAACAAACACGTGGAATATATTATTATTATTATTTTTTAATATTTTAAATAAATAATAATTAATTAAAATAAAGAAAAATATTTCATTTTATTTTTGGTGTATATTAAAGCTATATTATATCACAATTAGTTAAAATAAACAGTGGAGCAGCCATAGTATTTATTTACCCGTTACATTTGTCTGATGTCATTATATGATTCTTCTACTTTGTTTATTAACAAATAAAGAAATAATTTTATTTTGACGTGTTTAATAAATTCATAAATGATAAAAATAAACCCTCAAGCAATGATGTGTGTTTTATGCTTTATGAAGAAAGAAAATAAAGCAACTCTTTTGAATTGAAAATTTATTATTTGCTTAAAACAGATACTGAATTTTTATTTAATTAAATTAAACAGTATTTTTTTTTCTTCATTACTACAGTTAAGTCATGTAACATTAAGTCAAATTCTATATTTAAATATTTTATTTATTTTTATAATAAAAATAATAATAATAATTTTTACAGGAATGAAAAAATGCGAATACAAATGCTTCACTATCTGATTTTTGCTTATTTATTTATTGTTCAATTTTGAACTTATAAAACGCACATGATGTATGAATTTACCAAACAGACATATTAATTAATTAGATTTTATTTTTGTTTAATCAAAAAAATAAACGTGACGCCATATACGAAAATAAATCGAAAATATTGAACTTAAGATTAGGACTTAAGTGCGTTGTTTTTAGTCTTTTTTCATTTTAAATATTAAATGCTTTAATTTTTCTATATTATTTTTATGTAAATTAATGATGACTTATTTAATTGTTTTTCTATTATTTTTATTTTAAAAGTATTTTAAGTTGTATGATATTATGCTTATAAATAAAGTAATAAATCACGCTGTGAGTAACCTCAAACAGAGTTTAATTGCAATAAATAATTAAATAAATTAAAAACATTACTTAATTTATATTCAATATTCCTGGAATAAATTCAAATTCAGTTATGTTTAGAATTAGTTTTTTTTTTTGGATAAACAAAATGCAGAAGAAAGAAATACAATTTCTATGGCGGCGCCGTATATATATATATATTTAAATTTTGTTTTTTGGTACTATTTTAGAACTGAAAAAAAAAACGCATGCAATAAAAATTCCAACAAGAATAAAACTGAGAAAATAAGAAAAAAAAAACATCAAACTTTCTATAGAAGTAAAACACAGATGGAATGAAAACATTTAAACATTGAAGAAAATAATTAATTTCTGTTTAAGCATATATATAGTTTAAATGGATAAATTTAGAAATGCATTTTTTTTTCGATAAAAAACAAAAAAAACGTTAGTTTGTTAAAATAGAAAAACTTTTTGTTTTAATTTTAAAGTTTGAATAAAATTTAAATAAATTTCTTTTCAATTTTGTAATAAACGAAGAAAAAAACCAACAGAGCACAGTGAATGACTAATTGCGTTTATTTTATATAAAATAATTCACCTTCACAGATTTCCCTTAAATGGTATTTATATTAACACTTTATCACTTTATTTATTATATTTTATTTTAATTAATTAATAATTTTATTGACTAGATATATAAATTTAATTTAATTTTTTGGTCCTTTTAATCATTATACTTTAGAACGACACATAAAATGTTAAAAAATTTTGCGTTTTGACTAGCAATAATATAACAACAGTCAAACTCCAACTGTTAAGTATTTAGGTGTCGTCCGTTTTATTATTTGTAGAGATGAAAAATAACTACACAAAAAAAAAAAAAATAGAATAATAAAACTAAATTTTTCATTCGGTATGAGCTGGGTGTCGTGATTTTTTTTTGTTTTACTTATTTTGAGAAGAGAATAAAAATAACAGCGAAACACTTGGTTGAAGAAAATTTTTATTTTAGAAAATTCTTTAATTTTTAAGGTTTTATTGTTTTTCCTCTTCTTTTACTTTTGCTTCGTCTTCATCATCATCATTATTTTTGTTACTCAATTCAATCTCCCATTGATGTTATTTTAATATAAATTTTTTCATTTATTCTTTTTTTTTCTTACATATTCTAACCACTCTCGTAATTATACTGTTATTATAAAACACATATATAGTATTTATAGTGTGTGATATGTGGTTCGCTTATTTTCAGTTATGTATATGTGTTTTTCTTTAGTTTTCCTTTTTTTTTGTATTTTATTTTTATACATACAGTATATTTATTTTATTTTAGTTTTGCTGTAAAGAACATTGCGATGGTTTTTCATGACGTTATAATAGAAGTAACAATGATGCTGTAATTTTCACATATATTTATGTATAGAAGAATAAAGAAAAAAAAGGAAGAAATTACCATCACAATGTAACGTAAATGTTTATTGTGTAGAAAAGTTTATTCTTTTTCTTGAATATATTAACGAAAGAGTTAAGAGAGATTTAAATAGAAGAAGAAAAAATCATTAAATATTAAACATGTTTAATATGAATAATAAGAATAATAATAATGAAAATAATTCTAAAAATGAAAATGCATAAAAAATAAATATAATTTATATAGATAGATGCAATTGTAGTTATAATGGATAGACAACAATGACGGCGTCACATTGCATTTAAATAAATATGAAGACAAACAACTGCAAAATATATTATAATAAATACATATTATGTATATTTAAGTAGTAAATTATGTACACAGGAAGACTGATTTTAATGTTTAGTAGTCAATGATAATAATGTATTTACTTTGTTTTTATTATTTTATATTGAGCACACATATAAATGTCGCAACGTTACATATTTTCGCAAAATAAACAGAAAATCATTTTTAAGTATTTTTAATAGAAATAAATAATTATTTATTAATAAAATTTAATAAATAATAATAAATTTTAATTATATATTTTTTACTGTGCGTTACATACCAAGGACACCTTTGATAATTGATAATTAATAAATTCTTTAAAGAAAAGTTAGCCTTTGCATGTAGCATTGAGACAAAGAAAAATGTAATTAGCATACTGGACTAACTCTTACTTGTCAGGATAAATTTGATGCTACTTGTATTCTTCTGTATTAAATCTGTTTAAGCACAACATATTAACGGTCAATTAATGGATTGGATTTTAATTAACTTTAATATGAAAAAACTAACAACATGCAGGTTTTAAATTTCTCTTAAATCGATGATAGAAATTTTATTTGTAAGAGATACAGGAAATTTACAATAACAGCCAAAATAAACGACAAGAAAAAAAAATATGATGAATAAAGTACATACCGTAATATAATAGAAGAAGATGATTCTTGCATAATAATAATAATAATAACAATAAAAAAATAACCAAGAAACAACATTGTTAGCAACATTTCAATGAAGTCGTTACGGTTAATAAAAAAAATATTTTCATTTCTTTTTTTATTATTTTTATTGCTGCCATACAACATCGAAAGTAGATAGTAGGTATGGTAGTTAACCCAACCAAAAAAACATTAATAATACAGGATGGGGCACGTTGAAAAATGTATTTAAAAAATAAATAAAAAATCTATATGACTTCATTTACTTCATTCACGGTATTATGGTGTCACTTGTTTTGTAGGGTTGCAATGTCACGTCCATTTTTATTGCTGTTATTTTATTTCGACAACAAAGAAAAAGGGAAAATATAATAATCGTGTTAAAATTGCGTGAATTTTTATTAATATTTTCATTATTATAATTTTTATTATTAAATTTCAACTTGTGATAGGATTTTTTTTTACTTAATATTTACATTTATCACTTTCATAAAAGAAATTGCGAATTAAAAAACGCGCAGTAAATTTGATTGTGTTTAGAAATTGTAATTTTCCAGTAATTTAAATTGTATAATTTTTTAATGTTTAATTAAATTAAATTTATTTATTTTTTCTAATAAAAAAACAAGTAGATATATTGTAAAAATTATTTATTTTTATTATTTTCGTGTAGCGAGAACAAGAAACAATATCAAGTCCTTATGAAAAATAAAATTGAAATAATAATAATAATCATAAAAATTGCAAATAATTATTTACTTCGGTATAATAAAAGGGGAGAGCATATATACACATACTCAAAATGAATAAAATTGTTGATTTATTAAAATTAAATAAAAGAAATAACACGGAAAATGAAGAAAAATAAAATGAAAAGAATATTGTTCGGCGGTATTTTTATGCGTTTTTAGGTTCGTTGAATTTTATTGTTTTTTTTCCATCGTCTTTGTCTTCTTCTTTAACTTTTCTTTTATTTATTATCAATAATAAAAGCACACATAGACACGGAATATCGATGGCAAAAATTTATGAATCAATAATTGTAAATTTTTTATTTATGCTTTACAAAAGATTTATTGTGTGGTATTCGATTTTTTTTTGTGTGCGGTTAGATAGACATAATCGTTTGGAGTTTCTTTTCTGTTTTTCTTATTTTTTGGATTATTTATTCAATAAATTGGGGGTTTTTTTTGTTTCGGTGAGGGAATTTTCTTTAACTTATTTTGTTTTCTTTAATAAATAAATATTTATCAAGTGTTTATTACATTTCTTAATGGAATTTTTTTTAAATTTATCTGAAAAAAGCTTCAGATTGTATAATTTATGAATTTTTTGCATTCTAACGAATAAATGTCATTTAAAAGCTTTATTTTTACTAAGAAAATTTCTAAGTAGCCTTAGCATGCATTTTTAAATAAAATTTTATGATAGTTTCTCCGAAAAAAATCAGTTTAAAATATTATTAAGCGGATGTACATTTAAAATATGTCTTTGTATGCGACGTAAATATGCTATAAGCTCTAAAATAGTTTTACTGATGCAGTGAGGTACTTAATTTTAAATACTTTAGAGTGACTATAACACTATTAGCAACAATAATTTAATTTATTTGGACTTACAGCTTAATTTTTGCAATGCAATGTAAAATTAATATAAAAAAACTGAGTGTTTATGCCTATAGTAAATGCTTTTATGTGATCTAACTTTAGAAGCTTACAGTGTGAATAAATTGTTTTATAGCAAAAATAATCATTAAAAATGACACAAATCGAGAAAATAATAAATAAAACTTTAATATTTTTTACAATAATAATAACTTATTGATTTTCGACACATTTTTGTCACTAAGCACAGAAGATAAAGACGATTGTCACCACTTTGACAGTTTTACAGAAAGATTCGCACAAAAATATACGCACAGTATACAATAGAAAATAAAAAGCTTAAAAAATAATACAGCTGAGTAAAGCAATGATAAGCTTTTCTCATTGTTGTCAATTAATTGTATTTACCAATTGACGATAACAAGACTTAACATAATTTTATTATAATTATAATTGTTATTATTCTACTTAGTTAAACAGAAATGATTTTTTATTAATAATTATATACACCGAGAATATTCGCGTTATTATTATTATTATTATTTTTTTTTTTTTTGATTAATTTTATTAAATAGAAAAATTTATAGAAATTTAAATTTGTCATTTTGTAAGAGTAAAAAATAAATACTTAAGTAGAATAATGAAATTTTATCCAGAGGATTTTGCTGCCATCGTGGTTGTCATCTTTAACCATATTTTTTTCTCTTTATACAATTTATTTATTTATTTTTTTAGTCTACTTTGTTATAGATAAAGATATGTATAAATAAAATGCCACACAAAACACACCATTTACTTGACGTTGAAATGAAAATAAAAATAAGTGAAAAACAGGAATAAAAATTTATAACAAAAGATGAAAAATATATATATATATAAAATTTATATCATTATTATAAGCTCTTTTTTTATTATTATTCTTATTACTTTAAGGTGAAGTCGTTGTGTACATCGTGAAGATGAGAAAATAGAAAACTAAGGTAGCTGAATAGATGATGATGTTTGTAAAGAATAAAAAATTACAAAATGATATGGCTGACGGCATATGAAAGATTTAATAAAATATTTGTGATGAGTGGAACCAAAATGAGAATAAAATAAAGCCGAAAAATCAGAAAACTATATATACCTTGCGTTGTATTTTTCGTTTATTTATTTGACTGGCATAAATACGACTTGGCAATTGAAAATTGTGTGTATGTGTCTGGCAAATAACAGAAGTGACACTTGTTATAAAAGTTATATTAAAGGGAAGAAAAATATATAGGAAAAAACACCAACGTGAACAACGAAGTAGATATATATTTTTTATATTTATTGTTAAAAAAAATTAAATAAAAGAAGGAAAAACTCTTGAACGCATCTCATGAATTCTTCTTGTTTTCCTTAGCTACCTATTTCATCAGCCTTTAAACATATTTTCTTCTTATAAGCAATAATGCTGCTAATTTTGTTTTAAAATTTCCTTTGATAAAATCAATTTAAATTCGTTTTTACACAAATTAATTAATATTTTTATTCAAAATTACCTTTTAGATGCTAATTGAATGCATATTTGTGTTTGTAAAAATGCAATTTAATGGGTTTTTAATGTTCAACCAAAAATATAACATTTTTAATTATACATAAAAATTTATATTTTTGCTGTTTTTATTTAATTACAATTTTCAAGCAGTTGAGAATTATTATCATAATTTAAAAGGAAAAAGTTTGTGTTTTATTAAATTAAGACATCAAGTAATAAAGAAATTTTTTATTATTATTATTATTTATTTTTATGTTAAAAATGCATATTAACTACTTAAAAGAAATAAATTGGTACAGAAAACAAGTTATTAACCTTAATTAATATAGAAATATAAACGACACTGACGCAACATTTTTATAATAATAAGCCACTTGAGTTTTATTCCAAATAATTTTTTATTTAAATAAATTCTTGTGTTTTTAATTTTTGCAATACGGTAAAACGTGTAAAAATACGTATAAAGAATAAAATAATTAGAGACAAACAACCTGTTTTCAATTGAAAGTAGTGAAAAAAAAAAAACATAACTAGGATTGCATTATTATGTCTTTCTAATCCTCTTTTGTCTCGTTTGTTTTTTATATATTTAATATTTTCATTCAAATAACAATAACAATAATAATAATAATAATTAAATTAAACAAATTAAGTTATTTCTCTATATATACTGGTGAATCTGTCAGTATTACAGTTTTTGATGGCTTAACGGTGGTCTTGTTCGGTTGAACAAATAACTTTGTTTATTCTGGTTTTTAAATTTTTAAAGTGATTTAAAGTTTTTTTATTAAAAGCTTTTTTGTGTTTTACTCCAGAAATTTTGTAGCAAGTGAGTAGAATTAAGTGAGAAAAAGTTTCAATATTTTTTTTCTGTGCTTATAATTGGATGACTAAGGAAAGATTATTTTATTTGATACAAAATTTCTAATCAGGTAAATGGTTTTCGTGAATTGTTTTTCTTCATTATTGCTGAAGAAATATAAATTGTACGGTTTTCAATATTCTCTTAATATTTTAACAATATTTTAATAAGAAAAAAACAACGTTTATACTACGTACGATGGTATTCTTGAAAAAAAAAGGAAAAAATGAATAACTTATGATGTATCAAGTATAATAAAATATTGAATTCTCCACGAATTGAATTGCATCAATCAATATTTTCTGATATTATATTTAAAATGAAAATTTAATAAAGAATGAATCAATATCAGTTATTTTATTTTTTTTATTTGATCGTTCTCTAGCCAAGTGAATCTAAAGTGGTTTGTTTTTTGTACTCAGACATTCTTCTATATACTTTTAACATATTTAAAATTTAATTTTTTGTGATTAATTTTTAATTAACACAAAAGAATGAGATCGTCTCATCAAAATACTAAAAACATTAAATAATTTTGTATAATAAATGGTTATTTTTTCTTTAAAATATGATACAAATATCATAATTTAATTTTAGATTATTTACAAGACTGAAATTAAAACCAGATATATGACTTTTCAAGTAAAAATATCCGAAATAAATAAATTTAATTGAAATCAAACAAATCATTATTTAATTTCCTTATTATTTTCATTTAAATCATTAATCACAATGAATGAAATATGGTACAAAAGTAATACAATAAATTTTCTAAGTATACAAATTTGAAATTAAATGATGTAACAACGAGTTGTAATTTGTTTGTAAGACGACTATAAATTTACCAGGCAACTCCACTAGTATAACTTTGCTTCTCGTTTTCACATTAAATCTGTTTCTTTATTTTATTCATTAAAACATAAACTGTTGTAATAACGATGGATTAGAAGTGTCAAAAAGAGTAGAGATGTAATAAATTTATATTTAAATATGAAAATTATAGTTTTCAATAAAGAGAAATAAAAACGCTAAAGCATGAATAAAAAATAAAAAATTTTACAAAACACCAGGCGTCTCCATCGCATTAAGTCATTTAATTCATTTTCAATCTTAATTCATTAAAAAAAAGCGAAATTTATTATTATTACTTACATAAGTGTTTTATGTTTTTCTTCTAAATTTATATATGTGGCTGTTAATTTTTTATTGAAGAAAATAATTAATTTTTTTACGCTTGTTGTTGTGTTAGCTGCACAGTGAAAATTAATAACGAAGTTTTATTAAATGGAGAATTTGTGTTAGAAGTTTTTTTTTTTTTTGGTTCGTTTTAATTAAAATAAATAAACAGATCGACAGCTTAATCTGTTTAAGTTTTTTTCGTTTTTCTTTAGTTTTTTTCACTGTAAGTAATATTATTAATTTTTGCTATTAGAGCACATCCACATTGATGGGTTCGTTTTTGTTATTTTTTAATCAAAGTTAATAAATTATAATTATTATTACGGTTTGTGATTATTTTGTTTGTTTATTTATTTTTTAATAGAAAACAGGGAGACACGTAATAGTTTTGAATCATGAATTAAAATTATTATCTTTGAAGTTGGAATACATAACGATCAATTTGTTCTTGATAATTTTGTAGCTAAATTTGCTGCAGTATTTATTTCTGCATTTTAACAAGTAGATTTTTACTCTTTAATCAACGGTCATTAAATCCCTACTGTGTGGTTTTGAAAAACCTCTTTAAATCACAAATCTATATTGTTTTCACAGCATTGCATATACAAATGTCAATGGACAAAAATTAGGTTAAGAGGATTACAATTATCTAACAGAAAGTTTGCAGAAAAAAAATTATTCAATCAATCACCCTGTCATTGGATAACTTCATCTATTTTTAGTTACATTTATAAAACCCATAATTTAATAAACTTGTAATTTACATAAATATAACGGCAACACTGTTTAAGAACTAATAATCCAATTTTGGCCGCAAGTTATTTAAAAGAAATAAAAAAAAAAGAAAACCAATAATGGTGACGTTGCTGTTATGTTTTCCAGAAAATGTATATTAATTTTTTCATTTTTTGAAAACAAACAAAATAAGATAAAACGTAATAAAAATAAAAGAAAACGAAAAAAAAATAAACATTATTTGGATATAAAAGTAATAAAATATGAAAAAAATTTGAAGAAAAAACTCTTAAAAACAAAGTAGAAAATTGAAATAAAATAAAAAGTAGGAAAATATTGTGTAAGTCGTGCATGTCTGATGTATCCGTAAAGTACATGAATTTATTTAAAAAGAGCAAAAGAAAAAAATAAATTAATTTTCCATGTGACTTTTGAGAAAAAGAAAAACTTTTCCTTTCGTTACTTTGCACTCTTGTGATCGCCTTAGATTCACCTATATTTGTTAATTATTTTAATTATTTAATTGTTGTAAACATCGTCATTGAAGTAGTTTTATTTTTTGGATTTTAGATTTTCATTCTGGAAAATAAAACGTAACTAATCAGTAGTGATTGTCACTAGTTATTTTGTTGTAAAACTTAAAGTGCTTTAATTTTAATTATTATTATGCTTTGATTGTGGACATTTTATTAAAAATAGTAAAAAGAGTAATAAAATTTTGTAAATATTATATTTTAATTTCTGTGAAGTGTCTTCACGTAGTGAACAATTATAATTATCATCAAGAACAAGTGCAATAAAGTTAAGTGTTTCACGTTTAACAAAACAAAACGAAAAATAAAAAAATGGGATTAAAAAATGGGAAGCACATTCTCGTGTTTAGAGAAGATATATTTTGTTTTTAAAATAAAAAATATGTACATAAAAACTTCGTTATAAATAACCCTCGTGTGCATTGTTACGTGTTGCGCTTAATTTTTTCGCTTTTTTTGTATTAAATTTTATTTAAATAATGTAATGAGTTTCTGTTTCTGTTTTTACACAGCAAATATACTCTAAATGTCAAAATTAAATTTTAAAAGTTTCGTAGAGATTAATTCTCTATTGAAACTTTAAACTTTAGTTCTTAAAGTTCAAGTCCAGTTGGCCAAGTGCAAAACGTACAAGAAAGAAAATAAAATTCTACTTAAGAATAGTAGCGTTTAAGTAGTTTCTGGAAAGAAATGTCATAAAAACTTTCTTTTAAATTGTTAAATAATTAAATTTTTTCGTTAAAAAAACTGAACGATGCTTTTTGTCTTTTTATTTTCTTTAAAATCAATTATAACAACTAAGGAAAAGTTAAGGACGAACAGGATGTAATAAAATAACTTTTAATTTCTGTGATATCTTGTTTTTGGTATTTTCTTATTTTATCTACATTAGAATGGGTGTAATTGAGAAGATCTTAATACTATTATCCAATGACAGTAATATTAAAGAAAAAAGAAGCAAAACTTCATATTTATAACGCCCTTGACACTTCTATTCAGTCGGTATTTTCCTTTCTATTTTTTTTTTTTTTGTTTTTGTTATCCAAAGTGGTAACTATGTTGAACTTTTAGCTGACCATTTTCTTAATTTATTAGTAAATTAAACCCACCCTATCATTTAGTTAGTTAAGTATTAACCAAAAATCGTATTTATTTTCTATTATAATCATTAAATGTTATATTTTTTTTTGCGGACTTTGTTTGTTTGTTGGTATGTTTGTTTGTATAACATTGCCATCCATTAGGGCAAACATGGTACAACAGATAACTTAATTTCTATTCTTTAAGATTCTTTCTTTTTTAAGGCAAAGAAAGAAACAAAAAAAAAATAAACAAACTAAAATGAACAAAAGAAACAGTAAAAACTAATAACATGTGATTCAATTTTATATTTTTCCTGTTATCATATTTTCCTTTTTATATATATATTTTATCCTAATCTAATCGCATTTTTCTTTTGTCTTAAAAACAGATTTTTAGCAGGTTACTAGTAGGGACCATATTGTTATGTGAATCAAGCGTAACGTTTAAACAGAAAGAAATTCAGACAAAGAAAACCCGTGACAAAATTGTGTAGACGGTGTATGGTCCAGTGCATGTGACTCGCAAACAAAACGTGGAGCAGCAGAAACAAAACAAAAAAAAAAATTGTCTTATGTCAAAGTGTACTTTAGTGGTAATAAGCCACCTGTGTTAACAACAATACATACATAGAATAGCTGCGAGAAATAGCTTTGATTTGTACACTTCAAGTATGAAAGATAAATAATAATAATAATAAAACGTGAGGTAAGAAAGATAAACAGATTTCTTAAAGTAAACATTTTTTAAAAATTATTTTTTCTTATCACAAAGGTGGTGGTTTACGTTTCGTTGTTGTCTTACTGTTTTAACGATTTCAGGCAGATAAAAAACAGTAAAACAAACAAAAGGAATTCTCTTTTTTTATCCGATAACAATTGTTGATCTTTCTGCGTTTTGTTTGTTAAGAAAAATAAAAATCACACAATGGGTAGTGAAAAAAAGGAACTCGAAGGTGTAAGTTTACTTTCTTTTAAATTTATGTTATTTATTTTTGATTTTTAGTAAGAAAAGAAAAAATAATAATGTTTGTATTGTTGATAAAAGTTCTACGATTACAAATAGGTTCAGTGACACCAGATGTGTCACATTATTATTTAATTTAATAAAACAAATTCTTTTTAATAACTAATTGGACCATTAAATTTTAATCAAATTAAATTAGTTTATGTTTTGGAGAGTGCTAGAACGTTATAAATTTCGTAACTTTTGCTATCTGTTAACGAAAAACTAAGAAAAATTATTTAAACTTTAGAAATCTTTAATCTCTTTATAAATTTAATAAAAAAATATCTACTGACTTATTAAGTTATATAAAATTCGTTGTCATTTTATTATTTAACTTAAAATTCCTCGTGATTTCTAATTTATATTATTCGTACTCGAAAGACCTTAAGCGTTTTATAGAACTGAATTTCCCAAAGCATAAAAGTATTGTTAAAAAATCACAAAGAAAATTGTTTACACTATACATGTGCATCATGTTTTTCCTATTATTATTATTTATTTAAAATTATTTCAATTCTTCAATATAAATATTTCTATAAAAATAAGAAGAAAAACTAAGAAGCAGAGAAAGGAGCTTACAGAAAAGAGCTTAATAAACATTAGTGGTTATTAGCTAATGTGAAAATAGGGCGGCTAAAAAATCTAAATGATCGGATTTTTCTATCAAATGGTCATCAATTGTATCGCAGATACGATTATATTACAGTAAATAAGACTTTTGGATTATTTATTTCATTCCATTCTATATATTTTTATCATTTCTATAACATTTAGATTACAGGAAATAAAACAAATAAATAAATAAATAAGCAAATAACGAATATCCTCCATCAAAGCTTTGAATTTATAATAATTTTCAAACAATAAAATTATTTTTAACACCAATTTGTTTATTTATCATAAAGAATTTATTTTGTATATTTTTATTTATTTAATTCACAATAAGGTTGGACATCAGATTGAATCATCACCATCGCCAGTGCCAGGAGCCGGTTTAGGTTGTTTCAGTGGCGAAATGAATTTACCCAATTTGCCTAAGCCTTTAACACTAGACGAAAAGAAATATTTACTCGCTGTGGAACGTGGAGATATGGCTAATGTTCGAAAGTGATTATACTTTTTTTTTTATTTTGTTTTATTAAAGCTTTTCTAATACTTTTCCGGTTTTTTGTAGAGCAAAAAACTATTTTCTATTTATAGAAAACAAAGACAGTCGGAAATTGATTTTTAGAAACAATTTTTATAATTTTTTTAAAAATAAAACTGTAGTAAAAAGGATTTAGAAATTTATTTCAATTTTAAATATGACGCTTTTAAAGCTTTTTAGCCTTCAGAAAACTTATTAACTCTAATTGATTTAGTATAAAGCTTTATTTGAAATTTTATCCTTAGTAGAGAATAAATGAAAATTAGATAGAAAAAAAAAATGTAATTTGAAACAAAGCCAATCAAAAGATTTCGCATTGAATTAGAGCAACATTCTTAAAGTGTCATATAGCAAAGGCGATATTATTAAAATGTAATTAAACTACTTGCATTATGAAATCGACACTAAACAGGTAACATTT
This sequence comes from Ptychoptera contaminata, assembly GCA_963942525.1. Classification (NCBI taxonomy): domain Eukaryota; kingdom Metazoa; phylum Arthropoda; class Insecta; order Diptera; family Ptychopteridae; genus Ptychoptera; species Ptychoptera contaminata. The sequence goes on along the minus strand of OZ012636.1, from coordinate 46,943,283 downwards.
GTTTAAAGTGTTTGTATAAAAATCATCATTTATCAAGCGAATACAGGACCGTCTATATTGTTCGGAAAAACTTCTTTTTCCTTTTAAATTATAATGAATCAACTCCAAGTAGATCTATTAATAAATAATTTTTCTTTTTATTGTCGTTAAGCTTAATATAATTTTCTATATTTTTCCATTATATTAAAAAATAATTTTTCTTATTTGTAGAATATTACAACGTGCTCATCGTAAACGTAATATTCATATAAATTGTATGGATTCATTAGGCCGTGGCGCGTTGACATTAGCAATTGATGGTGAGAATTTAGAAATGGTTGAATTGTTAGTAATTATGGGTGTTGAGACAAAGGATGCCCTCTTGCAAGCAATAAACGCTGAATTTGTTGAAGCGGTTGAATTACTGTTGGAGCATGAGGAACTTATACATAAAGAGGGTGAACCTTATGTAAGTCACAAATTTTTCATTTTTTTTTTGCTTCTCCAAACACCAGAGTGTTGATAATTTATTTTTAATTTATTTGGAAAAATTTTTTTCTTACCTATTTTCTTTTTTTTTTATTGTAAATTTTATTTCTACTTATTATTAATTTTTTTCCCTTATTTTTTTCTACTCGATGTAATAAAAAAAAAAATATTTTATTGAAAATTTCGGTCTAAAGAAGTAGAAAATAATCATTCTCTGTTTTTTTATCCTCGCTGAATGAAATAAAAATATTATTTATCACATAGGCACACGCATTTAAATTGGTACTCAGGTGTGAGTTCGTTTTTCCGATAACAAAAGCTTAAAAAATGTGCTTCTGCCAAAAAAAAAAAGAAAAATTGAAAGAAATTGTGCAAACCAAGAAAAGATATTAAACGAAAACCATTCTTGTTATTAACCGAAGGTAAAAAAAAAGAAAATTATTCTTTTTTTTTTAACAGTTTATTTATTTCAACACCTTACTGACTTTAATTTTAACTCTTAACCGCTGAAAAAAAGTGCTAATGCTAATAAAAAAAAGAAAGAAATGAGTAAATTGTGGTAAGTAAATAGGTGTAAATGGCAGTAATAATAACAGCTACAATCTTTTACTTATGAAACACTAAATTAGTCGAAAAAAAAAGGAAAAGAATTTTGCGTGAAAGCGGAATTGTTTTAATTCCTCGTCCTCGTTTTACTTTTTTTTTTCTCCCGCTCGTGTGTCGTAAATTTTATAATAATATTTCCTACTTAAGTCTGCCTAAAAAAGTTTTTTTAAATAATACGCACGAGTATGTAGTTTATATCAAAAGGTGGCAAAAGTCATAAAACTTGCTCACATGAATATTTAATATGATAATTTTCCATAACCAATGAACAATCTTTATAAAAAGAAAAAAAAAAACATTTTCGCATCGCGTCCTATCGCGAATCATATATAAAAGTTGATAAAATCATTTTCTTACTAATGTTTTTCTAAAGGTGGGGTAACTAGGGATTAAACAGAAAATAATAATCATAAAAGAAAAACATAGAAAGCAGTAGATGCTACTTGAGTGAATTATTAGACCGGAATTTTTTAACGTTATTACACTTTATTCTTGTCCTCTTACCACCGTTTAAACGAATATTCATTTTAACCCCAAAAAACGACCACCCTATTTAGTTTATTATACACAACATTTATATTTAAAAAAAATATATATAAAACAAATAGAAATAAACCACAAATATTTAAAGTGGGTAAATTTAACGCTAAACGAAATTATGTTGAGTCGATTAAAACCTGATGTTGTGCAAAATACAGAAGAAATGTAAAAATGTAGAGGAAAATAGTGAAAATGAGATGAAACATAATATTATGGTGAATGTAGGGTTGGTTGACAGATTTATTGCACCCAGTGTTATATATAATTTAATTTATTTTCATTATCATCTCATATATTCCGCGATTACTTTGGTCTTTATTTAATTTCGTTTTTATTTGCTATTTTTATTTTTACTAAAAAATTCCATGAAATTTATAGAGTTGGCAAAAGGTGGACATTAACACGGCAATGTTTACACCAGATGTAACACCACTTGTGTTAGCTGCTCACCGTAATAACTATGAAATTTTAAAAATCTTACTGGATCGTGGTGCCACATTACCTATGCCACATGATGTCAAGTTAGTTCTGTTTTTTTTTTTCATAAATAGAAAAAAAATAATTTTTGCTCTTTTTGCTTTTTGCAAACGTCACGTTTTCTTGCAGATGTGGCTGCGATGAATGTATACGACAATCGTCTGAGGATTCATTACGCCATTCATTGTCACGTGTTAATGAATATCGTGCACTAGCTAGTCCATCCTTAATCGCTCTCAGTTCAACAGATCCTTTATTGACAGCCTTTCAATTGTCATGGGAGCTACGAAACTTAGCGTTTGCCGAGCAAGAGTGTAAATCTGAGTATTTAGAATTGAGACGTCAATGTCAAAAGTTCGCTGTTGATTTATTGGATCAGTCTCGTAGTTCACAAGAATTGGCTATCATTTTAAATCATGATCCCGAATCACCACCGTATCAAGATGGTGATCATATGAAACTCACCCGACTAGAATTGGCAATTAATTATAAACAAAAAAAGTTTGTCGCTCATCCAAATATTCAACAGCTGTTGGCCGCTTTATGGTATGAAGGTGTGCCGGGATTTAGACGGAAATCTTCACTGGCTAAATTAATGATTATACTTAAAATGGCCATTCTCTTTCCATTCTATTGTATGCTATACATGGTTGCGCCGCATTGTTCCACGGGCAAATTTATACGAAAACCATTTGTTAAGTTTTTAATTCATGCATCGTCTTATTTATTTTTCTTGTGTAAGCAGCAATAATATATTTTATCTTACTTTTCCCTATATAATATCCTGCGTTTTTTTTTAGTTTTATTAATATTGGTCTCACAACGAGCTGAAATTCAAGCAATTCAAATGTTTGGCACTGAAAGTATGCGTCGTCACCTAGAGGAGCAACTATTGCGACAAAGAGGCAACGGTCCAACACCACTTGAGATCTTGGTTGTTGTATATGTGTTGGGCTTTATATGGGAGGAAACACAGGAAATATTTTTGGAAGGAATTCGTAGTTATTTACGGAATATGTGGAATTTTATTGATTTTACGAGAAACTTTTTGTATTGTATGGTCGCATTTCTCAGGTAAGCCACACTGCAACCAGTAAATTTTTAATAAAGAATAATTTGGAATTAAAAAAATAAATTGAAAACAGAATTATTGCATATGTGCAACAAGCAAGAGAAATCGAGCGTGATCCAAGCACAGCGTATATTGCTCGTGAACATTGGGAAGATTTTGATCCGCAACTAATCGCTGAAGGTGCATTTGCGGCTGCAAATATTTTTTCAGCATTAAAATTGGTTCATTTGTTTTCAATAAATCCACATTTAGGACCGTTACAAATATCTCTAGGGCGAATGGTCATTGATATTGTTAAATTTTTCTTCATTTATTCATTGGTCCTGTTTGCCTTTGCTTGTGGTATGACGAGCTTTTGGCTTTGGTATTCTTTGATAATTTTAAATTTTTCTATATTTATAGGATTGAATCAATTACTGTGGTATTTTGCTGATTTGGAAAAGCAAAAGTGCTATATTTTACCTGGTGGACTTCCTGATTGGGATAACCAAGCAGACGCATGCATGAAATGGAGGAGATTTGGAAAGTATGATGCTCACTTTGGTTGGATTTTTCAAGATGTATTTAATTGATTTATTTCTAGTCTTTTTGAGTCATCACAATCACTGTTTTGGGCTAGTTTCGGTATGGTTGGACTAGAAAATTTTGAATTAGCTGGCATTAAATCGTATACTCGATTTTGGGGTTTACTTATGTTTGGATCATATAGTGTAATCAACGTAATTGTCCTATTGAATCTCCTCATTGCCATGATGTCAAATTCGTATGCAATGATCGATGTTAGTAAAATAATTTGCAATTTTATCTTATAAAATGCTATTTAATTAATTTTATACCTTCAGGAACATTCTGACACCGAGTGGAAATTTGCCAGAACAAAGTTATGGATGAGTTACTTTGAAGAAAGCTCAACTTTGCCTCCACCATTCAATATTTTTCCAACTATAAAGATTTTTATTAATTTATGCAAAAGGAAGAAAACGAACAAGGAACTAAAACGTGAATCCACAATTGTAAGTATTATTATCTTGTAAGTGATTTATGAATTTTTATATTTTATCAACTGGTTTATGTAGCGTCGAAAAGAGGAACGAGAACGGGATAATCGTTACACAAGTGTAATGCGTGCATTAGTTTGGCGATACGTATCTGCAAAGCATCGCAAAACGGAAGAAAGTCCCGTTACCGAGGATGACATAAACGAAGTGAAAGGTGATATATCAGCTATGCGTTATGAAATTTTAGAAGTCTTAGAGAGGAACGGCATGGATGTGTCAAGTGCTGAAAGAAAGGAGAAAAGTAAGACTTTTAATTTTTATAAAATATAAATTGATCATTTTAATAAAATTACTTATTGATTCGTTAGCTGTTTTGGCAAAACGAATGAAGATTTGGGAACGTCGTCTTATGAAAGATTTTCAAGTTGCACCAATAAATAATGAGGAAGACCAAGAAGAATTTGAACCGCCACCAGAAAACGAAGATGCGCTATCGAGATTCCGTAGGATTGCTCGACAGGCAGCACGACAAACTACCAGTTATAAGTGGGGTCAAGTAATGGAAGGTGTCGGCGTAATTACAGGTAGTACCCAAATTGGCAGATGTCGTAATCGTCAAAGTTTTAAAAATCAACAAAATTTACAACGTGCAATGGCTGAAGCTAAACGGTACTTTATATAATTTTATTTAAAATGCAATTGAAGCACTTTAATGAGTTTTAATTTCGACAGATTGGTTGAGAAGAGTTCTATTTCCCGATCTGGATCACCTTGTATTTCTCCAGTTGAGGTACCCGATCTAAGAACAAATACTCTTCTTGAACTTTTGAAAAATATTTCCGAAGAAGTAGAAGAAATGTCACCTGGAAATACTTTGAATGTTAAAGGCACGAGTCATAATAGTCGATCTGTTACGCCAATCGCAGCTTTAACGAATCAATTGCAAACATTGATTGCAAAGTCACCTTCGCCTATGCCATCGTTACGGGTTGCAAGAAGTCCAAGACCTAAATCACCAAGATCGGAAAGAAATGAGCCTTGTGGGAGTAATATGAAATCACCACCTTCAAATGAATTAAAATCACCAGTGCCAAAACAAAAAGTAACTAAAGCTTGCTGCTCTCCACCCTATTTAGAATCGAAAACTCCACCATCACAGGATTTAGATAAAAAGTCGCCACCACCCGAAGTACGATCACCACCTCCAATTATTCATGTAACACGAACTGAAAGTCAATCGGCAAAGAAACAAAATGATGATATAGATGATCAAAGTTCGCGAAATAGCAAAGAACAGGAACGATCACCACTTAAACAAAGAGAACCGTCGCCACCGAAAGTTGTTAAACGTAAAGCTCCAGTACCCGGAACGGATATTGCAGTTTCTCGACCAATAGCTGCTAAACCACGACCAGGTCAAGGAATGATTCCTCCACCTCCATCACCACCTAAATTGGACACAACTGAACCTGCAATAGACGATACTGTCATAGATATTCCTAGAACGACACCCGAACCAACAGTGATAGAAGTTACACGTTCTCAGCCATCTTCACCATTTCTCAGGAAAAATGAAATAATTACAGAACCATCACCAATTGCTTCGGATATGCCAAAACAAACATCACAAATTGCCAGAGATCCAGTTATTTCAGGAAGTACAGAGAAATTAGTGCAAACATTAGAACCAGCAAGTGAGGCGAATAAAGCTGCTTGTTCACCACCATGTCTGCATCCAGTACGACGTGTCGAAGATGTTAAAACAATAAAAAGGCAACCAAAAGCTGGTTGGCTGTAAATATATTTAATGTGCCTGAAAACACTCTAAATAATTTTTAATTGTGATACATTTTGTGTCTTAATAAAATTAATCACCAAATATATTTTGGAAACTCTTTTAAGCGCCTTACTTAACGTATTTTATATGCAAAAGAAAATATTCATTAAAAATAGGAATTTATTCGAAATATTTTACTATTTGTTAATGCATAAAAATATTATTTATTTTATTATTATGTTTTAAAAGTTTATTACAAAACATTTATAACTAAAGCTCCCACACAATATGTCAATTATAGTAGTTATCTATTGAACTTTAACAGATAATCAAATAAAATGAAAATGATTAATAAAAAAAATCTTATTTTTATTTTGGATATAAATGTCTGTATTTGTTTTTGACTACGGTTATTTGAATTAATCGGGCTTTATCGTTATAGTATTACTGTTTTAGATATGTTTTTTATTTGTAGGATTTTAGAATAAAAAATAATAATGTTTTAGTAACATTAAACATGATCGGATAGAAGGCTTAAGTAATAACTACGCTGATTTTTCACTATAGTATATCGACAGTACCAACTTTGCAAATCTACTGTGCATATCAAAATACTATTTTACGTTAAGAAATATAAATGCATTTGGTATTAAATCTTTAAAAATACATTAATAACGATATTTTAATGAATATTTGTATGTTAGAAGCATATGAAATTATAGTTTTGAACATATAAATTTATAAACTTGAAAAGTAAATCAATATGCTACTCTTCATAAATTAATCAATCTAGAAAGCGAAAAAACTTTCTTTTTTTTTTCATAATTTCATTTATTTAGCAAAATAAATCAAGAGAGCATGACGTATGCACGATAATAATTTCACAAAGCTTACAATAAATGTAGTGAGAGAAGAAAAAAAAATCCATAATGACCCTTAAACTACTTTTGTTAAATATTAAATAACAGGACGAGAATAATATTGACCGAAAAACATAATAAAATAGAAAAATATTCGAAATTAAATAAATGATTCCACTTGTAGAGTCATCGCTGAGCTCTAAATACAATTTCGTTAGGATTATTATTACAATTTCTATATATGTGGCGTTATGTTAACAATTTACAGTATGAGCTTTTTTTTTTGCTGGATAATAATAATAATAATAATATAGAGTTCTGTTTGAATGAAAGTAACATTCTATGCAGAAAATATATATATTTGTATCCATCGTACCCACTACTAACCAGATCATTTTTAAAAATGAATAAAATATGAGTAGAGAAGGGAAAAAATATACATGGCCTACGCACATATGAGAAAAGTAAGAAAACTAAAAAATAAAAATATAAACAAGGATAAAATACCGATAAAAAACAAAGAAGTAGAAACAAAAAGAAATGTAAGGCCAGGACAATTCATTTTTGTTTTAATAAAACAAAACAAAAATTAAAAGAACTTCATGTGTCTGCTTTTAACCGAATTTTGGTTCAAAAATGACACAGAATCACATAGAATAATATCGAAATGTCGTGCCTTATTCCTTTTATTTATATTTTATTATTATTACTATTATTTTGCTAAGGACGGAGTTTATATTGGGTTAAAACGAAATCAACATTTTTTTGCTGTTTTTGCGCCGCTATTATGGTAATAAAATTAAGTCAAAAATGTGTTTTACTTAAATATTACACTTACGCCATGAATGTTGTTTTTCTTCTTTTTTTTGCTTGTTATATTTCAGGAAATGAAAACGACAATCGTTTCCGTTAAGTCGTGCTTTTAGTTTAATTTTTAATACAACCTAATAAAGGGAAAACAGTAAAAGCGGCAAAAAAATAACAAACTAAAAACGAATAAAAAGTGAGAAATAAACGTGGAAAATGTTTGTAAGGAAACGAACACTGAAACTATCAACACGTTTCTAGTATTTTCTTCCTTCTTTGGTTATTACTTTAGTAAAATGTCGTCAAGGGTATAACTAAATAAATAAAATAGTAAAATAAAAATACTAGTAGAAACAAGATAGAAACGAAACGAAAATTACGTAAAGCAATGTGCATAGTCATTTTTATAAGGTAAAAATCATCGTATAATATGAATAATTTATTAAATGTCCTTATCACAAATGTTTATCATTCGTACGCATATCCTTTTCAATATTATCAAGACTAACCATTGACTATGATGATTTTATGTGAAAAATATTAAGTTTTTTGCAACAATTTTCATAGTTTGTTAAGATTATTCTCAGAGGACCACTCTTACAGTGCTAGAAGTGATATAGAAAATTACATTTATTTTATTTTGAAAAGAAAAAGACGTTGACCAACTGTAGCTCGTTTGTATTGTCATTGTTGGATGTCGTTATCGTTTTTGGTAAGTCTAGCATATAAGCGAGATGATATTGTCATTATTATTATTATTTTTTTTCGTACGTTATAAATGGATAAAATCATGAATAGATGGATTGTTGCCATGAAATTGTCCAATTTTTGCATCCCCTTTTTTGTTTAGATAAAATAAATATATTTAAGTACTTTAGTACGAGTGAGGTGCTTTTATGGAAAAGTTTTTTTTTTGTATATTTTGTGCTTTTGAAACATTAAATTATGTTTTGCTTTTGTTGTTATTGAATTGTTTTAGTCTTTAGTAATATTTCTTTTTCTTCTTTTTTTTTGTTGTTAAACCCATTTAAACCAACTGACTCGTACCATGTACATGTGAAACAGTGATTAATGATGTTGACATGTCCGCGTTTTCTCATTTTATATAATTTTGTCGCATTGAAAATTACATTTTATAAGACCAGTAACTGTTTGGATAATGATGATTTGGCCTCGGTGGTGAAAAATTGTATTTTCTTCCTTGTTGTTTAATGTGCTCGTTGTCGGTCAGGAATTTATTTATCCTGAAATAATTTCGAAATGTTGTATTTAAGTGGATTAATACACGTAAATGTTAAAGTTAAGAAAATTATCTTATGCAAAAGAAACATGAATAATTTTCTTAATAAATATATAATTAGTGCGATATTTTTGTAGTTTTAATTAAAACGTAGCTTTACTAAAAAGCTTTCCATTTAACTTTTAATGGTGCACATTTGATTTGTATTTCGAAAATGACTTTAAATTGAATATTTGTTTGTGCATTTGTTAGTCAAATATAAATTGCAATTTTAGCATATAATCCTTAAACTACAAATTGGATTTTAATTTTTGATTTAATCCAACACAACATATATACGTCATTTTAATTCTTATTGCTAAATTAAATGAAATTTCTTTAATAAATAAAACATATAAACTTAGTGTTTCTCTATTTGTTTTCTATACATAAAAAAAAAATAACTAAAGAACAATTATTTTATGAGGTAAACAATAACATAAAAATTTTCTACAGAAATTACATAAATAAAAAACGAAACGACAAGTGGCAAAGCAAAGAAACACAATCAAAATGAATTTTATTTTATTACCGCACGTAATTCAAACATAAAACAATTTTGTATCGTTTTGAAAAATGTTTATAAAAAAAATTAAAACACAAAAAATAATGTATTTAAAGAGAAAAATACACGGAAAATAAATAAAATTATGACAGAGTATGAAACGACAAAGTGTTAAAATGCTGAAGAAATGAGAATGAAAAAACCCCACACCGAAATACAAAAAGAAAATATTCTTAGCACCAGGATACCGTCAAAGTCATTACATATTTTTAAAACGTGTTATTATTTTTCATTTTAAAAAAATGGGTAAAAATAAAACACCGAAAATGAATCTAACCTCTTATTGGGTAAAATAGAAATTTTGACGGAAGAAAAGCAGCAACCAGACAGAACAATGTAAATATATTTTTTAACACCGATAAATTTTTCAATTTAACCGAAATTTTTCGTTTTCTTTATTTGTTACAGTAGAAAAGAGGAAAATTTTTATTTACAATTTTCAGAAGCATAAAACAATGAAAACGATAAAGTTGCAACATAAACAGACATAAACCTAATTTTCTTATTTTGCTTTATTTATTTGCTAAAAACAAGAATGAAATAAAAATGAAAACAATCAGAAAAACACCTTCCATCGTTACAATATTGCAAGTAATTTCTCATTTTCATTTTAAAATGATTTTATTGTTTCTTAAGGTGTAAAAATGTGAAAATTATTAATAACAAAAGAAATGAAATGAAGACAGAAAAAAATAATAAAAAATGATGACGTTTCGTAGGAAAATCGTTAAAAATATAAATTCAATTAAAATGATAGCTGTTGGAAAAACCGACTGTTAAAAAATCACCAAATGATTATTAAATTTGTTAAATTTACAGATGAGAAACAGTAATTTACTTTAGCACATTAACAGAAAAAATGCGTTGCGGTTGTGGTTTGGTTGGATGTTAATAGGTGTAATAATACCGTTAACGGATATTTCTTTAATAATTAAAAGTGGTGAAATTAGTTGAGTTCTCATTTATCGGATAAAAACGGAAAAAAATAATTAAATTACCTTTTGATAATACACCTTATGAATTTTTTTTTTTTGCAAATAAATGAAGTAGAAAAAGAATTAATTTTGTTTTCCAGAAAATGAATGAAAGAAAAGTTTTTTTTTTTAATGGAATTTTAACACCCACGCAAATAATTAACATTTTTTTAACGCGAGGTTTTTTTTTAAGGTTATTTAACTGACTTTTTCTATTGTTTTTTCTTTGCATTTTATTAGCTATTAAACATGATTAGAATTATGATAACCAAATGAACAAATTGAGCTATTGCGATCAGTGTTCTGTGATGCTAAGGGTGACTTTGTAATGATTTTTGTTCAAGGTTGCTGTTTGAAGATAACAATGCAATTAGGGTTTTACTTTAATAAAGAGAATACGCTAACAGTTCAGGAAACTTTTGAAATCACTTAAAGCTTAAAGCACTTTAGTTAATCAAATAAATTCCAGACGCGATTGTCCTTGAAGTCTATCGTCTAAAAAATAAATTTAAATAAGACAAACGTACTTAGTTATTATAAAATTGATTGCAAAAATATTAAACGCAGGCAATAGAATAAACTAAATTATTTTACTTCTACTTTTACTTTTCGTGTCTTTTGAATATTTTGGCAAATTTTTTTCGTTTATTTATTTATAATTTGTTTGCTGTGTTCTACTTATACTTCTTGCTGTTATACTTTATATGATTCAATACACCATCATATGGTTTTATTATAATTTTTTCATTATTTTATTCTGTATATAATTTTCATTTATTCTCTCTAACGACTTTTGTTGTTTGCCAACATTGTAGGCGGCGAACAAATGGTTGGATTTTCTTTTTATGACGAATAATAATTATTAGGAACAAGGCCAAAAAAAAAAAAGAAATAAAATAAAGTAAAAAGAAAACCCAATTAGTAACACTGCGATACGAAAAAAAAAAGAATATTCTTGTATGAGGTGATATTATTTGTGGTGAAAGTTAGTCGTTTAGAATACATTTTCTCTATGATAGAAACGAAAATTTTTATTATTTAATGATTTTTCGTTTGTGTTTTTGGTAGTTTTATTATTATTTTTCTTTTTTTTTTTTGCTCTGCATCATAATTCTTTTGATGTCTTTTTCATATGTGTGTTTATATTATATTTTGTTTATCGAATTTAACCAAACGCACATGTGCTTTATGTTGGCTGCGCGAATGTTCAGTCGTTGTGTCGATATTAATGCTCGCAGTAATTTGATTGCTAATTAGATATGGGAAACAGTGAATTCAGCTTTAATACAATTAACTTTAATGAATTTAAAAAAAATAACCAAAATCCTCTTTTATGATAAAATTCATTGACATTTTTAAATACAAATTGAATTAACACGCATTTTTCTCGTCTTAATAATTTTATTTGTGTTGTATAATTCCTTCATTGATAAGGTTCATTGAATTGAAATAAGATATTATTTTTTCGTAAAGCTTCAGCTTTAAATAATACATTTGATGACTTTAGCTTTAAAGCTGCACGAGGCAAACATGCTTTTACATTTATTTTTTCATTTCTTTTTATTTATTTAAAATTATTTCTATAGCACAGATGAATTAAAAAATAATTTATTAAATAAATTCATTGTTGGAAGTTTTTACTTTAAAGTTATTGGTATATTTTTTTATTTGACTGTTGTTGCTTTTACTGCTGCTGCTGTTGCTACTTAAACCACAATGAAAAATATATTTATGTTTTTCGTTAAGGCAAAACCATAATTTTTATTAAAAAACAAACTTTTATTCAGTTTCTAACTTTAAATACACAAAGGACATATTATTGGTTAAAAGAAATAGAATAATAAAAATAATTGTACAATCAGTGTTATAAGAAAAAAAAAAACACAAAACAAGTAGCATAACTTTTGGTGGTTTTTTTTTCTTTTTTGTAACTTTATTTTATAATAATTGAAGCTGCTAATTCTCATTTAGTTTGGAAAAGAAGAGAATATTTTTCATAACAATTTATTATCACAACAATAATAAAGAATAATAAAATTTGTTGGAAGTTCTTAAAGCGTTAAAGCACTGTCGTCATCTTTAATAAGAATTCTTGTATTTCTAACCGAAAAATTTTAACTTTGCTTTATTTTAATGATTTTTGCTGCACAATTTAAGCATTTCTTTACGCATTTTTTGTTATTTAATTTTATTAAAATATTATCTACTTCCGTTTTAACTAAGAATTCTGCTTTATACACGTAAAATTCTATTCCAAATAAGTAATGTAATAATGAGAAATAGTTAATGATTTAGAAATATTTCACTTAAAAAAATGTCTTTATGGTAAAATTCTTTAATAAAATCATTGTAGTTTATGTTAAATAATAATCTACTGATTAATGTAATTTCATAGCATATTTAACGATTAGAACAAGAATGTTATTTACTTCTGTTTTTTCTAAATAAATAATTTCTGTATAATAACATATTTCGAATTGCGAACATATTTTCATGATTTTCTTTTTTTACACTAATACACAGATTATAATTTTTCTATAAATCATTTATTTAAACTAAATACTAAACTATTTTATGTATATATGTAATATTCAATGTATAAATAATCGAATAAAAATATAATAAAAATAAAAATAAAAATCATCAACAGAACAATGTTGTAAAACGTAACCGTCTGTTTATGACATTGAATAGAGGTATATTGTGTTATTATTATTATTTGAAAGAAATTCAAGTTATTTCTGAGCTTTATCGTTCAAAAGCGAAAATATGTTTAAGAAATATAAATAAATAAATAAATATATGAAAAAAAAAGTAAAATTCACCTTAAGGTTATATTTAACTGAATGACGTCAGTAGATGACTTAAGACGGAAAACTTACATCAGTTAAAGTGTTTACAAAAAAAAAAAGAAGAAGAAAAATAATAATATAAAAAGCACCGAATAAAAAGCTATTTAATGTAATACCAAGGTTGTTGTATTTGTATAAACAGGAATATAACTAAGGAATAGGTAAAAATATATACATCGAATATGTTAATAGGAAATGTAAAGGAAAAAAAAAAATAAAAGTAATAAGGAAATCAAGAAATAAATAAATGCGATACGACAATTTTAGTGAGTGAATATTAGTATATTTGGGGATGTTGTTGTGTAATTTTTTTTTGTTGCTACCTTTGAAAAATAATAAATAAATAAATAAAATAAAAATTATAGATTAATACGTTAGGAGTACTTAAGCTCAATCACTTTTCATTTTATTTATTTAAATTCCATATGACATGATCAAAAAAAGAAAAATAAATAAATAAAATTAAATTTTGTTTATTTTGAAACGAAACGAATTCAATTTATGTCGTTATTATTATTATTATTTGTTTTTCATCATCATGTTTTTATCTTGTTAGTTATATTTTCGGTAGGTAAAAAATCCTTACAAATTGACAGAATATAAATTTTATTTTTTTTACCTCCACACAGTTGTTTGTTCTTAAATTTTTTGTCATCGTTTTTCTGTTATTTCTTATCAAAAACAATTTAACATGCATATGTAATGTTTTTCAATTTAATATGAACAAAAACGGAAAATGTATCAATGCGAAAAGACTTTTGTTGTTTTCTTTAATAAATTGTTTTGCATTAGATGAGGAAATAAGATTTTTTACTACAAGGAAATTGATTGAATTCTTTCATTTTTATTATTTTACTTTGTGCTTTATTTTATTTTATTTACTTCAATTATGCTACTTTGTAATGCACTTAAAATGTTACAATTGAGTAACAATTAAAAAACGTTTAATTAATGTTTAAACGCAGTCAAGCAATATTACTTTGTTTAATTTTGTTCCATTTTAAGATGACGTAATATCACATTTAGCAGTAAAACACTCGATATTGTTTTATCATCGATTAAATTTGTATTTAATTAAAAAGTTAATTACTTTGTGAATTCGTTTAAATTACATGTAATGAACCAAAAAAAAAGGTACAAATAATTTTTTACCGGTTAGTATGAGCTAATTAAGAATAAAAAAATTAAAACCAACAACTCTTCACTGTATTATTTATTCCCAGGCATTTTATTGTTTGATAACGAAGTTTTAATTATTGGTGCGTGCATATGAGAACAGAGAATAATACAAAAAGGACGAGGTAGGCAACGCTGACTCATCTTCCACTCGAGTTTGCTGTTGTCAATTTTTTTAAGTGTGTTTACTACTTTTGCAAAGGTTACACGTTAGTCCATACAGCAATGAAGTAACATATAAATCGTGCCTTTAAATATTATCTTGCCAAGGATTTACGATGTTTTCGTCATATTCTTCATTTTTTATTTATATTTATTTTTTTGTGTAACACAACCATCATCTACATTGAAAATTGTCATCATTTTACTGTGCTTTACCATTTTATTACAATTGTGTATAAAATTTCTCCTTTTATCCTTTATTTTTTTTTTATAACTTTGTTGTTTAGCTTTTCTTCCTTTTTCTTTTATTTTATTTATTTATTTTTTGTCGTTGCCTTAAAATGGTATTTCGTACTTGTTAACGAGGTAATAAAAGGTGAATTTTGTCGCTCACATCTTTTATTTTATCGAAAATATATATATATATTTATATTAAGGAGGTAAAAAGGGATAACAAACTTTTATTTAAATATAAAATTAAACTAAAATATATAAAAAAAAACGAAATCGTTTTTCTATTTTGCTTCTTCTATTAAACCGCGTTCCTAAATCGTTCTGCCCGTTTAAAACTTTTCGTTTCTCACTGTATTATCAAGCTAAAACGGTAAAACTTTCAGCACGTTTACAAAGTAGATAAATGGAGAAAAAAATCATCAAATATCCGGTATAGCAATGAGTATCACCGGGATAATGGACAACAATAAATGTCAAAGGCGTTACGTTTTCGTTCATTATGACAATGTTATTTCAATACAAAAAAAAAAAATTCAAAAAATTCTATCCTAAAAATATAAAGAAAAACCGGAACAATTTATTTTTATTATCTATTCACGTTGATATTCTCGTCAATCAAAGTTCAATAAATTTTTATTGATTACAATTTTCTATAAATATTTTTGCTATTCACATTAAGTAAAATAAAATGTCAGTTGATTATTAATAATGAAAAATATTGTAATTAATTTCGGTTAAATTTTCTATTTTGCTTATGTTTTGTATTAGCGGAAAATAATAAATAAATATAAATATCTGGGGTTAAACCAATCCAAAAATGAATTGTTTCTTTTTTTTAATACAATTAAACTGCTGCTGTGTTTTTAGTTTTCAGAATTTAAATTACCCATCAATGCAGTAAATCCATTTAAAACCACAACCACTAATCAATTGTAAAACGAATAAATATTTTATTTTAAATGAACCAAATATAATGCAATTCAAAAGCCACCACATAAATGCTATAATATATATAATTATTATAATAATAATAATAACAAAAAAAAAAAAACAATAGCAATGGAAAAGCTAGAATAGAATAATATCGAATAAAAAAATTACAAACTGTACAAACCGCAAAACTGTACAGGAATAATAAAAAAAATCCATGCTTAATGCCATGCTTATAACCACATCAGTTAAGTTTCATTTATATAATCCCTATCGAGTGGCTAAAAACCATTAAAATAGTCTTGGTTAGAAATTTCCCGGTTATTATACTATCAAAAAGCACATAGAGCAAAGCTCATTGTATTATTTTTTGTTTTGTTTTGTATTTGGTCAAAATAACACAGTGTTGGTGTTTTGTTATTTTATTTATTTTTTTTCCGCCAGTATTTATGCGGTTTGCTTGTGACATTTAAGGAATACAATACAGTGATAGAAATATACAATACAGTATACACAATAGTATCATGTGTAATGCCAAAAGCTATAGAACAATTTAGGCTTTAACGATCAATGGATAACTGGCAATTCTCGTTTATTTTTACCTCATCCAGCAAAGCATAATGTTTTCGTTTATTTATTTATTTATTTTGTTTTTGTTGCAAAAATATACACGATTTGTATGAACAACAAAAAACAAAAAAAAAAAAAAAAACTGAAATAATATAGAAAAATCGCAGAGAATATAAAGTAAAAAGCAAAAGCTTTAACGGAAACTGTGTACCATTAAATACTGAATGTTTTTTTTTTGTTTATAATTCGGTTTGAGTTAGAAATGATGTTGCTTCTTCCTTGTTCTTTTTTTTTTGTTTAACAATACTACATCAAATCCTAAATGTAATCCGTTTTGATAAATGTTTTTTTTTATTTCAGCCGTTTTTCCAAAAAAAACGTAAAAAATGTGCGAGTATAAAAAATAGAAGTAAAACTGCGATGAAACTTTTAGTTCTGACTTTCATTTTATTTTTATTTTTACTATTTTTTAACATCGTTTTTATTATTTTATGGGGTTACCGTTTGAACAATAGCCACAGTTTAACCACTATTATCTGGTTTATGTGGCATATTATAGATAAATAAACTATTGTTATAAAATCATGTTTTTTTGTTGGTTATTATATGTGTTGTGATCAATTTAAATTAGATGATTGTTAATGAATTTCAATTAGTTTTTAGGTAAAATTTAAGGGAAAACAATATTAAACAACAGAAAATTGTAAAAATAAAATTAAAATTTAATTAATTATAATGCTTTTACACGAGAAACAAAGTGATTTACTGTGATTCAGTGTAATACTGAACAAACATTCTATTTTTCTCATTTTTGTTCTTATTTCGCAGCAAAACCAGGCGCCTCCACTGCAAAACATTTTTATTTATTAAATTTTTTTCTCCACTAATTGTTGTTGGTTTAATATAAATGCTTAAAGCTCTTTTCACTATTTGTACTCTTTAAGCTTTTATTATTTTTTTTTTATTGTTATTATGATTGTCCCATGAAGCGTTAATAAAACCACAGAAATTTCTTCTATTTTTCTGTTTTTTTTTGTTGGCGAAGAAATTTCTACATTTTAAAGCTTTACATAGAAAAAAGCAAAGGAAATATTTTATTAAAATCAAATTGTAATATACTTTGTGCATTACATCCATTACGAAAATTATCCAAATTATTTTTTTTTTCTTCTATTATAAATACGAAAAGCAACCAGACGTTTGATGGTACAAAGTGATGTTTTTTCTTTTCTTTTATTATTATTATCTTCTTGCAATTCTGATTATTTGTTTGGGTTTTCTGCTTTACTGATGAAATGCATTATTATTATATGTTTAATCTTCGTTTTTATTATTTATATACGATGGTATAGTTGTCTGTTAAAGCTTTTTCTTCTTTTTAATTAAAAAAAAAAAAATTGTATTAATAATGAAAAATAGAAAATATTACTATTTTCATTGGAAATTGTTTGGTTTTAAAATGAACTCGAAGAATAAACTATGTGTTATGTGTGATTTAGCGTTATTAATCCTTAGCAATAAGGACAAAAGAGTTTGTTTTTTTCATATGGCTTAGCAAAGAAATATACATCAAATAGTGAGTAATCAAAGTAATCCTAGTAACACAGTGTTTGCTAATTATGATAAGTTTTTGCTGCTAATTAATTCCTTAATAGGATCTCTGATGTTTTTGATTAATTAAAAGTGTTATTTTTTATTAAAGCGCATAAAAAAGTAAATAAATTACACAAAGGATTATAAATTAAAAAAAAAATCACTGTTCTTGAAAATGATTAAGCTTTAGATAAGAATTTCTAAAATCTTAAAATAACAATAAAATTTTTTCGAATAAAAATTAATTGCATTAAGAAATTTACATTTTAATATTATTATTAATAATAAATGTATTAACCCTTTTATAGCAATTACTTTAAGAAATGTAAACAATAAAAGAAAATTAAAACGAATTTAAACAAGAAAAAAAAAATACAATTATGAACGAAGAAATGAAAAGTATTTACGGTTTTTTAAGTAAACTGAAACGTCCAAACTGTTTGTTATTTTTCACTTTGTTCATTTATTTCTATTAAATTGAATTATAATCGTTAGAAAATAGCAACAAAATAGAACGGAAAATTCTCATGTTATACGTTTGTTTATATTTATTTCAAAAAAGAAGTAGAATTAAACAAAAGCCAGCTTACCACACTCATAACATTGAGTTTTATATTCAGTAAGCACGTTATTAAAAAAAGCGCTTTAATTGTGCTTTTGTTATTCATATC
The DNA here is from genome assembly GCA_963942525.1 of Ptychoptera contaminata. NCBI lineage: Eukaryota > Metazoa > Arthropoda > Insecta > Diptera > Ptychopteridae > Ptychoptera > Ptychoptera contaminata. The sequence continues at coordinate 46,924,672 of OZ012636.1, read as the reverse complement.
TACGTGGTTGTTGGTTTTATTATTTATTTTTGTTGTGTTTTTTATATTCTGAAACAATAATACAGTAAATTTTGTTATAATACTCTGGCAATAAGGGTGTAATATTTTCAAATCAAAATTAAAGAGAATGAAATGAATTTTCGAGAACAAAGAAACAAATATTTTTAGATACAAAAAACAAACAAGCGTTGCTTAATAGTAATATTTGTATTTAAATAATTACTTTTAAATAAGCAAAAGTAGAAATAAATGCATTAAAATTGATTTTGAATAGGGTAAACATTTCTTTATTAACAAATTACACACTTGCTTAATGTTTTTATCTAGTAAATTGTGTTTATTTAATTATAAAAATGTATGTTTAGGTATGTAGAATGAGTTAAAAATATAAAATCAACAAGTAACTATGCAAAAATCTGATTAAAAATTATTTTTAATTTAAACTTTAATGAATTATAATAAACAATTCAGAATAAAAATGTTGCTTATGCACAGTGTAATTTGTGATTATAATAGCTTAGTTGTCGTGTTAATTCATACCAGGCGTCTACATTTGTATTTTTAATAAAGCTTTTCTTATATTTAAATTATTATTATTATTATTATATTACTGTTAAAGAAAATTAAATTTTATTTTCTTTTCTTAACGATGGTGCTTGTAAACTTGTATCCAGCTATTAACTGTTGAGTGATTTTCTCTTTATTTACAAAAAAAAGTTTGAATAAGTTTAACAGCATAAAAAATAATTCTAGTTTTCATAAAATTTATTAAACTAAATTGCTTTAAATGTAAAAAAATGTAAAATAAAATAATAATAAAAGTAAAACTAAATGCAAATGATAGATAGAAAATAAAAAGGCAAAATAATAGGAAAAAATTGAATTACATCGTGTTTTTTTAAAAAAAATTTGCTATTTATTTTTTTCCACTAAAACGGAGAGTAAAAAATGAAAAAATTTCATGAAAAAAAGGTGAAAACTTTATTAAAATATTCATTAAATTTATTTCTTAAAATATTGTATTTATTTATTTTTAAGAAAATAAAATAATTTGTCTGCTTTGTCATTCATGACGAATAAAAAATGCACAATAAATAAATTTGCAAAAAAATGTCAGAGATTTCTATGCAAAAGCATATTTTCAAGACAAAAATATGCGAAAAAAATATTTAAGAAAATATTTATGAATATTTTTTTTATAAAAAACAAAAATAATTGAAAATATTTACAATGTTTGTGCTTTTAACGTTTAGCTTTTTATATTTATCGTAAGAATTTGCTATTAATTGTTTAGATATTATTAAACGTTAATTATTTTATAAAATGCAATTCAATAGAGTAATTATTTATGTCATTAGAATTTAAAACTAAATACTTTTTGAGTGAATTTGTGAATTTTTTTTTTGTAAACAAAACAATAATAGTTTTGTCTGCAAAATTTCAAGAAAACAATAAGAAAAATGCGAAAAGCTTTAACAAAAATTATTAATAAGAATGCAAAAAAATATTATAATGTTAAACATCGCACAGTAAACATATCAAACGATGGCATAATAATTAATTATAAATTTTCATTTTGAACTTTTATTGTCATTTAAAAAGTATAAAAAAATATTTTCTTTAATAAATTTAGATCAAAAAGAAAATGAAAATAAATAATTTTACCAAAATATTAATTCAAAAGAAATTAAGTAAACGTAACATGTAATCGAGTTGAAGCATAAAATGTAGAAATATATATTTATAATTAATAGAAGAAATAACTTAAAACAAACAATTAATTGCACACATATCTATATATATATATATAATATATATATATATATATATATATTTATTATTTATTAAAAAAGGAAAAGCAAAAAAAAATAAAAATATTTTTAATCAAACGAAACTTCGTATATTTGTTTATTAATGTTTTCAATCGATGTTGTCTGATTTCATTAAATACGAACTACTGAAGCTTTTTCATCTAGATTTTGCCGTTGCTTCTATTTTCCCATTACAATTTCATTAAAGCAAAGTAAAATAATGTAAAAATAAAAAACAAACAACAAGCAACAAAATATACAAATAACAAAAATTAATCAGTTGCACAGTTTTATTTCTTGTTATAACCCCTACAGCTAACGGGGGATGTTTTCTATTGAATCAAATATGTTCGACGTTTTGCGTTTTATTGATACAGAAGGAACAAAAAAAAAATAAGATACAAGTAAAGGAAGATATTATTATTTTTAAGCTATTTACGTTTGACAAGTTAAATCCTTATGAAGCTTTTAGTAAAGCAAAAGAAAACTAAAAGAAATATAATAAAAATAATAAACACACGTAATACCAACGAATGACTAGAAAACGACATCACAAATGGATATGATATGAATTTGAACGTTGAGGGATATTTTACGGGCACGCGTTGACTGCTGGCTGACTAACTTCAATGATAAAGGAAGCGTAATTTGTTCCAAGAAAAAAAAATAAGTAGGAAAGACAGAAACACCGTATTATTTGTAGAAAAATAAATATATAAGCGACAGTAGTCAGAGCAAATGAAAGACGATGAGTTGATGTTAATGTCAATATGTATGAGAAAAAATTTATTTTATACAGAAGAAAAAAAGAAAATTCGTGTATAAATAGCTAAAGAGGGCTCATACTGTTCATCATATGCATGTATATAATGTTTTTGTGCGTATAATATAGCTATAGAGATGGGACATAGACGAGCCAATAATAAGACTATAGTCGAATGTAAAAGATCGTTTCTTTATACATTTTGCAATGATGAGGCAACGCTAAAATATATGTTAAAAAAAAATAAGAAATGATAGTGGATGATATCAGAGCTAAACCGTGAAGTTGTCAGGCTAGAATATGTATTGTTTTTCATTGGTATGAGCGGTTTTGGTTTTTCTCCGTGTATATAGTGTAACGAGTGGTACAGTGGAATATGAATGAAAGCTAATTTTGTATTTATGTAATAGGGGAGTCATTGAAATGGAAATTGAATGACATGGTAAATGGGTGCGAGTTTGTATTTTATCTTCTATTATTTTTTCATCTTTTTATGCCTCCACTCATTTTTGTTACCAAATTATAATACACAATGTCTTGGGTGCGTTTTAGCATGTTTTTTTTTTCCCTTCAATTTTGTCTTTTAGTTGTGACAATATTTCTACATAGATTGGCAATTGAGTGTACCGATGGGAATATATGTTTTCTTCACTTAGATCAAATGTTTTCTTTTTTTCTTTACTTCTTTCAACACATGATCAACAGGAAATGTTACTGCCATTACCACTTAAAAATAATAAAAAAAGAAGAAAATTCTGTGTTCACAAATGAAAATTATAGAAAAGTGTAAAAATTCGTTTGAAGTTAAAATTAAAATGCAATTTAATGCTAATTAGATGCATTATCTAATTAACTATAGTTAATGCCTGCTTTTAAAAGAAATTTCCATAAAACAATGTGAAAAAGTTTTGTCAAGCTTGTTGTTTGTTATCTACCGTTTAGTAGAAAGTTTATTTCCAACACAGCAAATTTATGTATTTTACGATTTAAGACAAGCAAATTTGTCACCAGAAATAAAACCAACAAAGAAAAAAAAAAAACAAGAAAATCTCTTACTAATTTCTTGTCTTCGGTCTTAAGAAAATAAAAAGATTTTTGTAAGTAAAATATATGCTTAAAAAATTGTTTAAGAGAAAGTAAAAAAAGAAAATACAACAAGACGGGTATGTGATTATATGGATTTAGTGTCGCGTCACAGAGAAACATGAGTATTTTTTTTTTGTCTTTAAAGGCAGAACAACAGAAGTTTAATGCACCAAACAGACAAAGCCAAGAAACGATGGAACGAATAAAAGCAACGAAAAACTTTACGATTTTGTAATTTGAAGGAAAAATAATAATAATAATAACAAGAAAATGACGAGAAACAGAGGGTAAAACATAGTCGATGAACAAAACATAATATTAAAAGTAGTGTAGGAAAAACAAGCAAAATGGACACACACCATTTGTTTTTCGTTTGTATTTTAGGATGTGGGTGAACAAGTAAAAGATACACTGGCTAACTGGGAAACAAAAGCAAAAAATATAACCAAACAGTAGTAAAGTCAAGGGTAGAATATACCCAACCAGGATTAATGACGATATCGATGTCGATGTTTAAGTTAAAACAGAACAAAATAAAATAAAAAAAAAAGCACGAGACAATACAGTGGTAATATGATAGGAAGTTCGTTGTAGAAAAGAAGAAAAAACATCAACTAATAAAAAACAATCATCTTGTTATCTGCTTGTTTTATTTTATGACGACAACAAACCGTGTGTACAGTTTTTTGTGAAAAAAAAAAACGAAAAGAAAACAAAATATTATATTGGATAGGAGTGGCACCGAATTAAAGTTTCATTGAAATTAAGCATTTAACCTGCTATCCTGAATAAAAAAGAACTTTTGGGAAAACAGAGAAACAATAAAGCGGACACAGATGCTATTCGTAAACGGTTAAAGGACAAAAACACAGTGTTTAGATTTAAAAATTGAATGAACTTGTTACGTTTTAATCCGGGAGATTTGCCCTAGCGAAAATTTAATTTAAAAGAAAAATAATAACAACAAAGGAAAAAGGGACGCTATTAATTTTTTTTTTTTTGGCGATTAAAGGTCCAGCATTAACCATTAAAACAGAAATAAATTATTACAAAAAAAAATTACTAGATAAATATGAAGACATTTTTTTTTCAAACTTTAATGGACAAAAGCTCTATGATTTAATGATTTTTAGTTTTTAAAAAAAAATTACCCACAATACATCGTTCGGTTATTAATTTTATTTTATTATTTGCAAAGATTAAGGGTCACTAGCTTTACGTGGATTTTCCGTTTATTGTAAAATAATATATTATCTGATAGAGCTTTATGTTACGTGAAGCTTTGCACTATTTAAAATTGAAAAAAAAAATTTACCACAAAGTTTGTCGGTTAAAGTTTATCAATAAATTGAAAAAAAAAATGAAAAAAATGTCAACAAATATAAATTACATGTGTGGCATCGGATTATTTATTTTTTTAAATAATAAATTATTTAATTATATATATATTGACTTTTGTTTGAATTTTTAATTATTTATTTGTTTTTTTAATCGTAAAATAAAATAAATAATAATTTTTTTGTATATAAAAGGTGGAAAATTCCATCCAATATCATTATTATCAAAAAAAAAAAACAGTTTACAACTGGAACAGGTTTTGGTGGTTTTTTTTTCACATTTTTTGCAAAATGACAACAAAGTGGTTTTTATTAGTTTTTATTACCTTTGTCAATTCTTTGGTTATTAATGATACCATAAATGCAGTGAATGCGGTTGATTATATTTCAAAATATTTAATAAAATTTATTCACTTTAGTGGAAATGATGCTGCTTTTATTAAAAATAGTTTATCAAGTGATAGTGATAACTGGACGTTTGATGATATCATGACAAACGTTTTAACGGAGAAAACATTAAAAATTTCTATTATCTTTAATACGAGAACAACATTGTTAAAAAGAAGATTTATTAATATAAGAAATTCAGCTGTTATCATTGTGTTTTGCGATGAGCTTTCAAACAATGTAAGTTGATAATAGTTTTTGTTTTTTAGAAATTAAATTGTAAACAAAATATTATTATTTCAGAGTTCTATAGCGGAAATGTTTAAAAAACTTCTAGCCACCCCAGTATTTCATCCGGATGCAACAATTTTTCTAATCATAAACGAAAACAGAGAAACTTTTAAAATTTTCCTATTAACAGCGATAAGAAAATTTTTGTTTGAACAGAAATATTTCCTGAATTTAATTATAATTTTCTTTAATGAGAAAATTCATTTAATAAATTTCTTTAAAGTAAATTTACTTACAAAAGAATTTTATAGTTTTAATGATTTGGAAGGTGTTGACAACACGAGTTTAGTTTTACAAGATAAATTGGATTTGATGGGATACGAGCTACAAGTTGGTGTTGAGGAAGATTTTCCACGAGCTATTGTTCATAAGGCGAATGGACGGAATAGACTATACGGCATTGATGGATACTTGCTGGAAACACTATGCACTTACTTTAATGCAGAGTACAATTTAGTTCCTGTGAACGAAACTGTGGCTAATTACAACAATTATGATCTTTTAATAAATCTCCAGTTTTTAGAGCAAATTAGTTTAAGAGAAAACTTAAAATTTTTATACCCACAAAAGCATGACAAATTATGTTTTATTGTGCCAAAATTTATTTCACCAAATCGGAAAATTATTCCAAAATCACCATACTCCAATAATGCAAAGATTTCATTTTTAGTATTTTATATACTCATAGCACTTGTCTGGTATTTCATATTAAAACCTACAAAATTACATAAAACATTAATCGATATAACATTTTACACATTTGCAATGACAATGAACGTTAATTACACAGCGAAAACAATTTTATTATTTGAGAAATATTTAATAATGATTTGTTTCTTCTTTAATTTTTTGATATTAAATGCTGCCCAAACTTATTTTATCTCATTTATGATAATTCCACCAAAACAAGACAATATAAATTTATTGAATGAGCTGAACGATATCAATATAACGATTTACTTAAATCAATTAAATTTTAATTTAATTCTTTCGAATAATAATAATAATAATAGCGAAAACAATATTATTGAAAGATTTTTCATTAAAAATATTCAACCATGGGAATTTATTGCAAATAAAAACAATACAAATAGTATTTACGGTTTTATGTTATTAAAACGGAATGCGTTAATGTTTTTACAATCGAAATACAATTTCAATGATCAACAAGAGCAAATAATGCATTTAATGGATGAATGCATTTATTTCTCATTGTCCACGTATTTTATACAGAAAAACATATTTTTCGAAAATTATTTCAATAAATTTTTACTGCAAATCAACGAAAACGGTTTAATTAACTATTGGGAAAGTAAAATTATTGAAAAATATTTTAATAATATTATTTACAAAACTAATTATCAAGATGATAGTGAAATACTGGTACCGTATACATTTCGTGTAACAACCGGTGCTGTTTTAACAACGATAAAGAATATACGATCTTTTATTATTATGTCATTTGCAATATTTCTCGGAGAATTATTTATATTTTATCGGTTGAATATTCTTAACGGTTTAACATTGTTTTTATGCAATAAAAGAAGAAAATTAAAACACTAAAAAATTGTAGAGATTCATTTGGTAAAATACGAGTTGATTTTATTTTTGTATCTATTCTGTGGCAATTTGGTGGTGATTTGTTCGCACGGTTTAAGCATCACATAACAGTTGTATGGGGATGCTATATTATATACATAGAAAACACTTTGTTCTAACATTAAATTTTTAATTAACTGAGTAACTATATAGCAAGATGTATATTTAATAAAACTGAAATTGTCTGTTAAGCCAACCAATTTGTAATAAAATCAAAATAAAGAAATTTCTCACTATCAACGTATAATTTTCAAAAAAAAATATTTTTCATAAAACTAATTCAAAGCTTATAAAATTTAATGGCAAAAGATTTGATTTTTTTTGCACGTTTTTCCACCGATATCACTTTGATTAAATTTTCCCAAAAAATATATACTATACTATGTAAAATTTAATTAATTATACTACTGCAATAACCAATTTTAATATTTCTTTATTATTTGAATTTATCACGGTTTATCAACCCTTTATGAAATAATAAAATGTTTTTAATTGGATTAAAGTTTTTCCTTAATTACCTATTGTGTGTTTTCTTTTTAGGTTGAAATTAATTAATTAGTTTATTTGAAAAATTATTCAGTATTAGAGATTAAATTTTGTAATATTCTTAGAAAGCTATTCTTAGATTGAATGAAACTGTTAAATTAGACGGCTGTAAGAAATAAAAGACTATTAATGCTACTTAAAATGGGAAAATTTAAATTCTTAATCACTTGTTTTCATTTTATTTTAACGGGAAATTCTACTTGTTTTGCTGTAATGCTTAATTAACTGTACATTTGTAAGAATTTTTTTTTGGGTAAATAACTGTAATGTGACAGTGGAATATGTTAAAAAATAATTAATTTACGCAATCAGCCATTTAACATATTTAAAAGTTCTTCAAAGTTGACTGAAATTTGCTGAATAACTTTTCATTAGAACATAACACCCTTTTGACGTTCATTTTAAAAAGTAATTTTTCTTGTAAATGTTTCTTTTATAATGAATTGATTATTATTTATTGTTCATAAAATTGATGCATTGTGGGGGGCAAAAAAAAAAAAACTCTATTACAACGAAAATACAACAGCGAATCAAATCATCATACTGATCAAACTGACATGCAGGTTTTTCTTTTAGTTAGTCAATTTTTTACAAAACAATATGCAAAAGTAATTAATTTTCTATAAATGAAATAGTTAAAAAAAAAAATAAAAGTGATTTTATGGCGCAGACATACACCAAAGTTACATTTTCGTATTTTTAATGAATTTTAAATTAAACATTCTGCAAAAAGCAGTTACTTTTAATAGTCAAAAGTTCGATAGTTTTTTGTTTTATTTTGTAATAAAAACAAAACAAAAATGGTTTGCTGTTAAAACGTGTAAAATGTCATTTTGAAGGCAAAACAAATAAAAACTAAACAAAACTTAAAATTTATTCAGTAAAGTTTCTTTTATGATGTGCTGTTTAACGTAAATTAAATATTTGTTTAAAGCTTTATAAAAAAAAATTGTTTTTAATGTAAATTCAAAGGTAAGAAAATTGTAATTTAATAAATTATAAAAAGTAATGTGCAAAAGGTGTTTTTTTACTCTACCTTTTTGCTAGGAAAATTCTTGCCAATAATTTAAGTTAAGAATTTTTTATTTTAATCATAGAAGCATTGATTGTTAAATAACTTTTTTTATTGTTTTACTTGTGCTGTTGTGCATTGTTTCGATTGTTAATGAGAATTTAGCCTCTTTAACCTATTTAATGATAATCAAAAGTATTTAGAGGATGCTTGAAATAATAATAATGTGCATTGGAAAGTAATAAATAGTATAATTTGTCGAATTCAGTAGTATATTTTAGTAATTATTAATCTTTTTCTGATAATTTATAACAAAAATGGCAAAATTTCTCACTTTTTACTGCACGCAGAATATTATTAAATCAATTTATCACTGAACGCGTATTTCGCATTATAAAAATAAAATTCATTTTCCATTAAAAAAACAGTGAAAAGATGTTTCTTCCTGCAATAACAAAAAAGGCACTCAACACTGCCCTTTTACGCATAAATTACCACCCATCCAACTCTAATTTAACGATAATGATAATTTAAGCAAACAAATTATCATAACTTTTACACATTAAAAAGCAAAAAAAAAAATAAAAACATAATCATAATTTCCATTAAACACATAAGTTTAAAAACATAATCACTTTACATTTATGTTAATATAAAAGTGCTTGACTTACAACATAAAAGGAAATATAAAAATAACGCTTGATAATATACAATGTATTGTAATTTTAATAAACAATTCGACATTAATTTCATTCGTTCGCATTCATTAAATAGTTAAAACGTCATTAAAAAAAATAAAACAAAGCAGCAAAAAAACACGAAAACATAACAGCAAATTACCAAAATGTCATAAACACAACAAGGAATAACAAAAAAAATTATTATTATTATTATTATTATTATTATTATTTTCAAAATTGGATAAAATTGTATTTATGAGGCCTGAAACAGTAAAATATCAGCAACAGCAAAACTTTATGCCTTTTTCTCTCGCCCATATATACAAGTTTGTGGTCACATTTTAATGTTTATTAATTTTTTTGTGCTTACTTCTTCATCTGCCCGCATAAAAAGATGTTTATGGCTGTTTCTTACCTTTACTGCGAGCCATTCCGCTTCATGTTTTTATTTTCAGTCTTCTCATTTCAATTTTTTCTCGGCACTTGGTTTTTTTTACTTTTATTAACTTTTATTTATTAATGAAAAGCAAACAGGGAGATTTTTTCTGTGTTTACTGTGTTGTCCATGTTGTGATAAACTTTTCCGATTGGAAAGTAGACGTGTGATGTGAGGGCTTTGATTTTTTAGAATTGTTGTTTCATCTGTATTACACAATAATAATTTTAAATACCAGCAAACGCAGCTTCCTGTTTTTTTTATTATCGATTCAACGATATATAAATACAATTTTGTTGGTTATTCCGTTTAGTTGTTGAAATAATAATAATATATCAGTTTATGGTTCGTCGATTATTTGCGAAAACTTACGGTTGAAGTACGGCTATTTAAAGGAAATATGTCTAAGTAAGGTTTCAGTTTTTATTTCGAAAAATTTTATTTTTATATTTTTAATAATAAATTATTGTCGATTTTATGGTTTCATGTTTTTATATTTACTTATATATTTTTTATTTATATTTTTATTGGAACAGCAGGATGAGATATTAAGTGGTGGCTACTTAACGTTTTTCAGCGTCTTAGTAAAACCTATGTTAAATTGATGTAAATCAATATTTGTAATCGAAAAAAAATTCGTCTTACTACAAAAGCACTGTCAATGGAGCCATAGCAAATTTTTTTGGCAAAAACAATGATCACGGAAATAGAAGATTTGTGACAAAAACGGCCATTTAAAAAAAATAATATTTCGAATTATTACCTTGTTATGGTGTCTCATCAATCTTTTCCACCTGCTCAAAATTTAGAGGAATTTATTGCAAAAGAAAAAAGAAAAACAAACAACTTTAAAATTTATTTAATTTCATTTTTTTTTTTATTTTTCTGATATGAATTTCATGTTTTACAAATTTACTTATTTATTTAATAATTAGTTTAATTATATTTATTAATATTTCTACCATAATTTAGTTCAATTTTTATAAATTTTTTTTTAAACAATTTTTATTTTTATTTACATTGAAAATTATTCTGTTTATTCTTTTTCTTATTTAAATAATAATTATGGAGGTTATTTACAGTTTATTATAATTAATTATTGGTTATAAAGTGAAAATAAAAATAATAATAACATAAATATAAATCTATAAGAGATATTACTGGCACAATAATAAATTTATCCACTGCTTAGGATGTTTTTTTGTTATTATTAATCAGTCTTTTGCTAATTTTAATCGTACAGCCATACGACGGCATTTCCACATTAGTTGACTTTCGACAAGGCTAAATGACATCGCAACTAATACAAGGCCAAGCATAAGATATGCACAGCAGGCGAATAGTTGTAATTCTGGGCCACGGAATGTACGCTTTGGCACTAAGTCACCAAAGCCAATTGTTGATAATGTGACAAAACAGAAATATGCACCGTCGACAATACTCCAGTTTTCCCATAAGGAAAAAATCACTGTGCCCAAGCATATATAACTAATTAATATTAGAAATATGATTGTAATTGGTACTTGTGGAGTATTGCACGATTCGCTGTCATCTTCCTCAGCATCATCATTATCTTCATCATCATTATCAGCATGTTCAGGCCGACCACATGAGTCCTCCTCTACATCACTATCGTTTCGATGACGATTTTGTTGTTTTCGTCTTGATTGTTGTATTTGGTGTGATTTAGATGTTGGAATCAATGGTATCTTTGATGGCGTACCATGCGGACATCTGTAATAAAACAGCAATAAAAATTTGATTTTAGGAAAAATAGAATAAAATTGTATTAACAAAAGAAAACTTAAAAAATAAAAATGAATATAAAGTTAAGCAGTATCGACATCATCAAGAAATAAAGGGTGAATAAATCTGCTTTGTGAATATGAGAACAAATTTTCGTAGAATGTCAGATAATATGACAAGTAAATAGTGAGATGCAAATGGATCGTGCGAAAAGAAATTCTATACAAATAAAAAATAACAAATAAAACCCAACGAACCAGCTAACTTGGTAGCCATCCACAAAATACATAAATCTATCGAAAAGGCTTTATCGTAGCATAGAAAAAAAGGATAAAATCTTAGAAAAAGGACTTTTAAAGTCTTTAAGAGAAGATTCTTATTTTCTGTTGCTTTCGGTTTTTTTTGCTGTGTCCAACCACCCAATGCAAATGCCATCAACACTTTTCCGTAGAAAAAAAAGGAAAACTTTGGCATTTCACAGTGCTGCTTCCAATGTAAGGTCACTCGACAACAAAAATTTTGTCAATTTCATTTTAAATCAATGATTTTAAATCAATGGGGTTTTGGCTAGGAGCTTTTTTGATTTTTCTCTTTATTGACGAATTTATTTTTCATGGGTGCTTTTTTATTTTATTTTATTTAAACTTTCACCCTTGCTTTGTTTGTCAATAAAAATCGTAAATATATAAAAACGAAACGACAATACATTTGGGCGTTTTTATTAGGTCACCCACTGTGCACTTGTCTGGGTTTTTTCCCTTTTTTTTTTTGATCGTTATGACTTTCGATTCATAATGCCTATGGGAGATTTTAAGTAAATATTTTTGTTACATTTATTTGATTTTATTATTAAATTGGAAATAGGGACATTTTCTTACAATTAATTGAAGAATTATTAATCTGCCGTTAACATGTTGTTAGCAGAAAAATTACTTTGCAGAGTTTTTTTTCCTGCATATGAAGGGATTACACTTTGCCACCTTGGGTGTCATTTGAATTTTATAAAATTTTTACGTTTTCAAAATAGATTTTCGGATATTTTGGATAATTTTAATTGAAACATTGATATTCCAATAGTAGAAAAATCTTTCACTAAATCAAAACTCAAAAATTAATTACATTCAGATTTTCTTTGTTACTTTTCTTTACGTTATGCGCTTTCTAAAGTAATAAATTTTTTAAAATATTAATTAATTTTCAATAATATTCTTTAAATTAAAGTTTTTGATTAAAAAAAACTTTTCAATTTTTGCAATAAAGTTTTAAGACAGTAGCTAGAGGGAATAATATTTCTATTTTTTTCACAAAATAATATTAATATTAAAAAACTGAATCAAAGGAAAAACAATGAAATAATATTGATTTTGAATCTTCTGAAAAATTATATTAAATTAAAAGAAAATAATATTTAGATCAAATAACTCATAAATCAGACAAATCATTATTAATTTACTTTTATGGCAAAGAAATAAGTAAATAATTATTAATCGTTAATGTTATTTCAGTGATTGAATACAAATAAATAAATAAATTATTTTTTCCGGATATTTTACGTAATAAAAACGACAAGTAAATATTCAATAAACAAACATACTTGCACTTGTATTTGTATAGATTAGTGAAAAGATGTCAAATATTTGTGGCGACCGGGTTGATTTGTAGCTTGGTTAGGTAACTATTTTTACACATTTATCCCCTAAAGTCATATATATATTAAGAGTGAAAAAAAATAAAAAAAATCGATGTGGGAATAGCGACGATCATCATTAATCCATTTTTGTTAGTCCAAATCAAAAAGTTTTTTCCCAATGTATTTAGCTTTGCGGTCAATTAAGTACGTGCATCAACAACAACCAAAAGCACAAATATTTCACTTTCATCATTCCCAAATAATAATAATAAATATGTGTAGTCTTCCCTGTGTTTTGGTTAAGGGGAAAAATAATGTATATAGTCCATGTGTTGCTGTTGTCATTTCACACGTTTCAATGTATTTCCCCCGGTTAACGCAATGCATATATAAATAGAAAAATTCCATCTGATCGATGACTTGGGAATTAATTAAATAAACTGTTTGATCAAATAAAAGAAGAAAAAATAACACCTAAATAAATAAAATATTTTAAATATTTGTATATTTGTTGGATTTCACAGTGGCTGTGTTGTTCAATCGATCTGCCAATCGGGCTGTAATTTTAATGTTGAATTTTCCTTTTTTTTATTATTAAGGGGTTGCTACTTTTATTCACCAAAAAAAATGATGTCATTTGTTATTTGTCAAAATCATGTTTATTTATTTTCTGTATATATTGTTCATTTTTATTGTGTCAACTTTTGAAATAGAATAATATTAAAAAAAATGCCCAAACAACTCTACTCAGTTAAACCGAAATTGAATTTTTATTGAGTGAATGATGGAAGAATGGAACTTTCTTTTCTGGTTTCTTTACCTATTTTGTTTGCTTGGTTTTTTTTTCTGAGAATTTTGTATTGAAAATTTTTTCTTGTATTTTTTTTTTGCGATAGAAATATTATTAAAGGTGAATTGAATGTTTAAAATGAATAAATTTTGCATAATATTAATATTATCATATTGCTATTGTATAAAAAAAATAAAATTCTGCTCTTAAAGCTACTTTCAAGGTGATTTGACATCGGTTTTTTATATAATAAAAATATTTCATTTTATATTTGTGAAACGTTGTATAAAAGAAATTTGATAAATTCAATCAATAAATAAATAATTTATCCACTTTGAATATCATATAACTGAGTTTAATCCATTTAACCAGACTTTAACCCCTAATATATATTAATAATAAATTTATTAACAAAAAAATTTCCATTCTTAAGATATTAAAATTCTTGTGGAAAAATGCAAAAAGCAAAAGCTCTTAAAGCAGATTTTGCATTTTTTAATAAATAAATGCAAAAAAAAAAACTTGAGACATTTTTGCCCATAAGTTGAGCTTTTTTTAGTTGACAGTCAGTCGGTATTGCTGTTTTTATTTATTTATCTATTCAATCGATATAAATTTTCTACTTTTCATTACATAAGGACATAATTGAAATGATAAATTTGTCATTTTTGTCATTGAGAATGTTTTTTGCATCGTTATGAGCTTTCTTATTTTTTTCTACTTAGATCTGGTTTTGCTTAAGTGAATTTGTTTTTCACTGTGGGTTTTAACAAAAAAAAATGCTTAATAATGTTAATTTTTTTTCATTTTTGTCTGACTTTATTTTCTGTCTGTGAATATTCAATGAGTTGTGTTGTTAACTGGGCGGTCGTTGTTGTGTGAGATTTAAAAGTACCCAAAAAATTAAAAAAGAAGAAGCTTTAACATGGATGCGATAAAAATCAGACAACTCTATGAATTTATTACATTATTTAACAACGAAAGTTTTAGCGAATAAAAATGTTTTCGCTCTTTTTTTTCGTGCATTTTTATGCCAAAACATGGTAAAACTTAGTGCTATTTGTGGCTGTTATGCAAAAAAATAAAGATTTATCGTTAAGTTGTTTATTTTCTTTCTTTTAAAAAAAATGTTAATTCTATTAATTAAATGCAACGAAAGTTTTAATACTTTTTTTATTTTTCCATTTAAACGAAAAAATTGATCTGTACAGTTGGATCACTTAGTTGAAGCGAGCAGCTGGTTTATTCAATTTTAAACGAAAAACATTTTTAGGTATGATAAAAGGTTCTGCATTTTTAGTTAAATATAAAAAAAAGTTTAAATTAAAAAAAACAAGCTTTTTCGATTATATCGGATTTTCTACTATCGCTGTAATGGATTTTGTTTGCACTCACTTTGCGATACAATATATTGATATCAGGTGTAAATGATTTTTTTTTGTATTTTTCATATGATAAGCGATATTTTAATTAGTTTTGTGTATTCTTTTATTTTTTTTTTAATAAAATAAACAAAATTAAAATGAAAAAACTTACCCGATACGATTGTCCTCATCGTCATCCTCTTCAAATGATGATGTTGTCATTGTCGCCACTAAACTTGTTGCTGGCGGTGATGATTGTGTTGTTATTGGTGATGCTGTTGCCGTTGTTGATAATACTGTTGTCTGCGTTGAATCCTGATGACAACCAATATTACCACCACTGATATCACATTCAGCCAAAAGTATGTTTATTTCTTGTGGTAATGGTTTTGGCATAAATTTACTACGTCCTAAACCTTGTTTTGTTGTTTTTATTTTACGATAGAAGAATATGAAAGGAGAAAATGTAGAAATAAACATTGTTTGTCATAAATTTTATTATTTATAATGCTTAACCCATTTTATGTTATTTAGGGAAAAATATTCTAAGAAGAAAAGTTTATTATTTTATTTTATTTTATTTAATTCCATTTTCAACAAACAACGAATCATAAAAGTTATTTCAACTTGTTATTAGAAATAAAAAAGGCGAAACTTTTTCTATTCACTTTGTCTCGCATAAAAATTTCCTATTCTTTCATCTAAATCAAATATTTTATTCTAATTCCATTAGAATAATGCGATATGATGCTTTTCAAACGAGGACATTACAGTACACTCGGTACGAATTTTCTTTTGATAGACAAACAAGAAAAAGAAATATATCAAATTTTCTAAATAATGTAATGAAAAATCCCGCAAAAATAATTGTTTGCTTTGGTTAAAGGTTTTACTTATTTTTTTGATACTTTAATCTCGCTTACTAGAAACTCTCTTTTCTTTTTTTTTGTACTTTACAAGTAAAAGCCAGTAGTAACGTAACGAAAATAGAAAATTTAAGTAAGAATTGAATTTTTAAAAAGATTAAAGATTAAAAATGAAATTACTGCCCAAATGTAATTTAAACGTGAACTTTGTACATTTATTCTCCCCTTTTGGTTAAGATTTTGAAGAAAATTCAAGTAATGCTAAAAATGCAGATGTAAAGTTACTTTACCAAGATTAAAAGCTAAAATGCAGGTGATTTAAATATGTTCTATCATTAAAAACAAAAAGATTAAAATTTAATCTTTAAAGTTCTACATTAGTAAATTCATGCACGTATTTTAGCTTTAATTATTTATTTAATTTAAATGAAAATAATTTTTTTTTTATCTGCAAAAAATAACACCAAAACAGTAAAATATCGCGTGATAACGACATTTTTAACAAATAATTATCAAACCATTAAAATTAAATTTAATTGATTAATAAAAATAAAAATCAATAATTTACTGTTCGTTCATATATTAAGTTTTGCAAAACAATTAAATGAAAACATTATTGGTTTTAATTATCAATAAAAATTGTGAGAAATAATAACTTCTTAACCGAACCTAGTTTTACCTTCTGTAATATATATATTTCCATTGTCTTTATTTACATTTTTTATTATTTATCTTTTTATTATTAAAAATTAATTAAATTTCGTTTTCTTTTATTATTATTATTATTATTATTACTATCAATAAAAGTAACTTTGCACGCGCGTTTTTATTACCGTAAAAATGCATGAGTAATTTATTTATATAAAATAAGAACTGGAATTAAGGGAGTTAGCTTCTTAATTTATGAATTAAGAAAAGAAAATTTATTACATCATTTATAGGTTATTTGATTAATAGATAAATCATTAACAAAAACAAATTTAGATACAATATTTGGATACTTTTGGTTATTAAAGCAGACAAATACAGGCTTGTTTTCGGATTAAATTTATGTTGGGATAGAATACTCTGTTGTTGCATCAATTTTACTTTAATATTTTTAAAGCATAAATATTGAAATTGATTGAGATTTTTATCAGAAAAAGCTCTTTTCTTTAATGTGATATAAAAATTTTCACTTTATGTTTTGTTTTTTGTTAAATAATAATCAGCTATTAGCACGCGTTTACCAAAATTAAATTAAATTAAATAAAAAAAAAAGTCTTGATAAAATTTAAAAGAAATAATCACGAACGTGTTGGGTAGTGTAATTTTACCAATGAAAATGCTATTCTTTAATCACAGTAAAAGTGAAAAATTAAGGGAAAACGATAAGAAAATTGATTATTGCAAAAAAAAAACAATGTGGTAAGGTCATTGCTTCATAACACAAAATAATAATTATAAATTTGTTGCGCTGAATTAATAATGAAAAATCATTGAATTAAAAAATAAAAGCTAACTGTGCTAACACGAAAGTTCGCTTTCGAAACCACCAACCACAAAAAAATAATTTTCGTTTTTATAATTTTTAATATATGAAAGCTTACCCTTTCTAGAAATATGTCTACACATTATATACGCTGCTTAAATTAAGTCAAACCTTATAATCATTATAATAATAATAATAATAATAATAATAATAATAAAAACAAAGAATTATCACTCATACTCTGTCTCTCTTCCATTAACCATTAATTGCAAATTATGCTTCATCACATTAATTAATCTTGGTTAATTATATGTATAACCAGCGAAAATAGATAAATTGCTTTGTAAATACAACAAATTTTAAGGGATTTTGTATTTAGGGATGGTTTTTTTTGTTTAAATATGTAAACCAATATAATATTATGTTTATGAGAAAAAAATAATAATAATATGCTTTTTAGGTTTTATTCTTAGTGAACACGTACACAGAGCTTATATTACTGCAGTGATTTCGTGTACCACGGTATATACATATATTGATGAAGTTTAATCAGTTTATAATAATCAATATTTACTTAAATCAAACATAAAGGGGTTAAAAAACGTAAACATAAACTGACAATAGATTAATGGCAAAATGTAATTAATTAGTTAATAATTGTTTTAAATTTTTTTAGAAAGATAAAACTATTAAACAGAATAAGGAAAGAGTTTATAATTTACCATGTACTGTGGCAGTGTGAAGTATCCCAGCCGGATTATTTGTTAATGAATGATCTGGTGGAATGTGATAGCCAGTTTTTAAATGATGATATTGTATTAAACCACCACCATTTGGACCTAATGTTGGATAGTAAACGACTGGTGGTAAAATTCCTTGTTGCTGTTGTAGATGATTAAAGTGTGCTTGATGGTTGGGTGATGATTTTCCTGAACCGCCGGTTGTCATTGTTACAGATGGTTGTCCACTCACACCAGTAAATACAGTTAATGTTGTTGTATTTGGATTCTTTAACTGATGACATGGAGATGAGTGTGGTGTACTCTGCAATGATTTACTCGGCGAACTATGTATCAGGTGACATGAATCTGTTTTGTTTGTAACAGGAAATAAGAAAAACGATTTAACTAAATTTATCAGATATCAAATATCATACATAACTATAATAAATAAATAAATAAATATTTTCGGGTGTTGTCGGATTATATTATCAATAGAAAAGCAAATGTGTGTAACACGCAAATATTATAATGCGAAATATATTTTCTTTCACTTTTTTTTTATTTGTTAATGGTAGTTATGTCAAGGTGATTTTCCTATCAAATTTCAACAACATATAACAAAAATCGTATATTTCTTGATTTTTTTTTTTTTTATTAACTTATAAAATTGATTTTCATCATCTTTGTGACTGATCTCCATGTTAATATTCTTTCATTCACCTATTTATTGTTATGACTGTTTAAAGTCGTATAATAACCACCCAAGTAAAAAAAAAATATAAATAAAATGTTTTCAAAACAATCACCCAACCCTGCATTAAAATATTTTTATTCATGCCTTAGCTGTCGGATATAAACGTACCTTCTTGTATTGTGCCTCGATACTTATCGTAACTTTTGATTTTCCTTTCGTCGTGCTGCTGCTGCTGCTGCTGTTGTTGTAACTGTTGTTGATTGTGATTATGATGATGGTGATGATGATGATTATGGGTATTATGTAACTGCTGCTGTTGTTGCTGCTGTGTCTGTTGCCTTTGAACCAAATCGTATTTACAGTCCATCTGTTAACACGCAATAACCATTGAAAGGAGTAAAAAATTTAAACGAAATTAATACATTGAAATAAAAAATAGAAAAAAAGAATATTCAATTCTACAAATTTAAAGATTAAATATTTTTCTTTTTATTATTAATTCATCGTACATAGAAGAAACAAGAAAAACATCCTGAAATTTTATTTTTTTGTTCGTTGTATCCTTCGAGATTTATACCTAAATTACGTGATAATAACTGAGTGAAAGAAGAAAATAAAATGAAGAAAAATTTATTTGGAAATGTGAAACAGGGCGAGTGAGTAAAAAAGGGTTTTTTTACAATACAAAAATCAACCAAAATATATATTCAAAGGTTTCCGGTATGATATACGTGAAATTCGTTTGTGAAATTTCTATTAAAATATGTATGCAAAGGTGCGTTTAAACGAAAGCACCCTATTTATCATTTTGGGGTTATACATGGGTTAATCGTATTGCCTGTAGTTGTTGTTTAGAATATAAAATGACAAACAACAAACAAAGATTATTATGTTTGGTTATATGCACGATTATGTTGATAAATATATATGTAGTGCTATATGTTATGTAATATATCGGTTTACAACGTGTAAACACTAAAAACAGAATAAGGTTAAAGTTTTATATATATAAAAATATATTATATTTTAATGAATTAACAACATACGAAATGAACGTTGTATTTAGATGAGAGATTGATCATCATCATGTAGTTATTCGTTTCTTTCATACACATAAAGATGTGTGAAAATCATTACAAATCACAAAGTATTATTATTATTATATGTTTTTATGTAATGTATATATAGTTATTATAGTTTATTATATACATTTAAATATAAATACTTTTAAGATTTTATTTTATAAACAAAAATATATTTCCACCATCATCATCATTATAATATTTGCAATTCATTAAGAAAATTAAGTTTATGAATTTTTTTTTTGAAAAAAAATTTATACAATATGTTAATTTTACATGGATATTATATAGTAAATTTGATATAAACAAATCTGATTAAATTATTAATTAATTAATTCCAAACATCTGTAGAATTTGAATATTTTGTATTGGGAAAAATTATTCAAAACAAGATCAAGTACATACCTCGTCTATATTATTGCAATTATTGTGTATTCGATCGTTATCACATCCGCAACGATTAATATGTTTTGTGTTATTATTATGGCGTTGGATTGTATTATTATCACACTCCTCGTCATTAATAATCTGACAACTTTTTGATGATGTTATTACCGATGTTGGACATAATTTCCCATAGGCACATTGTAGGGCATTAGCTAATAAACCACCTAAACTTGACAGGCACATCAACATTAATGGTACACCCACAACAGCATATAACATTGTCATTATTTTTCCTTCATTTGTTCGTGGTGTTAAATTGCCATGTCCTGAAAATATATTTGAAACAAAATTTTATTAATTTATTTATCTTCTTAAAATTAGAAATAAATTTTATAAATTAAAACTTCAAGAAAATAAGATTTCATTTATTCAAATGCATTAACCTTAAAGCAATTAAAATTCATATCTTGTCTCTTCGTTATTATTATTATTTAAGTTAAGAAAGTTAATAAATTTTTTTGCACAATGCAGATGCATTACCCAGAGCTACAATTCAAATGCTGTAATAATGAATAATTAAATGTAAACGATTCCTGATATCTAATGAATGTTGTTTTAAAGTTTTTAATGTACAAAATGTTTTTCTGCACAAAATACAACTCAAAAAGTACGAAAACAAATAAATAAAAAATAAAGAACAACTTCGAGACACAACAGATAAGAACAGAAAATATAATTATGATTAAAATTTTATGTTTTGCATTAAATTTATATTATTTATTGTTGCGCTATTCTTAGATTTACCTTGGTTAAACTAATAAAACGTTTTAATTTTGTAACTTAAATTGTTTTTACTACAGTAAGAAATAACAAAGCTGCAAAAAACGTGAGCTGTATGATATATCTACTGTTTTTCATTTAGTAATTAATTAATTTTACTGCAATAAGACAATGTTATTTTATTTATTGACTTTACTATGATATTAATATGAATTTTTAATTAAAAAACTTTTGTTACAAATATATTGTATTTGATAAAAAGAAAATAATTATATACTATTGTATAATCAAAATGATTTTATTAGCAAAAATATATTTAGATTTATTTTCACAAATATAAATATCGTAATAATTTTGTTATTTTTTCTAAATTTGTAACTAATACGATTATTGAAAAATCTGGATAGAAAATCTCTGTTCAGGTTAAAAACCACATAAAACTGTATATTATTAGGTCATCCTTTTTTTTATATATATAAATAAAGGTAAAATCTGACACCTTACAGAATATTTAGATATCTATATCACACCTACACAAACACCTTTCTACGAAAAAGTAAAAAATAAATCACCTACACTACACCTAAACTAATCGTAAACATCATAAATATATAAAAACTTGGCTCGTGTTATAAAATAAATAAATAAATAATTTCACATCATAAAAATATTTATTTCTTTTAATAATAAAAATACAGTGAGGCAAAAAAAAATTATTTAATCGGATAAAAATTTGCTATTTGCTATTGGATAAAATATCAGCACTGCAGTTATAAAAGCTTTTAAAAATAAAATTAGAAATATTCTTCATCGGTTAAGTTACCTTGTTTATTGTTGTTTTTCTCTAAAAACCACATATAGAAATAAATAAATAAATAAAAGAAAAACAAGAAAATTCTTACAAACACATTTCAGAAGTGAAACACGTCAATTAAATATAAAATTTATACTATTATTATTATAATAATGATTATTTTATTTATTTTTATTAAAAATATATATTCTATAATTTTTAACAAGTGGAAAAATGTAACATGTCACATGTGAATGTTTTTAAATAAATGTTAATGACACACGTGTTTGTTTATACCACTTTAAAAACTGAAAAAAGTTATACCACTTTAATTAACAGAAAGTTGTTTGTTAGAAAATTTTTCTTCTTTTGTTATTTTGGTTGTTGTTGCTATCGTTACATAACAGTACCTAGCTAACTCAATTAAATAAAATAATAATAATAAACACGAAAAGTTAAGAAATTGGTTAGCTAGTAGCAAGTGAAATTTAAATAAAGTTTATTTCACTTGACATTTCACTAGAAAAGTTTTGTTTTACTTTGTTTTTCCCTGGCATGTTATTGATTTAAAAATAAATGTCAGAATTTTTCGTTTTATTTAAAATTTTATTTTGGTTTAGCCTTTACGGTTAAATAAACTTTAATAAATAAATAAAAGCTTAATTATGTTTTTACGTTAAAAGAAATAAGTATAAAAAAAAATTCGATAACAAAATAGCATGATTTTTTAAAGGTTTCTAGTGAAGTATAGCAAAAGATTAAACATTAATTATCTAATTGACTTAGATTTGTAAGTTAAATACAATAAACTACCTAAATTCGATAATAAATCACTTTAAAAACTCCCCATTATTTAACGTTGTTTATAAAGGTATATTTAACCCTTTAAAAATATATATTGACAAATAAACTCAAAAGTTAAATATTATGCTGTTTGCTTATTACATAAGATAAGATATTACATAGTAGAAAAACAAAACTAAAATGCCAAAGATACTGATAAATTAATAATGAATAAAAATCAAATTAAAGAGCAATAAATAAATCAATCTATGTCGTCTTAGAACTAAAGAAAATTAAAAGTATTAATTTTATTTGGTTTAAGGGAGGGCAGAAATCTGTGTAAATGGAAAAGAAAAAATAAAACCGGAAAAAAAATAAAAACCATAAGAGAGCTGAACACAATTTGATTGTCTTGTCGTCATTCACAGTGATGAGGTACGTGACTCTGAATTTATATAGCATTTGATTGTTTTTAAGTATATACTTTATGTTTATTTTATTTCAATTTTAGTTACGATCGTTTTTTTTTTTATATATTATTCGTCGCTTTCTTTGTTTAGGACGGTTATGTTGTGCTTTTTTTCATCTATTTTTTTTTTTTGAATACTTGAAATGCAATGAACATAGAAGTAGTGAGCTTAAGTTAAAGTAAAATATAATAATGAAAATAAAACTTTTAACGGGCAATAGAGCACAAGTGATGTTGAAGTGATTAAGTATTTGATTTTTGTTATTCAATTTATTTATATTTATATATATAGAATCAATACGTTTAGTTTTTTTTCAGATCGATTGGAAGTGAATAGTATCAAACCACATAGAAGAAAAAAATGTTATTAATTCAACAAATAAAGGAAAACGGAAAACTGGTAACAAATTGTGAACAAAAGCACAACAAAACGAACCCAATTCATTGATTGTTTAATATACATTCGCGTATTATTATTATCATTATTATTATTATTGTTATCAACAAAGGGTAACCAGCACAGAAAACAAAATTATATTTATGTTTGTTGTTTCGCTTTTTCATTTTAGTTTTATTGATTTTTCGCCTATATATATATATTTATCCGTT
Source organism: Ptychoptera contaminata (assembly GCA_963942525.1). Classification (NCBI taxonomy): domain Eukaryota; kingdom Metazoa; phylum Arthropoda; class Insecta; order Diptera; family Ptychopteridae; genus Ptychoptera; species Ptychoptera contaminata. Next base: position 46,900,538 of record OZ012636.1, on the reverse strand, counting down.
ATACATATATTTCCTTCAGATTTTCCTTCTTTTTTTTTAATACAGCTGAAAAAGTAATTCGACCAAAAATATTGTTTTAACAAATCGTTTGGAAACATCTGTTTAATGATTTTTTATTTATTTCACATAAATATATATATTTTCTTCAAACATTATTTTACTATGATTTGACACAATTTCTGCCTATAATAAATATACATATATATATATTTATATAAGAAAGCATAAAACGTGTATATATTTATATATTTTTTAATAAAATAAATAAAAGAAATTTTTTATATAAAATATAAAAAATAATATTTGTTTTATGTAAAAATATTCAATGAATATATCAGTATATGTATAGTTATGTAATGAAATGCATTGCAATAAGTTTTTTTTTTACCTTTGTTAAATGATAACAATAGCAAATAACTAAATAAAATCAATGAAATTGTAAAAAAAAACATTATTTATAAGCAAAGTATACGAAATAATATTATAAATATTTATTTTTATTCATTGTTAAACGACGAATTGTACATTATCATTTGTGATAATTGTCTGCTTGCGTTTTTTTACCATTAAAATAAATGTTTATAACGTAATTATTATTATAATTAAATAAAAATAATTAGAATAAAGTAAAGAAATTATTTTTCTATTCATAAAACAGGTGTTTTATTTTAAAAACACTTAAATCACTTATATTTACTTATCCAAGTCTGTACAATAACATTAACGAAAATTTAACTTTAATTTTATTTATTATTTTGAATAATAGTCGTATAGTAATAATAACAAATCATCTAAATTTATGTTCTAATGTTTAATAAAAGATTTATATAGATTTTTTTTTCCGCTAGTATATTTTCATTTAAATATTTATGTTATATCATCACTAAATTTGATATTATTTATTATATAAGCGTAGAAAAGGGTGATGAATAAATAATTTTATAGGAAATAAATGCAAAATGAAAAAATAAAAGAAGAAAATTATGATAATAATAATAATAATAACTCTTAAAAATAAAAGTAATAGTGGATTTATTTTATGTATTACAAGTACTTGACGTTTATTATGTTATTGCATTGAATATAATATTTGGGGAGTAAATTTTCTAGATAATTAATTTTTAATTTGATAATTGAGGAAGATTATTTGCTTTTTATTAACGTAGCATATCGTTTATTGTAATTCTCGTCTAACAATTATCACATTTTTAAAATAAGTTACTTACTGCGAAATAAAGCAATTCCACCACTTTGTATATTTTGAGTGAGATTTAAATATATTTTTATTTTATCATTTTTTAATATTTTTAAATTATTTTATAAAGTTTTTAATTTAAAAACTGTCCAAATAATATTCTAAAAATATTTTAATTAAAAAATATCAGTTAATTAATAATCAAAAACATTAAAGTTTAAATGAGTGAAAAATAATAAAAATTTCACTCAAAGTAAGCACTATGTACGATGAATTTTACTAAATGAAATTCATAGTAAATGGAGTAATTAAAGTATAATTTAATTTTAAAAACTTTATCAAATGCTACTGTTGGCATTGTTTAATAGTTTTAATTACTTTTTAAAAACGAATATAAATTAACAAGGAATAGACGTATCTAATTGTGTATCTAATAAAAGTTCATTTTATCATCATTATCCAAACAAGGATAGAACAAAAAATATAAATTAATCTCCTTAAACGTTATTTTTTTTTGTTGTTGTTGTTAGAAATGAAAATTTATGAATCACTCAGTTGATTTCTAGTTTATAAATAAAAAACAAACAATGTTTATAAACTGGAGAAATAAATAGGTAAACGAGGCACCCAGCCACCCTTATTTTCAACATAACTCATAAGTTTTTTTTTCATTTTTTGCTTATTTCAGTATCTAGCTGATATTTTTATTGTATTTATTATTGCTTTTTCTCATTCCATAATTTTCTCTATTTATTTATAAATTCTACTTCTTGTTGTTTTTATTTTTTTAATCTTTTTTTTATTTATTTGTCTACAATTTATTTCCTTTATCCGTTTTTAGTTTTATTTTATTTTTTTCATATTACTTAGTTTTAGCTTTGTTTTATTATTTATTATTTTTCTTATATAGAGGAAAAATCCGTCAATATTATAAATGTATTTATTTTATTTATATTAAAAAAATAAAACCCCAGCAATATGTATGATTATAAATGGTTAAATCTATCCAATGGATTTAAATTATAATGATACTTAAATATCACGTTTCTGTTGTGCTAATGCCGTTTATACTTGTTATTATTTGTTGTGTCTCTTTGGAAAGTTTTTTTTTAATTTTCTATTTTATTTGTTTTAAATAAAATTTTATTTATTTTGCAAATACTTAGTCTGCAAAATCATTTTTCATTTGCTTGATAAATCTAATTCTCGTTTATCCGTTTGTCTGTCCGGTTTAATGAAAACATTTGTATTTGATTATTTAGTATTTTTTTTTAAATTGTATTTCACTTAGTTTCCGAGAATTTAGACAAATTTGATTATTTCACTGAAGAAACCATATTAAGATTAGATTCTTCGAGTAGTGACTTAACAGACACTTCTTTGCGTTATTGTATTTTTCTAATTTATTTACTAAATAGAATTTTAAAGCGTTAATCTGTCTTCGACCAGCAAATGTGAATACAAATAAAAATGATATTATTATTAGTTTAAAGTTATTAAAGAAAACAACTTAGTCTTTACACAAGCCAATGGTAATATCACTTTCAAGGCAAATAAATGTAATAAAAAATACATTTATGGTTTCTAAAAACAGGAGAATATTTTTATACAAAAAAAAATAATCCTTTTTAAACTGTTTTACTTGCTTAAGATATCTTCTTCTTAATCCCATTGTCTGCTACAAAATTATTAATAATCAGAAAAAAGTCGATAAATTATCATTGACTGAGTAGAAAAATTATTTTTTTTTACGAATTTTCCTCAACTTCAGAGAAAAATACACGAAAAAATAAATACAAATAACCAAAAGTCTGTCAATTGCTAGACATTGGACATGATAAAAATTCACTGTTCATGCTTGTGTTGTTCATTTTTTCTACCTCCTTATAAATATTTATTAGTTTACTTAGATTTAAACATGTTTTGTTTTTTACATTTTTCTACCAAATTATTTTGATGGACATTCGTGAGTCTGTCTATACCTTTTTTGTGTGTTTTTTGTGTTATTTTCTTCTGTTATATCTTTGTCTTTCTTTGCCTTTACGGTTTATTTATTTTTGTATTACATAAAACTAGACTTGTTATGCCTTTTTTACAAGAAAAGCTTTATTGAGAAAATATAAAATTAAAGCCTTAATATCTGTTATCTACTTTAATAACAATAATATTTGTATAACACAGCAAATAAATCGCTTATTCATAGTGGTTTTAATTCATCACGTTTTTATTTTTTATGTCTAAAGAAGAAAGAAAAATACATGTTATCTCGCGTTCACGAGCTTTTAATTTTCAAAAATTGCTTCGTTATAGACTCATTCAAAGTAAACACATGAAGCTTTGAATCAATATTTGCGCTTGTTTTATAATTACAAAAAATAATTAAAATAAAACTTTTATTATTATTATTATTATTTGCAACAGATGATTGCAGTTTTATTTAATTTCTGTGCTTTTTGTATTACTTTGTTCAATAGCGAGAATAATATAACTAAAACTGAGTTAATGGAGCATCAAAATGTTGCAATGCTTCTCTATAACAAGTGTGGTTGATCGGTTATATTTTAACTGGTTGGTTTATTACCTGTCGAAATATTTTTCTTCTTTTATAAAATTTATATCAAACATGTTTATAGTAAAAACTAAGTTTAACCAGATAAACATCCTGAACTTTGTGATGTCTCGATTCAGTATATACAATTTAATGTTTGTGGCAGCTTACTCTATTTGATTACTTTCTACCAGTTTAGTTTATTAGTTTATCTTTGGCTAAACATTTGTCAAAAATAAAATTTATATTAAGAAAGTTTTAGAGAATTTTCGGTTTTTTTATGTGTGTTTTACGTCAAAGTATGTAGAATGATAATGTCATAATTATATCACAAAAAAAAAGCATAAATCGAATTTAATGACATGAAAAAGGATTTTTAATTAAATTTCTCACAAAAAGCACGTAGATCGCAAAATAACGCAAATAAATTGATTTAACTTTCGATAATTAAAGTTTATTATTACGTTATATACGAAAAACGGCCTGTAAACGTATTCGACAATATTTAATCCAATTTAAAATAAAATTAAATACACCAAACAAACGAAAACGATTAATCTTTAATGTTTATTTTTTATTTTAATATATATATAAAAAAAAATTGCCCGCTGTTTATTTATTTTCTTTTATAGCGTCCATTTGGCTGAAGCTTATTACTGAAATTTAATTTATTTTTTTCGTTTTTCGTTTTTCTATCATTAAAAATGTATGTGTTTGTTAATGTAAAGAAGAAAATTATTTAATAAAATTTAATATTTGCGACACAAGAAAATCCGGAATATAAAATATGGGATATTAAGAGGTTTTTTCACTTTATTTTTTTTTTGTTCTTAATCCAAATACATTTTAAATAAAGAAAAATTTAATAAAAAAAGAAAATATTTTTAAATAGAAATTTCTTATAGCTTTGCTTTATTGTTTCCTTCACAAAAAAAAAACAAAAAATACATAAAGAAACTTCGACAGATCTTCAGCTTTAAACACACAGAGTGTAGAAACTTTTATTAAAACAGAAAAATATTTACTAATCATTAATTTTCCATGCACGTACATCGGTACGCTATTGCTCTTTGCAGTAAAATTAATAAAAAATAAAATGCAATACGACTTAATTAAATATATTATTTTTATTTCTCAAATGATTATTATTATTATTGTTTTATTTTTCGCAATTAATTTATTTCGCTTTTTTTTAAAGTGAATTAATTAAATAAATAAATAGAACGAAACGAATGAAAATTTTTATAATAATAATTATTTTTAGCTAGAATTTCTGTTTATTTACTTTTTTTTTTTGCTCACGTTTGATTAAAATGAGTTTTTTGGCTTGTTTACTGTTTACTTTATCTGGTTTTCTACTGATTAAAATAAATTACTGATACATCTTAAAATGAAACGAGAATTATATATATAAAAAAAGAGAAATTTATAATTATCTATTCAAGATTAACGACTTAAAATACATGGAGCCAAACCGTAACAAGTGATTAATTTTCCTCTTAACGTTTATCTTTTTCACCTGTAGACTATAGCGCATTAATTATTTATTAAAAACAAGTAAAAATGAAAGATTATAAAATTGTTGTTTTATCTTTTATTTAAATAAATTTCAGAACTTCTTAAATCGATTATTCTGTTTCACTGTTAACTACTAACTAACAACTTTTATCTTATTTTATATATATATTTCTTAATTGTTACGTCTTAAGCATATAAATACTTTTATTTTACTTGCCTAATATGCTTTATGTTGTAATTAGGGATGCATTAGTATTCCGTAATGATACGATCAACAATAACATTCGACCTTTAAGTAAACAGTTTTATATTTTAGATACAAAAATATACATTTTCTGTTATCAGAATGTTCCATCGCTATAAATTATTTATCGTTGAAACACTTTAAGCTATACAGAGTATTATATAAAGACAAATAAGACTTTTATGATTGTTAATTAAAAAATAAAAATAAAATCTATTGACTTAATTAAATTTTATAGCTCGTAGGTAAGTTCAGTTTGCGTCAGTTTAGTGATTTTTAAAAGCTCGTGATGGTAAACCTCAGTGGTTTTCTTCGCTAGAAAAAAATAAAAACTGCTCGTACCGGCATGAGAAAAAAATAAGCAAAACAAAAAGTAAGTAAATTAAGTTGATTATTCTATGCTAATCTAGATAATAATGTAATATACTAGGTAACACTTATTATCCATTATATAAAGAATATCAAAATTTATTTAGCATTAAACTTTGCTGCGAAAATTATTATTATTAAAAACGAAAAAAAAAAAACTATTTGAGTGCTTCGTTTGTTGGTTGGTTGTGTCGGTCGCCGTTTAATATAAACATTTTTATTCTATTTTTCTCATCTTTTTGCATCTCATTTTGTAAAATATAAACAAATAAATTATTTTGTGGTATAAACTTTTTATTCATGAAGTTTTATATAAAAACCGCAAATAAATAAATGGGAAGTTTTCACTCTATATCATCTGAGATGATGGTACGTTGCAAAATAAGCAGACAATATTGTTATTACTGATGATGGTGATGATGAAAATTTTAATAATGTTATAGCATTTACATTTAAATAATAAACAACAGCAAGTTGAGAGTGAAAAATAAAATTAAAAAAAAAAAACATTAATTTAGTCGAAGAAACACTAAAATATAAACAAGAAGCAAACAGAAAAGTCTTTAATTAATATTCAAAAGGTAAAAATGGTTTATATAATATATTTTTCGATACTGTTTCAGCTGCTGCTGCTGCTGTTGTTGTTTTGTTGTATGCTTTCTTTTATAATAAATTTACTACTCTTGTTTTTTTTTAATTTTAAATACTATATTTAGAAAATTCCCATGTTACCTACAGTACGGTTGGAAAAAAAAATTATAGAGAAAATACTGATCTTCTTTATATAAAAATATCTACTGGCATTGGCTACTAAATTTATTAACAAACATTTTAAACTTCTATTTATTATTGCTGCTGTTGTTTTATTCTTGTTTTATGCTTTTTTATTCTTGTAAATAAATTGTAGATGTAAATTAATTATAAAATCGTTAAACATACAGTTAAAACCAGGTTATAACCAAATTTGTTGACAATAATAGTAATAATTATTATTTCTATATGTACTTACCAATTGTCGTTATCACTGTTATCGAGTATAATAAAGCTTCACTAAATGTCCATTGTGGTAATGGCTCACCAAAACCATTTATATTACTCGCTAATTGTTCACCTAATAATCCACCTTTTGTTGCCGCAACAATTGTACCCTCAAATCGTCTTAATTGCTCGTGCACCAATAGTGTCCAATTTCTTTCATATAAAACATTCAAACGTTCTGTAATTAAAATCAAACAAAAAAGAAAGAAAAATTTTGGTTATATTTGTTTTCTTCCTTTTAAAAAAGTTTATTTAATAATATTTATTTATTTTCTTTTTTATGACAAAAGAATTACACTTAAAGAATGCTTTTAAGAAAAATTAATGAAATATACTCATTTCATCTATTATCATCACAATTCAGTGATTTTTCTATTCAATATTTCCATTATTTTTATTGCTGACTGTAGGATCTTTATACCATGTCACATTGCTTTTCCTTTTATTTCATTTTATTGTTATTATTGGCATTTCTTTAGATTAATATATAACAATAATCATAAAAATTTGAAAAAAGATAATAGAATCATGTCATTAACATTCACTCTGTCAATTTATTTATTTTATTATAATATCGAATTCAGTCATTATTATTACTATTTAAAAACATTTTCTTATAACAATCAAATGCGATGAAATGCAAAAAAAAATAAGAAAAATAAAACAAAAACTTCCATTCTTTATAATTTCACAATAATTCAGATCATAAATTTAGCATAAAAGTTTGAGTCAAGTTAATGCAATATTTACACAAAAGTAGAAAAACGTGAACAAAATAAAATCAATTTAAAATGAATGATGCGTTAAAGTGGATTTTTCTTTCTAGTTGTTGTGTTAATCAAGTGCAATGCACCTGTGCTATAAACTTTATTCAGAAAAACTTCGACAAAAAAACACTTTGCATAAAAAATAAAATAAAACTATAGAATATCAGCTGTGCTTTTAATTAGAAACTAAAATAAAAGATCAGATGTGCATCAGGATTATTCAATAATTAGAAATACGAAAAATATTATTATCTGAATATAAGATGAAATATTTTTAGGAGAAATTTTTGACAGATTTTAATTACTTTTTTGATTAACTGATACGTGGTATTGACAATAGAAAACATCTTTTTCTGATAAATAAAGAAAATTAATTAAAGCATTAAACTCTTTTAACTATTTAACTATTAAACCTGATCAACTTGTAATATTATGTTTTTTGTTTAAAAGTTTTTGGTAAATAAATTTTATATTTCAAAAGCATCTACTGTCTGAAATATATATCTTTTAATTTTAGTATTGTTATTACTAGATTTGTATAGAATAAAGGTATTTCGAACATATATAAATCGATTAAATGGTTTTACTTTTTTCTACCCTTTATAACGATTAGTTTTCCTTGTTTTGTTCTCAAAAAATCACATCACATTCACTAAAAATAATTTGAGTTTGCTATTATTCTTTTTCTTTTTATTTTTTTCAATAATTTAATAATGAACAGCACATGTCATATTCAATTTGATACACAAAAGAAAGTAAACGAGAGAAAGCTCATCATGAAATATTATAAAACATATTCGTGAAGTCTTAAATAAGTGCATGTGTCAGCTGTATATATCCGGCTTAAACTTTTTATTATTATTATTTTATTTATTCACTACGCTAAAAATATTAATAAAAAAAAAGGTAAAATATGATTTTCTTTTCAATTTGTCTTTTATATTTTTATTTAAAAAAGAAAACAGAAGAAACAAAAAACGTAAAGCTTTAAGAACACACTCAATCCTGTTATGTACTAAAGAACTGTTTCGTAGAATATTTATTATGAATATTTACGATCTTTAAAAATCATTTCGACATATGTTTGGGATCAACAATATATATTGTCTTTAGCGAAAATAAAATCACCGCTCTTCAAGTAATAATAAAAAAAGAAAAAAACAACCGAAAAGTTTATTATCAGTAAAGAATATCAAACACTAAAGTAGTATTATTATTATTCATCTTCATAAAAATAATAATAAAATAAAATTAATAATAAAATAAAACAAAAAGAAGGAAAAATTACGAAAATGATTGATTTTATTATTTAAAAGGATCCAAATATATATGACTTTTTACTCGTATTATTAGTTTTTGTTCGCCTTATGTTAAGTATATTGTTGTAAAACTCTTCAAATTTTATGTTCAAGTCTCTAAAGTTTTTTTTATTATTATCTAACTACAAATCCAATTTACATTCATTGCGACTATAAATAAGGATAAAAACAAAAAAAAAATGATAGAAAGACAAAACAAAACAGAAAAAATAGAAAGAAATATTCTCTTCGTTGCTATTTTGAATAATTTCCCTATAACTTATTGATAGAATTGTATGTCATCGCGATAACAAGTCATGAATACTAAAATAAAAAAAGGTTTTGATAAACAGACGAGCAAAAAAAAAAGAACTTTTTGTTTCTTCAGCATCTTCATCAAAGACATTTCCCATGTACTAATTTATCTTCATTTTATTATTACTTTTAATCATATTATACTCTAGTTTATACGAAAAATGATAACGATATAGCTTATATCACATGACAAATTATAAATGATTTAAAGGAATCTTTTAGCAGCTTTCAATTTTTTTTGATTGATTTTTTCTTATTCAATATTTTATTTTTTTACGCTACATTATTATAATTATTATATATTATCCTGATTATATAGGATTATAATTTTATTAATTTATTATTATGCTGTTCTGGCACGCACGTAATATATAAAAATAAAAATTTACAACTACAGTAAAACTGAAAAGCTTCTTAGTTTCCTTTATTTATTTTAGAAAAATAAATATTTAAATGAAATTACTGGATGTTTTATACTGTTGTTTAGTACTTTTTTGTTATTTTAATTCATGAATTATAATTAGTATTGTGTGTAATTAAAATTTAAACAAAAAAGAAGTAAAATTATGGATTTGAATTGTTTACCATATACCAGGCGCCTCCACTTGGTAGTTTTTAAATTTTTTTATTTTGTATTTAAAACGACAACGAAGGGAAACTTTAATCTATTTTGTATTCATTTCAGGGATTAACTTTTTCTTCTTCTTGTTTTTTTCCTCTTTTATTTAATATTTAGTTTCTATGTTGTATTTTTAATGCAAAAAAAAAACGGCTGCAAAAGTAGGGAAACAAAATTATAACTTTATTGTGTTGAACGTTGTTGAGTGAAACTAGCTAAGGGGTAGCAAGTTGATTTTTGTTTAATTTTGTTAATGCTTAAACACTGAAAGCTTAATAAATGGTGATGATATTGTTGCAAAATAAAAAAGCAGCGAAAGAATAACGGAAAGAACTATGTAGCTGAGCTAAATAGAATCATTACTAAAAATTATAAAGAACTCATAAATGCTGAAACAAGTTTATCTCTCACGTTATTTAGACTTGTATGAATTCTTCTTTTTTATATTTAATTCTAGTAATTATTATTGCAGGTAATCATATTTTTATTTATTTACTGTGTGCTTTTGTTACCTGAATAAAATTAAATAGTAAAAAAAAATGTCTCATCAAAATTAAAACAGAATAACGCAAAGTAAAAGGCAAATCAGATAATTCATTATGCAAATTAGTCTTTCTATTTCATTACTAAATAATATTTTTAGTTAAGCTTTGACAAAAGTATTTCTAAGTACAATAAACTCCTCCACTTAATTAGTATACTGGGTTTTTGAAAACATTTTTGATGAAATATTTTTGTCCGAATGCAGACGAAATATTTTAAAATGAATTAATATTAGTGATGGGAAAGTGACGCGTTAATGGAACAAACACAAAATAGCGCATAAAGGACAGAGTTTTTATTTTATTTTTTTTATAAACTGTGAACAATTTTGAAATTTTAATGCCGCAGTATTTATGACAAACAGTAAATGAATACAGTATTTTTTTTAAACTGTATTTGTATTACAAAATTGTCATAAATTTTTAGATAATATAATAAAGAATTGAGCATAAATAATGTCTATCTCTCTACATATAAATATATGAACCCTACAGATTTGTTATTATTATTATTGTGATTTTTACAGCAAGCACTAAAAGGATGCTTTTAAAAAGGCAAAACGAAAAAAAAAAACAATAATAAAAATTAACCTTTAATAACAAACAAACAAAAAAAATGTTTTCACGTTGTACAAAGTTAAATTTAAGCTTTAAACATAATAGTAAGCTTATGTTAGCTTATAAAAGCCTTTTTCATTTAATTTTTATTTAAATATATTTTCCACTCAAACCTTTGTTTGTCACAAAATTTTCTGTGTTTTTTCAACCATTAAATAAGTAACAAAAAAATTTCTTTTATTTATTTTCTACATGAATGTTTGGTTTGTTCGTGTGTGCTAAGTATTTGACACAAAATTCTTTAATTAATTGTCTTGACATAAACACTTGTTATATTTAATTTTTATTCTATTTGTTTTTACTTGTATGTTTATTTTATCTGCTTAACAAAATGAAAATGTTCTGTTGAACAGTCTGTACAGTGTATGAATATTTTTTAAAAAATAAATTTTTTGGTTTGTTGTGGTTTTTCTGCTTTATTTTTGAAATGTTTTCTGTCTAAATTTTATGCTGGAAAATGTTTCTTAAGACATTAAATTCATGTTTAATGTTAATGCTGGTTAAAGTTTATTTGGTTTTGTTTTTATTTCACAGATTTATTTGTAATTACTTCTTTAATTTTATATTTTTAAATAATTAGAATTATAAAGTTTAATAGATAAAATCTTAAAGCACATTTTTCATACTGATAAACTATGATATTAACAATTTTAACACATGAAAGTGAAAAAACATATTATGAAGAATCAAAAAGTTAATTAAGAAAATTTAATTTCATATAATAAAACCTCAAAAATGACGAAAGTTGGCTAATAATCTGATTAAGAAATAGTCAAAATACCTTTAACCTACCTTACAATCAAGCCTATAAACATAACGATATAGATAATTCAAAAACAGATAAAATACTTAATTAATTGATAACTTTAAAAGCAAAAGTTATAAATAAAACTTTTGTGATATAAATTATATTCAAAAACACAAAACACAGTAAGTAATACTTTATTCATTTGCATCAAACTTTTAATTAATTTGAATAATTAATGTAAAAATTTCAAGCAGAAAATAAAATCAAATAAAAGTTTTGTAAAAGAAAAATTAACCTATTTACAATTTAATTTGACAAATCAGCGTATTAGTCCGCTATTCCAATTTAAATATAATTGAAAATTTCTTTAAATAAAACTTTTATGATTTTCACTGAAGCTTTTCCTTTTAAAAGTTCATTAATTAAATAGAATTTAAACGAATGAAATAACTACAAAATATATACAAATATTGAATGGCAGTGGCAAGAAAATATCATAATAAAAATAAATAAGGCTAAAAAGCTCTATGTAAATGTCGAAAAAGAAATGTTTTCTTTTCTTTTCATTTAAATGAAAAATTAAAAACAAGCAAAACTTTTTTGATTATTTACTTTTTTACTAAAAAGTTGACACCAGTGAAAGACAAAACAAGTCGAAAAGTTTAAGTCATATTTTCCGTAGCTGCTGCATTAGTTAAATTTTCTTTTTTCCAATTTACAACAAAATTAAATTTCTTTTCTCTTCGAACATTAAAAAAAAAAAGATAAAGTTTCATTCGATTTGAATGCAACTTTCTAGAAAAAAGTTTACAGCAAGCAACGAAGTATTAACCGTGGTTACTTGTTTGCAGCTCATTGAACATTAATTTGATTTTATTTTTCTAAAAGTGTTTTTCGATTATAAAAATGAAAAAAGAAATTGCCGGCTTAAGTCGATTAATTTTGGATTTGCATTTTTTTCTATTTTTTTATTTAACTTTTAAAGCTTTTAAGAAGCGTTTTATATACAATGGAAAGGTTTTTTTCGTTTTATAATTTCTTTGAATTTTCATTCTTTGTAGTGTTCTAAGGGATGTAATTATTTTGCTTAAATAAATGGTAACGTTGGTACGTGATAGGTAAATAACGAACGTGAGATATTTAATTGCTTTGATTTATTTTGTTGTTTTGTCCCTGGACACGTCAATCGATTTGATTTTTTCACGTCAAGTGGGGTTTTTTTTTCAAAAGAATCTATATTTGCATTTTTGTGGTCAATTATTCAATTTTATCTAAGCTATAACGTTTGATATCGTAAATTCACTAGAGGACTAAATTTATTTGTTATGCCAATGAGATGATTTTTATTTTTGACTAATTGTATGCATGTTATTGCTTCTGCCAGTCGTTAAATATTTGTTAACATAAAATTATAATTGCATAAACGACAACTTTAATTAAAATTGACCAAGTCTGGGGAGCAATTTACAAGTTATAAATTATTGTCTGCAATATTATTTCAAAATTATATTTAATTTAAACAAAAAAAAATCCTCTAATCTTGCTTTATTAATAATTCAGCTTTCAAATAAAGTTGTGACAGTTTTTTTATTATATTTATTAATAAATAAATATCAACGTCACATCAATTAAAAGTAAATTATTTTTATTTCTGCAGCATAATAAATATTTAATAATACGAAAAAAAATTTTTAAAAATAATAAAAAACTCCATAAATTATGAATAAATAAATTTTGAATAAAATAAAACCACAAATTCTAATTATAAAATTTTATAATTAAAAGTATTCAAGAGTTTTTAAAGCAGCTGCTTGCGTTCTAAAAAAAAAAAGTAAATAAAAATTCTGCAACATAATTAATTTTTTTTATTTAATATTTTATTTAAAATATGCTTTAATGGATTAGTGGTATCTGTGACTGTTATTAAATGTGTCAAGGATATATTTAAATAACGAAATAATAAAATAAAAATATGATTGAAATTTGTTCATGGAAATTGATTTTTATGAAGTTAGTGAATTGGTTTGCATAGCATATGGCTATAAGATAGAAATATATTTATTTTCTGTTATATTTTTAACCAAAAAATGCGTGAAATTAGTTACTTTATGGTGATTTTAATATATTTAACTAAAAGAATTATTGTAGAATTCCTTGTTGAAATTGTATTGAACGAGGAAAATGCACAGTTTCAGCAGGACCTTAACGGAAAATATACTAAAATATGTCAATAAAATAACCACAAATACAAAATATTGTAAATTTATTTAAACTAAATATGCTAAATTCACCAAAAAAAATCTATTTTCCAATGGTATGAATTATTAATTCTTTGCCAGATTATTACAATTTTAAAAATTGATTCACTTTAATGCATAAATATTTAGTTTATTTATTAACTAATCAATTAAAATTAAACCAAAAACTAATTTTCCAATATTTGATTATAGTAATTCATTACGTTTAAATTGATATTAAATTATTTATGTATTAATTATTAAATAAATTGAGCTCAATTTCTATCTTTTTTTATGATAATACATAGTGAAAATTATGACAAGTATTAAAAGTGACTGTTAAAGTCCTGAATTATTAAAATTATTATTATGTTTGATATTTAATAAAGTGGGTAAATTTTAGTGAAATTTTCAACATTCAATGATATAAAATAAATTTTATAAAACTTAGATAACTACGTAAAATCATAAAAAATATGAAAAATAGAAATCATTTTACTGAGTAATAAAAATTATCGAGAAATTACATTAAAACTTGTTGAAATCTTATTTAAATGACAATATTAATAAAAATAATACTCTGATGAATAATTAAACGAAAAAAAAAATGAATTAAATAAATTAATTTAATAGAAAAATACGCTAAAAACTTATTAGAAAAAATTATTTGACGTTGATATTCTCGTAGTTTGATTCTCGTATACCTAGCCCAGTTAACTACCAACCTCAACGTTAATACATTAATAAAACTTTGGCAATAAAAGTTTAGCGTTCAGCAACACAAAATATAATAATAAAAAAAAAATGTTTAATATTATTTAAAGTTGAACTGTTTTGTGAAAAATTTGGATTTTAATATAATACAAATACTGATACAGAGTTAAAATCATCGTCGTTGTCGTTAGTTTTAGTTAGTTTTTTCGTTCATTTAATTATAACCGTTGGGCATAACCGTACAAAATTGTATTTTTTGTTTAACTTTTTCTCATAATTTTGGTTTGCTAATTGTATTCGCCAAAAAAGTTTTGTTAAAAATAATCTCCACCAAATCACTGTCTAACTGCAAGACATTAAATTGAAAGATTTTTCTTTAAACATTTAAAGTATTTTTTCATTTTAAATAATTTACTTAAGCTTTTTTTAAAAACTGTTTTATATTGTAAAAAAGATTCTTATTGACATATGGAAAAATGAATTGTTGTGCTTTTTTCCATTAAAAATAAAGCTTTTTTTCATTTTATTTATTTATTCATTATTACAATGTTGAGTAATTAAATTACGTTTTATAAAAGCAACATACAGTACGTCAAATTACATTAATTTTGTATAAATAAAGTGGAGAATTGTCCACGTTATACTGATTTCTAATGGCAAACCGGTAAAAATGCAACAAAGTGTTTTTTCCGTAATTTATTTAAAGGATTTTATTTTTTTTTTTGTGAAACAATCTGATTATAGATTTTATAGGGATTAAGCTTCTTCTTCTTTATTTGTGTAATGTTTCAATCAATTAAGTGCATTGTTGATCGCAAAGCAAACCAATTACTAATTTTAATATAAAAATATGCTTTGAGTACTGTCTGCAATATTAAGCACATTTTATTATTTATAAATAATTAATTACTAATCAATTTATCTTTGTATTTATTTTACCTAAAGCCTTTTACTGACATTATTTTTTATTTTCTCTTATTTTAATTAATTGTTTTTAAATAAAAAAAATAATAAAAATCATTTTTCTTTAAGAAAATTTTTGTGTATTTCTGCCGTCAATATTGTTTGATTATTAAATTACACAAAAATCAATTATTAATTAATATTTAAACAAATAAATAATCACAATAATATTAATAACTAATAACGTAATGTTTTTTCATGATATTTAAAATAAAATAAATCAAAATTCACTAAAAATAAGAGAAAATAGAAAGTACTTCATCGCGATTATATCAGTTTTACGAAACTGATATACTGCCTCTATGTGTTGACAGTGAAGCACATTTTTGCAATAAAAAAATAATTAATTGAAAATGTAAAAAGCTCTATTGAAATAAAATTATTGACCCATAAATATGAAAATGTTTTAAATTATTTTAAAATAATTTTTATTTATTAATTGCAGAATGCAGGATAAACAAATATGACGAATCAATCAAACTGGTATATTTTTTGCAAAAATTTAATTTTTTTTTGAAAAATAAATTTTATTTATGATTTTAAATCTTTATACGGATTTTTAATATTTTATGTCTATTTCTGACATATTTCATTAATTAATAACATTGATTGATTATAGAGAATAAAAAAACCACAAGATTATAAATTATAAATAAATTATAAATAAATTATAAAATATATTTTAATGAACTGATTAAAATTTTGATATTAATTAATTAAAATTAAATCATTATAATTGTTTATTTTATATTAAATATTCTAATGAAATGTATATATTTTTACATTGTTAAGTGTTTAATTGTTTGAGTATCAATATAATTAACATAACAAAATGTAGCAGAATAATTTGATTATTATTACAAGTATTTTGCGAAAATTAATTAAAATTAACTGATGCATATTTGTTATTTTTGAAAATATTCATTAATTATTATTATTATTATTATTATTGGAAGAGTTAATTCTCATTAAAAATGTTTAATTATTGTGCTTACTGATTAGAAAAGTAGACTAGACAGAATGATCATTTTTGGAGGTAAACTGATGTTCAGAGTAAATATAATAGATCAAAAGTACACAATACCTGTAATCGTCCATAATTCCTTTAAACACTCCTCCCGACTCTTCGTTATTGAAACAGAGTTCTCTAGTTCGGGTGGTGCCTCCAACAATTGAAATATTATCGCACCAATTATTGAATAAAATATAACTAAAATCACTAAACCGGGCGTCGAAAAGATAACACGTAAAGTTACATTAACACAACGTTTCGATGCACCCATTCTTGTTCTAAAATTATTTTGATTATTACTATTGTTATTACTTTGATGATGATTAATTTTGTTATTATTATTTTGATTAAAACCACTAAATTTCTCTGAGCAACGTCGATTATTATCGATAAACATTCCGTCAATGTCAATTTCCTCAATGGACTCACGTTTATCAAATAGTTTTTGGCCGCCCGTTGTTGTTCCTCCCCGATTTTGCTGTGTATTATTATTCTCCAACGACATAACGTAACCGTTTTTTCCTTATCTTTAATCTTAATTAATTTTAACTTCCAATGATTATGATTAAAATGATGATGACGCTCGTAATGTTGCTGTTGCTCTTGGTAATACTGATGATGGTGGTGATGGTTGTTGATACAACAGCTGCTCCTATTTTGATTTTTGTTGTCTAGGCGGTTATCGTTTATTTTTTTTCTGTCGCTGTTGCTGATGACGTGTATGTCAACGGAATTAGTCATTAGTCACGTAAAATACAAAGCTTATGTTATTCTTACTTTGTTTAATTTATTTTTTTTTTATTTAAAGCTTCACAATTTCACATAATTAATTAATCAAATTTAATAGATTTTTAGAGAAAACAAAAACCAAAAAAAAGCACTCTCTTTTTAATTACAATAAAGCTGTTATTAATTACGCGTAGACAAGAACAAGAACGAAAGAATAAAACACTTTTTGGCAACACTGTGTCGACACTGGAAGCTTTTTACTGTTGCTGTTGTTGTTGTTTCTATTAAAAGAAAAAAAATAATTATTAATATCGCTGTAACCAATGGTAAATAAATAAATAAAGAAAGCTTTGGCAAAGTATTATTATTATTTTATTTTTAATAAATTTATTGATTTGTTTGTTTATTCATTCAAATTTATTTACTTGTGGTTTTCTGTTATTTTTAGACAGAAACACGCTTTTAGCTTTGAGAACATGCTTAAGAAAATTTTTTATTTATTTTATTTGATTTTTATTTTTTTTTTAGTTCATAGAAAATAAATTAAGCTTTTGAGGTAAAATACTAAAATAACAAAAAAAAAATTGATTGAAATAAATTAAATTTTTGTTTTTCTTTTTACCACTGAAATAAAGAATCGTAAGCTTTCACACTAATAAATCGAAAAGCAAAAAACAGATTGATACAGAAATATATTCTCGTATTTTTCTGTTTCCTTTTTTGGCTACATGCATGACTTGCAAACTGTAATCACGCAGATGATGTCATTATAATAACTGTATTTGCGTTTCCTTGTTTATATATATATAAATTTATTTATATTTTTCATTTAATATTGAGGAGAAAAGCTCATCACATTAAGTAAATCCATTTGGGAATTTTCACAAATGTAACACAAACTCAATTATAACCCTGTAACGTGGTTCTTCTCGTATATATAAACAACTTGCGTGTTCATTTAGTTTGTATTAAATACGACAAAGAAATAGTAAAATTATAGCAAGAATGTAAAGGATTAGTCTTATTGGGTAGCAAAGTAAGTATTTAGTGTTTACACACATTTAAAATTATTTACATTTTGTAATTTATTTAAAAATATTAAATTATTGCAAAGAAAACTATATAATTTTGATCTAATTACTGGTACAGTGAGAGTATTATTACTTTTCTGACTGAAAAACTCATTGGAGCAAAGATTTTCAAAGTTTTCTTTAATGAATTTTATGCTTTTTCTGTTGCAAGACTTACTTTTAAATTAAATTAGCTGCTTATAATGACTAGAAGAAAGTAAAGTTATGATGAATTAATTAAATAAATAAATTAAAAAATACAAATTATTCGTAATGTTAGCCTTAAGTCAAAACAACATAAATAAAATTTCTTTTTTTGAAATCTTAACAATAAAAACGATGATTGCTAATAAAACAAGAAAATGCAATTGAAGAATCTACACTTTATCGTGGCAATGTATCATGTTTCAATACATAAAAAGCAGCAACATGACATTGTACTGCACAGTAAAACATCCTTATTGCATTTACAAATGAAAATAAAATTTTTACAACACAGTGAGAAAAGAGTCTAAGAATATATATAGCCACAGTGATAAAAGAAAAAAATCCACATAAAACACCAGCCAAACGACATCAACAATAATAAAATTATTCTTCAAAAATATATAAGCACGGAAATGAAATAAAATAAAAATGTCACAGGTGTTCCATGTCTATGTGAATAATCCCACATTTTATAATTTAATTTACTAAACATTGCTTTACTCAACTTTATCTTAAGCTTTTATTTTTATTACATTTTTCTTTGCAAAATCATTCACATTCCATAACGTCCGTGTTTAGTGTTAGGAGAAAAAAATGAAATAAAAATTATGAAACGAAAAGAAGTAAAAATACGAAATGAATGTTACAAAATCTGTGCAAAAAAAAAATAACAATTTTCTTTGAGCTTTAAATTAACTCGACACATAGAAATGGAAAAGCTTTAATGTTGTTAAACCACAAAGGAATTTCATCTAAATTGTTTTCTTAAACGCATAAATAGTTGGTTTATACGACTTGGTGCCGACGACAAACACAGAAATTAATACAATTTTAATTGGGTTGCAGAAAATCACTGAGAAATTCACAGATAATTTTGCCCCTTTATTTTTATCTATTTTAATTAAAAGTTATGGAAAAAAAAGGGATAAGCCACCTAGACATTGGTGTGTCCGGAAAAAATGTGCAAAATTAACAAAAAAAAAAAAATAAAATTATAATTATTTGCGTTTTATATTTATTTATTTATTTTTCCAACCCCTTAAATAAAACTTAAATGAGACGAAAAGTTTATTCTTCTTTTATAAGAAGCAAAAAAAAATATTTTTAAATGACTATAATGATGACGTTGAAACATGGTTAAAAAAAAATACGTATTTTATGGGCAAGAATTTACCTCATTCTAGTGTTTTAAATCTTATTAAAGGCGCACCCAAAAATAGAAACACACAAACAAAATTATAACAACGATAGACGTTTATGTCGTAACTGCCGCATGGTAAAAAGATTTTTAGCGAAATTTTAAAACGAAGAAAAATATTTTTGGTAAATTTTATGGGTTTTATGAGGCGCGAAAGCACAAACAAGACAAAATCATTAAAATAGTTTTTGGTGTTTAGCTGTTGCTGAACGCTATTAACACATTTAACCCCAACAGAATAAACGCGATTAACAAAAAAAAAGGGCAAAATATGAAAAAAAAAATGATACAAAAGTGATTTTTATCTAAATAGTTTTTACTATAATTTGACCAAACGCTTACTTAGGCGTGGGTGGATAATTTCTTTTCTTTTCTTTATAATTTATTTTTTAACTCATCATTGTTATATTTTCACACCAAAAACTAGTAATTCACGACGTTCGTGTTTGAATTTTTAACCATAATGAAAAATTCCGACTAATTTCCAAATCCTACATTATTTTTATTTGTTGTTTGTTCTTTTCACCCCTAAAATTATGACATTTTCGTTTATAAAGGCAATAAACAAACAAAGGAAAATACGAAAATTAGTTTTTTTCTAACACATTATCAGTTGATTACATATTTGTTGTTTTTTTTTTGTTACTAATTTAGTTCTTAATTAAACTTTCATTAACTTTTAATCGCTAATTTGTGTTAAATTTTAATGAGAAAATTTTTATTTTTACTTCGATACACCTGATTTAAATAATTTTAATTAGTTTATATGCAAGAGAAAATAATTGCTTATTAAAATTTATTATTTTAAACGAACAACATGTACATATTCTAAATTAATTATTTAACTAAACAAAGTATATTGTAATTGTTACTCAATATTTACTAGAAAACTATTCAATCATAACAATTCATTATTGTTTAACAAAACTTTATTATATTGTTTAAAGTTATTTAAACATAAATTAAATTAGTCAAACATGTTGTTAACACTTTACTTAAATAATTGAGTAAAAATTTATTAAATATTGATAAAATTTTCTATTTACACAAGTTTAAACTACAAAATTTGATGTAATTCCTGAAACAATATGTATTTTTTCTACAAATTTCGAAAGAGGAAAACGTTACAGAGTATCTAATCTAGAGAAATTTATTGATTTGTAAAAATTTACAACGTAAATCATGTTATTTTCGCTTCAAATATGATTTAAAAAATAAATTTCAGATTTTATTTAACAAAAAAAGTAACCTAATAGTTCGCTAATGAATTAAAAATTTTAGAAAAAAAAATAATCAAATGTTATTACAGAGCCCTAATCCACTATTAAACAACAAAAAACATTTTATTTATTTAAATTAAAATTAAAGCAACACCAAACCGAATCTATAATTCAGCAACGTAGATAAATATTTAAAAAAAAGAAAATAATTAACTAATAAATAACACCAAGAACCATCACTGTACTGTAATATATATTTATTTTGTATTTATTTACTTTTAAAAAAAAGCCCCAAAAACACAACAAAGTGTCTTATGTACAGACACAAAAAAAAAACAGAAAACCACCCCAATGTCGATCAAAACGAAGTCATCTACCTGATAATTTGCCTGTTAGTATTAATACTAAATATTACCGTTTACCATTTATGATAAGGGTGGCAAAGATTTTAACCTATATTTATACTAAACACACATACTCACGTATAAATAAAAATAAATAAACAAATGTGATGGCAAAAGGTAGAAAAACCAAAAGCTTTTCATGATCAAGATTCAAAAGATTCTGATGCTGTAAATTGAGATTTTTATTATCGGATTATTATTATTATTTTTTTTTTTCGCTTTATTTTTGTAACATAAAAATAAACAACAACATTCTTAAAGAAAATCATTTGATTGAAGAAAATTCAGTAAATGAAAAATAACTAGACATAGAACTGGGCAAAGAATACCTACTTACGATATATACTAAGCTACGCAGAAAAAAAATAAGACTACCGAGGAATATATAAAAAAATATAAAGAGAATAATAAAAAAGTAAAGATAACAAGTCGATGGGTGATGACAACAATGATGTGAAAAATATTATCCATAGTAAAATGCTGGCAGTGACCCTGCTACTTATATACAGAAGCAAACAAAGAGATGCAAAAATACGAGAAAAAAAACAATAAAAACTACTACGATAGTCACTTTTCTCAATCAATTTCTTGGTCCAAGTAACAACCAAAAAATAAAAATCATTTTGATTATGTTAAGTGACGCAACCGTTACGGAACCAGCGTTAAATATCTAAAAACGAAAAAAAACCAAAAAATTTTGTATCGACATTATTTTTCTCGATACTTTGGTTAAGTTTTTTCCAAAGATTCGATAAATGTTTTACGGGTTTATATCTTCAGTCCTAAGTGTATTGATGTGAATCAATGTAATAAAACATGTAGATGAGAGAAAACGATACCAAACGATAGTAAACCATCAAAGTTATTTTATTTTTAATAAGGAAAAATTCTGCGAAATATTCTAAAGCAATGTACAAACAAACACCGATTATAATATAAAAGCTGTCAAATTAAAAAGCTACATATTTATCCTATAAGAACAAATCAAAAATTATTAAGCAAAAGATTATATCAACAACTTTATTCATGTTACTAGTTGTCGTACCCATATCAGTTCTTTAAATCCATGCCGGAAAAAAATTTAAGGATTTTACTGTGAATTTACATTTGTATTATCCTTGCATATAGACAAAACTACATATTTTAAATCATAAAATAATAAATTTATTAAATTATTTCATTAACTTTCACATCAGCCAGCATTTGCATTGTAAATTTAACTCAAATATTTATAATAGTTTTTTAAGTTCATTTACATTTATTATTATTTTTAATGTTTGAATAGTAAATTTCTATTGTTTATTGTGATTAAAATCTACAAACATTTCTGTATAATTAAATTTAAATAAAATAAAAAAGTAAAAAACTAAAGCTCAGTCATGATAAGTAATAATTTTCTATAATAAATTTTAATGCATCAGGTGTGTTTATACATACATGTAGCAGGTCATTGCATTTATAATAAAATTAATTGTTTTATGCATTTAATAATGAGTGCAGGAAACAATAGTCTATTATTTTGTTATTTATATCAGAAAATACACATAAATATTCGTTATTAATTTGAAAAATCCGCGAATTGTGTAAACAGAAACACTGTGTTTAATGCGTAAATCAACAATTCATTCCAGAAAATACAAAAATTTCTATTTGTTTAAATTTCTTTAAATAAAACATTTATCGAGTGTCATTGGGGAGTCTAAATCTGCATGCATTTAATTGTTTCAGTTTTAGTGAAAATTCATTTTCACAGTTTATTAAAATATCTGTTTGCTCCAAATATCCTTGTCAAATTCTGTTAATAAAAATGAAATGAAAAAAATTTCTTTTGACATGAAAATTAAATGAAAATGGGACATAGTCGCGGGGCACCGTAATTTAAACTGTCTGTTATTGAAATTGAATATTTGAATCCATGTGAATGCTATTACTATTATTTTTGGTGTTTAATTCTATTTGGCCGCCCACAGCCCACACTAGTATAGCTCCTTATAATATGTGACATTATTATTCTTTGTTTTTGCATTTTTTAACACACCGGGGACAAGGAAGTGTCATTGTTCAAACTAAGCAACAGAAAAAACCAGCAGAAGCAACCAAGGGTAAATTATTTAGCCTTCGTATTGTCTAGTTTTTCATGTACTTCTCACTTCCTTATGTTTTCATTGTTTATTCTCTGCTGCTTTTGTTTACTTATTTATTTCTTAAATCCACTTAAATGGTTTTTTCCTTTTTTTTTCAAGTTTTTAAAGTTATCGTTTAAAGGGGTTTAAAGGCAGACAGCAAAAACACATCCAAGCAAAAAACAGATAATAAATATTTGCTATGTAATGAATATTCAAAATGACTTTGTTTTCTTTTCTTTTCTTTTAATTTTTTATTTATTTTTATTTATTTTTTAAGGTTTCTACTTGTTGTATTTTTATTAATTGTTTTATTTCATTGTTTTTCATATACAAACATGATGACTACACTGAATTTGATGGGAAATGATTATAATAATGATAATAAAAAAAAGAAAACAACAAAAAGAAATAATCGTAATTTTCTAAGAAGTATTAAAACCCCTGTTTTAGTAATAATGAAAATTAAATTAAATAAAATAAAATGTAAGGTGAGTGATGGTGGAAAATATTAAGAAAAAGAAAAAATAATAATACAATTGACAAAGTTTGCTTATGAAAAAAAAAAACAAACAAACTTTTCCTTTTGCCTAGAAAACGATGTAAAATAAAAGAAATAGGAAAAATATTATACGAAGAAAAGAAAAGTTTCTCCATTGTCTTTTAACTCTTTTTTTTTTTTACATATTTTTGTTGTTGTCACTTTTATTGTTTTCTGCCTATTTTAATATCATTTCCCTACTATATTTAGAATTAGATTTAATTTTATTTTATTTTTCTATGTTTGGGAATAATACAAAAGTTAACTGTACAGTGCAAATTCGAAGTTAACTCGTTTTCTAACGTGCTGGGACATTATTTGCCAGTTTTTTTTTTTGCACTATAACTTTATTGAATTTTATTCTATTCTATTTAGTATTTTTTTCCTATTTTCACTTCTCCATTAAATTCACTTAAATTAAACTTTTAAACGGACAAAAGGAATAAAGAAAAACTGTGGAAAAACAATAAACTTTACAACACGATATTTATATAAATAATTAAAAAAGTAGAAGAAATAGAAACTTTATTTCTTAAAAAAATGCAAACTTTTAACATTGCTGTCATTTTAAATTAATAAAAACGTTTATTAAGCTCTTTAAAAGCTCCTTAATTTTTTAAAATATTTATTACTTAAGCAAACGCATTAAAATTTTAACCTTAAAATGTAATATAAAAAAAAAAAAATAACTTGCGTGACATCTTAACCCGAATATTAATATTTATTTTTTCTTTAAACATGTTTTATAGTCATTATATTAATAGATTTATGAGTATATTAATCTTTTTATTCCGTTTAAAGCAATCTTTTATCGATTAATGTGCGTTTTTTAAATCAATAACAATTTATTTAAATAGTTTTTTTACACTTTGAGTTTTCTTTACTTTTTCTCTATTAAATTAAAAAAAAAAACTTTTACAAAATTATTAAAGCACTTTTAAGCAGTGTTTTTTCTTCTTTGTCTAGTTTTACACAGTCTATTATAACGCTAAATGCATGTACATCGTACACGAAATGAGAAAATTTGAATTTTTTTGTTGAAAAAAGTTTTCTACACAAATACGTACAACAAAATGCCTACAATTCGGCGATCAAAAAAAATTAAATGTTCATTTTAGTTTGAAAAAGTTTTTTACTTTATGCTTTCTTTTCCTATTTTCCCATTCAAACCAATTTGCAATCAATTAAATAATTTTTATTTACATTTATTAAATTATTAAATAAATTTTTTAATAAGTATAACTTGAGACAAGCATTTTGCATAGGTAGAAAATAAAAAGAAAATACAAACAATTTGAAAAGTTTCTCTCGTTAGTGAGTGAAAAGTTTTCGTTTTATTTATTCATAAATAAAGTGTTTTTAGTTACAGAAAACAAAACCAAAAAAATCAAAAAGAAAACATTGATAGTATTATGGAAATAAAATTTTCTAATTAAGAAAATTGTTTTGTAATAAAAACAAATAAAAAAATATTACTTTAATTATATTAAGAGTTGAAAATTAACCAAAATAGTTAAACCAATGGTCATGTTTCTATTAATTTAATGATAAAAGTTAAATAAATTATAGCTAGTATTCTATTGTATTATATATATAAAAGGATTTAACATTTATTTTATTAAAGTTAGTAAAGGAAAATTACTAGTTACGTATTTATTAATACAGTTAAAATTTTACTAATAAATGTTAAAATCATCATCAAGAAACCTATTATAATTATGATGTTATGGTTGATATACTCTGTATTAACTATTTGAATGCATATTAATGTTTTATACAAAGGAATAACTAAGGACTAACTATATGGTCAACGTAACCAACAAACCTAAAAACTAGTAGTAATAATTATTATTATTATGATAATAGTAGTAATAACTTTCTTTATAGAAATAGAACAGACATTGATAACTATAGTAGTAGCTGGAAGTGAATTAATATACGAGAGCAGAAGAAATAACCTTTTTGAGCTTATTCAGTAGCATCAAAAATAATTTAAATTACTGCACCATAATAGCACTTTGAATAAATTTGATAATTTCTATGCTGCAATTTCTTTGCTATATTCTCTAGTATTATAATGAAAAATCGACATTATAAGTGTTATCAGTCGATGAAAACATCATGTTTTGTTATTTCATTTATATAATAGTGTAATAAATGTAAATAATGTTAAATCTATATTAATAATGAAACATATAAAAGCAAAGTAATGTTAAAACTCAATAACCATAGCGTTAACATGAACGTTAAAAAAGCCAACGTATGTTTTTTAGGGTGATTAAAGTTAAATAATATATATAAAAAAAAGGGTTATCGGTTCTTCTGTATTACCACACACTACCCAATGTGATTTAAATAACATACGTCATAAACTTGTGGTTTAGCCATAACATTTGACTAAATTTTTATTTTCTCAAACAGACACAAAACTAGCATTTATGGATGGTAAATTTTCGCCTTTTGTGCTTATTTGCTTGCATTAAAGCAAATCAAAATGTTTTTATGATACTCAATGTTTAATGTTTTCCTCAACAGTTAATTTGTTTTACATACTTATTTTTTTTTTTTTTTGGTTTTCTTTTTATTTATGGACCTGGATGGTAAATCAACCAAACTACCCAAAATTTATATTATTACAAACCGAATGCATTGTTTTCATATATAATAAAAAAATGTTTTACGGATTTTATAGCGTTAATGTAATAAAAATTAGTTAGTTTAAGTATTTTGCAGTAGTTAAATACACAAATAATAAATTTTTTTAAAACAGCAAAATCGTATTTATCTTCTAAATACAAAAGCTTTTATGACCTAAACTTACGTTAAAAACTATGAGAATAGTTAACAATACACTGATTTTACCATTTATTTCTATAAATTGGAATATTTGAAGTGTTTATAACAACATAGCTTTAAGAAGTTTTCAAGAATTACTATAAAATATAACAAAATACCTATTTTTTAAAGAAAATAATAGAAAAAGATTACTCAAAGTAATGCTGTTTAGTTTTTGGTTTAATTAAATATTTTAAATAAATTGAAAATCAAATGTAAATATCATTTTCTGTGTTAACATACACTGACCACAAATACACAATTTACATATATAAAATCAAACAAAGGATAATAATCTAGATAAAAATAATATTAATAACAATATTGCTAATTAATTATTAAAACTTTAATGAGAATTTCAATTCAAATGTATATTTTAATTAATTCAAGAGTTAAGTTTAAACAATATGTACTCAAGTTTTTATCAATTTAAAATTATTTTTGTTGATGATGTTTCTTATTTATCCTACTTTAGGTATTAAAAGTTGAAATTTTCTTTATCCGGCTAAACTTCTTCTGCGTTTTTTTACTATTTATCATAGGACAAGTAGTACTTTTCTTTACCCATTAACTATACTCTCGTATTTTATTAATTATATTTCTATTGTATTCATCACGCTGATTTATACTTTTACTTCCAAGGTAAATTTAAGTAACTGATAAAGTAAAATAGACCGAAAAGAAAATCATTTAAATGATAAAATGACAACGATCTTCATCATTTTTGCTTGTTTAAAAACACTAACAACCCATGAAAAACTTAGAGAAATGTTTCAGAAAAAAAATAATACTAATAATAATAAGAAACAAAATTTATCATCATTGCCTGCAGCACACTTAATTTTTTATTTGTTCTCTTCGCCACCCCCACAAGTAATAATAATAATTCGTAGGAAACCAACTAACAAAGAAAAATTATTCATTTTCCGTCATTTATTTGTGATATGGGTGCCACTGTTGATGTAAAAAAAAAGAAAATATTAAGATTTTTGATGGAATTTTTCCTATCGTTAAAAAATATTTCCATGTTCAAAACAGACAACGATCATTTCGTAACGATGTCATGTTTAATGCTACAGTTTTTGTGGTGAAGAAAAAATTAATTAATTGGTCTATTGTAGGGATTTTAGTTTCTAGACAATCTTCCCATCATCATTGTTGCTATCAACGATCTAAATAGAAAACATTAAGAAGGTTAAAATAAGTAAGAAGAGAGAAAGTCATCAGAACAGATGGAAAACTTCCGAGTATATAATTTTAAATAATTATTGATCAAGGATGGAAATAGTTAAAAAAGATATCTACGTTAGTCAACTTTAATTAGATTTTTTTAATGATATTTCTTATTGCAAAGAAAACGAAAACAAAGAGAAAAGAAAAATATTGATCCTTTATTAACTGGATAATGATAGGAAATATAAAGAAAATAATATATTTTCCTTTTGAATATGAAATTGATTATTAATTTTCAAAGAAAAACTGATTTTAAAGAGAAACTGATTTTATTTATTTTTATTTAATTTATTAAAGCTGCAGATTCTTATCCTTTTTTCAGCAAAGTAGTGCTCGGTTAAAGAATTGCAAAAAAACCCGAAGAGATTTCTACTAAAATAATTACGTAAAAAATCTTTAATAAATTAAGCTGATTTAATAATTGATAATTTTTCTATTTTTTATGAATGAAAAAAGCTTATTTTATTGCATTTTATTAAAATAAGTAAAAGCTAATAAAAAGTACTGAAAAGTATTAAGAAAAGCTCCTATTAACCTGATAACAAAATGTTAATTAAATAAATATAAAAATTTCTTTATAAACTAAATAATCTCTTCTTTGTTTCTATATTCATTATTCGATTAAATAATCAATATTTACCAGAAAAATACTTTAAAATATAGAATTTATATTTAATTAATTAATTAAATAATAAAAATTCAATAATAAGAGCACTTTTAATATTGAAAACGGAAGAAAAATTTGTATCAAATTTCAATTTAATAAAATAAAAATCACTTAACAGCGGGCTAACTTGTGCAATAAAATTGAAATAAAAAAAAATCAATTGATCAGACTCTATGCTTTTGACATAAAAAAAAAACGTTTTTTTGTAAATTTAATTAAATTGTATTTATTTATGTGAATTAAAAACTTCCAAACAACAACATCAAAGGTGTTTAAATTTTCAACAACAAAACCATTAATACTTCACGAATCGATATATTTTTTTTTAACGATTTATACGAATTTCCTATTATTATTTTTATATTTTTTTTTTCTTCGTTACTTTTCGCTTTAATTTAATTTCTATTTGCTATATTTATATAATAATCCGGTAAAGTCACACGGATTTTACATTTCTTTACATATTTCGCCTCATTTCAATTACGTTTTTCTCTGTTTTTTTTTTTTTTTTCGTTATTTCGCTTTCATTTTCCTTCTAGTGTATTCAAAACGTGTAAATTGAATAATACAGGAGCAAATATAATAAATAAAATTATAATAATAATAATAAAAATAATAAAAAATAAAAAATATATATGACGGAAAAGTAAAATCAAAATAATTTACTTTTTCCCTTATTTCTTTTGCCTCTTCGTACTTTTATTAAAATCAAAAGAAAATTTCCTTTTTATTTTTGTATTTCCTTTGTATTTTAATAATAAAATAACGAATTCATTTTCTAATCACTTTTTATCTTAATTTTAATTAAACAGAAATATCAAAAAATTTAAAAGCGAAGCTTTTATTAGATTAGATTTAATTATTTTTTTATTTCAATTACCATTCGTATGCAAACTAAGTGTTATTTACACTTTTCATAATGTTAAAAAGCTTTTAAATCAAAGAAACAATCTGAAAGCTAATATGTATATTGTCAAGATTGCTTCTGGTTGCAACGTACACTATCACTTAAACGTCTACTCTGCTATTAGTTTCTTAAAAAAACACTTTAAGTCACTAAAAACACCAAAAACATTTAGCTGATCATCTATAAACAAATTTATTACGCTTGATGATCACTTGACTTCTAAGCTTTCAGCCAAAATTTAACTCAACAAATATTTATTTTTATTAATTATTTTCATTATGAAATCGTAAGTTCGCACTAAAAAAAACGAAAAACTCTTTAATTTCCGAAACTCAATTGAGATCACTATGAAAGCACAAATATTAAAAATTAATTTTTCAACCAAAAAAAAAATAAAAAACTTTGGCAATCATATGTGTGTAGTATATGTGAGCTTTTATTTTATATAAATTTTCCTTCTGTACTATTTTTTTTATTTTATTTTTTCTTGTATTATTATTATTATTATTATATGGATAGAGGGCAAATTTTCAATTTGCATGCTTTGAATAATTCACTTTGTTTAGAAACAAAAAGAAATAAAAAATTTAAAGCATAAACCACATACATAGAGACATCCTTATACAAGTTATAAGGAATTTTAGTTAAGGAAAAGAAATTTCTGTTTTTTTTTTATTTTAAAACACAAAATCAAAAGCAGCAAATCCAATGAAATATTACATGAATATCATTATCATCAAGAACATCATCATCATCATCATCATGATTATGATTATTGCTCTTAGATACAGAGAGTCCATTGCTTGAGGGTAGCGACAGTTACATAATTACAAATGTTATGTTTTCCTTGATTATTTAAATAATATAACACATATACACATAACACAAATAAAATAAAGAAAACACTTTTCTATTAACAAAAAGGAAAGCTTTTGGTACACAGAAGTAGCAACCACAGAAGCCAGGAAACACACTCATACGAAATGTTTGATTTACTTAAATATTTGCTTAAGAAGCAATTGTACGGTTTTTCACATCTCATTTACATTTTAATTAGTACGCCGAAATGTATACACATAAATAATTATAATTTTTTAATAAATTCATTATTACTACTTTAAATTGGAAACTTTGTTTTTCGTTATTTATTTTGTTTCCGTTTATTTTAACCGTTAAACGAATTTAATATTTAAAAAACAATTTATTTAAAAATAATTATAACTGATAGAAATAAAATGAAATTAAATAAACCGAGCGCCGTACAACCATACTCGATGGTGTACAAAATATAACTGAATTTTCTATGAATTGTATTCATTGGTGGTTGCTTTCGTTATGTTTTTTCTACTCATAATAAAACAAAAAAATAAAAGGAAAAACAGCAACAGCAACAACAGAATTTCTGTAAATCTTAAAATAACATGAAAATGTATATTTACTGAGCTTGCCTGTTTGCATGTAACTAAACAAAAAATATATGAAATCAACTAACATACTAGAAGTAATAGTAGTAACAGTAGTAGCAATAACAACAAGAACAGGAAAAATTAAAACGAATATCATAATCGCCAAGTAGTAGGTAACCGACAGTATAAAAAATAAAACTGTTATACAGAATTTGGTGCTACCAGTTTGCTAGTATAGTTATTGTTGTAAGGGGAAATTATAAGGGTTTACAATACAAGATTTCACAGAGAAAATTTTTTTATTTTTAATTATTCATTAAATAATTATTTAAAAAAAAATAATAAAAACCTAATTTAATTATTAAAAATAATCAGATCTATATTAATTTTTATAAAAATCCATGGATTATCCTTATTTTCTAAACAAGCAACCATTTAATGTTTTGCGTTTTATGTTATCCCCTTTGGATTTCAAAAGCACAGGTAGTTTTAGATAAAATAATAATTTATAATCATCATCATCCACCTGCATAAAAATATACCAACAGCAGTCAATTTTTAAAACAGAAAATAATGTTGATTAATATTTAAAGAAAAAAAAACTACAAAATAAATGTGTCTCGTCGTTACAAACAGACAAAAATAAAACGAAAACAATTAGGTGAAATGTTTAGATACTTAAAGCATCGAAAAACAGCTTTATTCAGTCATTAATTATGCTTTTTTTGTGCTTTGCGAACATTTTCTTTATCAATATTGATTTGATTGGTTATAAAAATTATTAAAAGTAAAAAAAACGTTTTTTTTTTTTTTTTTTTTTTATAAAGAAATTGACATGTTTAGGAATTACGACGTGAAGTCGACCTGTGAATAGCTTTGAGCTACCATGTCAATTTATAGGATGGGATGTAAGATATTTGTGGACATTGGTTTTAAAGGATTGGATATTAAATTGGTTTGGGAACGCACACGCTGGTAAGGCGTTCCATTTCTTTGCTGTACGAGTAAAGAAATCGTTTTGGAACTTCGATGTTCTTACCGTTCTTAGAGTTACCGCTCGACCGTGGGTGGTAGTACCAGCCCTTGTTTCCCGTAGCCTTTTTTCGCGCGAAGGCATTATTTCGGAGACCTCTTTCGAACAATGCCCGTAACTATATTTATAAAAAATCGTGAGGTCTGCTACGTCCCGACGAT
The DNA here is from genome assembly GCA_963942525.1 of Ptychoptera contaminata. Classification (NCBI taxonomy): domain Eukaryota; kingdom Metazoa; phylum Arthropoda; class Insecta; order Diptera; family Ptychopteridae; genus Ptychoptera; species Ptychoptera contaminata. The sequence goes on along the minus strand of OZ012636.1, from coordinate 46,868,059 downwards.
GCTTTAGCGAGTCTAATTTGTCCGTGATTTCGGGATTATTTATTAATCGAATGGCCCGGTTTTGTACCCTATCTAATAAATCTAAAGTGGTCTTTGCCGCAGCGCCCCATACATGACAACAATATTCCATACACGGCCGTATGAAAGATTTATATATGAGACAGAGTTGCTGCGCGTTAAAAAATGACTTGCAACGATACAAGAAACCTAATTTTTTTGACGCTTGTTTCGCGATACTCATGACATGGTCATGCCACAACAGATTTGATGAGATATTTACACCAAGAAGACGCACCGATGACTCTTTTTCTAGTAGAATTGAGTCAAAAATTATATTCACGTTTTTATTTTTAAGTTGTAGCCGCGATATCTCACATAGTTGTGTTTTAGACGGGTTAAATATAACTGAGTTTTTCTCTCCCCATTCAATTATCCTACACAGATCCTTATTCATAGATGAAACTACTGTTCCCCTTTCCATTTTTCTCACCTCGGTATTATGCGAGGAATAACAGTGAGTGGCATGGAGAGTGCTATCATCAGCGAAACTATGAATCGGATTAATTGTCGACTTTAATAAGTCGTTTATGTATAAGATGAATAGAGTTGGTGAGAGAACCGATCCCTGTGGTACCCCAGAATTTGTACGAAATTCACTTGAGAAGGTACCGTCTACTACAACGCGGAAACTTCTATTGCCTAAGTAGCTTTTTAACCATCGGACAGTTGTGTCATGAATCCCGTATGACTCAAGTTTTGCAAGGAGATTATCGTGCCAGACTTTATCGAAGGCCTTAGCAATGTCAAGTGCAACGGCTAATGACTCGCCGTGCTTTTCCATTGCACTATTCCACTTGTGAGCGACATATGCTAAAAGGTCTCCAGTGGATCTTTTAGATCTAAAGCCGTATTGGCGATCATCCACTATTTTAAAGTCTTCGATATACTCCTTGATGTTGTGATTTATGTAGCGTTCGAACACTTTTGCGATGATTGAGATAATGGCAATTGGCCTATAATTGGCTGGGTTTGATTTGTCACCTTTTTTTGGGATTGGGTGCACATTAGCGGTTTTCCAGGAATCTGGAAATATTCCACTTTTGTGCGACATACAAAATATTTTAATTAATTTGTTAATTAGTTAATGTGCTTAGCACACGCTTGATATTAAAACCGCGACCATAATTGATCAGTTATTGTATTCACGTTTATCAATTCACGACTATTCAATTTTTATTTAATAATTAACGTCCAGTGTTTTATTTTTATTTTTCTTCACGATAGACTATAACCATTAAATGGTTAATTGTAACGCAAGTGTTAACCGTTTAATAACGTTTTATACTAATGACTTTTATATATTAATTATGCAGCTAATATATACCAAATATAGTAATCTATTGTTATTATTAATTAACTTTAATCGATGACCTACCATAGAGAAAAAACCATCGATTTTTATGACAGCAATAACACTACAAGTGAAATTAATTACAAAATAAAAATAATAATAATAAATACGCCAAAGTGTAGGCAATTTACATTACATAACATTATATTTGTTTACTTTACTTCACTTGAATTAATCCTTTCATTGCCGCCCACGAAAAACAGTCTAAAAAGGCAACAAAATAATAAAATGAAATAAAATTAAATAATTAAAATAAACTAATTAAGATTTTCGTTTTATAAATAATAAATTTTTATTATCAAATCATAACTTTAACGGCTTAAATAATAATAAGAAGAAGAGAAATAATATTTTTCTTTACGTTTGTTTGATTTGACAAAAACTTTTACTTTACGAAACTTTGTTTATTGTCCTGTCACAAAGAGGTGAGAAAACTTTTCAAATAAACAAAGGAAAAACTTAATTGTATATTTATTCATTTTTAAATATTAAATAAATAAATAAATTTTTAGTAGATAACAGTTTAGTTTTTTTTTTTTCTAGCTTTCTTGTAAACACAGTGCATTCGCATTCGTTATCTTATTTTGTGCTTTTTCTGTTTTAAAATTTTTTTCTACTCAGTTAAAATACTTTTTGTCTTAATTAACTTAACTTAATAAAATTTTAAAGTTAAAGTTTAACCGGTTATTGTTATTACAATTGTAAAATAAAAGATTTATGATTATTTTATTATCAGAATAGAAAGGGGAAAATATTGTATAAAATTCACTTTTAGCGTTAATGATGATGATTTTTTATTACACAAAGTTATTAACTTTTAACATTTTTATTGAGATAATTTTTGTATGTTTTGTATGCTGGTGGTGTTATAGTGATAAGTTAGGTTTATTGTTTTCTTTCCTTAACACCATTCAGCACAAATGTTATCTTTTTTTATTTGCTGTTTAAAACAATTTTGTGTTGAAAAGAAGATTTTTAATGATTTTGTATAGATAGATTAAGTTTTTCATAATTTAAAGTCGTAAATACAAATATCTTAGTTAAATTGACTTAAACCATAATCAATTAGCAATCAATTATTTTAATCCACAAACATCTTAATTTAATAAATTCTCATTTAATATTTTTAAGTAATTTTTTAGTAATAAATTTTTCTGGAATATCCTTGCCCTAAAACCCAAAATACCCAAAATTTTAAAGTTTTTAAAAGATAAATAAACGCATCAATTTTTTTTAAATAAAATTTTCAATTTTTCACTCAATAATAAGTCAATAATTTGATAAAAATACAAAAACGACTCAAAAGAAAAACCACTCAAACCTAGCAACAGTATTAAAAACAGAAACTAATAAATCGCATCGAAAGGTCACTGCAGGATTAAATATTTAATTAGTACTAAGCAAAAAAAAAAAGCAGAAAAATAAAACAAATTTTTTTAAATCCTCAATCTTTTCTATTTTTAAATCACAATAATCCTGTGTATTCTCTGACATGGATTAAAAAATATAACAAATTGAAAAAGTACCAAAAAGAAAACTGGTTTTGCTTTTATTTTAAAAAATGGATAAAGAAAAAAGGATAATAATACTTCAACATTGCAGGAACTAAGAAGAAAAATTATTAAAGAATAGAAAAAAAAAAAATTGATTAAAATTTTCGTTTTTTAAGTGACGTTTCTTCTGTCTACATCTTCCACCCACAAAAAAAATTGTTTTACTTTAAAAAAAAAAATCCATTATTAAAAATTAAAATTATCTTCTTTTTTTTCGTTATTGTTGATTAGAAAACTTTTTTTTTATATTTATTTTCATAAAAGTAAAGCTCTTTTGCCTCCTGCTAATCGTTTAAAACGAGAGAAAAACCGTCACCAAAGAAGAAAAAAAATTATGCAAAAAAGGCAGAAAGAAAAAAGTTTAAACGGACATTTAATAGGTTTTAATAATTATAATAAGAAAAGTTTCAGCCAGCCAACCTATAAAATAATAAGAGAAACAATTTTTTTTGTTACAGCAAAGGGTTATGAAAATAATAAGAAATTGAAAAAAAAAATAACAATTATAAGACGATGATAATGATGCCAATAAAGAAATTAAGATAAGAAAAAAGGAAAATATTCAAAAAGCACGAGTATCGTAAGGAAAAGAAAATCCTTTTTAAAAAAATAGTTTTATCACTCACCTAAAAGTCTGCAATCCAGTAGTTTTATTTTGTTTTGTTTTTTTTTTGTATACAGTGTGTATCCTGTCGCAAAAACTTAAGTGTTTGCAAAAGATTTAAATGCTTAAAGTTATAAAAAGTAATTTATGAAAAGCTCATAATAGCCGTTGTCTTTCACTTAGAATTTTATTTTTCTTCGTCATTTTCATTTTAAAACAATCCGGTAGCTCCATAGTCTCAATTCGCTGGCATTGTTTGTCACAGAAATGCTTCTAGTTTTTTATTTTTAATTTTATTACATTTAAGCTCTTTTTAATTTGTTTGCTGTTGTTTGATACTAAATAAGGATCTTTATTTCCTATAGAATTTTACCATTGATAATTTTCAATTTTACGTCAAACATTTTAACATTTACTGCTTTCTATTCTCTTTTTTTGTACATTCTTTAAGCTCATCACACTAAACGTCACTATTAAAATGCATTTTTATTAACATTTATAGATGATTTTTGTTTATACCCTGATGCGGTATGATAAGTCTTTGTTTCTACTTGTTATGCTAATTTTTAGAAAAGGAAAAAAAGTTCTATAAAGTCAGTAGCTGATAGTAAAACAACCCAAGAGAAAAAATAATAAAAATACAGAGAAATATATAAAAATTTAACTTAATTAGCCAGAAGGAGTGTCTTTACGTGTCTTAATTGCTCTATTCAAAGTGTGTTTGTCCACTTTATAAACTTTGTTGATATAAGATACCTTTGCTACCGTGAAGTTTTTACGATTTTTTATTTACTAAATAATCGTTATTAACATTTTCTTCGTTAAAATTTGTTTGTCCCTCACCATTTGATTGTTAAAGCACATGACGCGTGTAATAGAATTTTTTTTCGGTTAAAAATCAACATAAAGGTACATTGGCAACTCACACACACCGTACTCATCGCATTGTTTGCTCTTTTGTCGTGTTATTATTGAATTCCTCCAAATACAGATTATTCTATTTAAAAAAATTAAAAGGAAGAATGTCTCTATCTTTTATGCAAAGTAATTAGATTTTTCAGCATTTTAAATTTTTCGTTTAAAGAAAAGAAAAGTTTTCTTTTATTAAATGAAAAATTATTCAAGTCTAACTAAGTCGTTTTCAAAAATTAATTGAATGAAAAAGATTATTTTTCTTTACTTTTTTCTACCGAATTACATAACATGTATGTCGTGCTTTTTATAGAATTTTTAATTAATTAATACACGGATATGACGTTTAATTCTTTAATAACTTAAAAATTTTGTATTTTAAAAACACCTTGGTATAAGTCTGATTTATTCTTATAAACGTGTATATTATTTGCTTTAACAAAGATTTATTATTCATTAGAATAAAAATAAAAAAAAAATATTTACACGATGTAAATACATCAGCTGCACATAAATCTATTCAATTGGTTAAAGTAAGTGAATAAATGGTGGAAAATTCAATAACAACCTGATTAAAAATACGTCAATATAACAAATTTATAAGAATCATGTCATAGAAATTGATATAATCAAATGGAAAAGCTGCATTCAATGTAAGAAAAGAATTGCAACAAACAAGCGCCAAGAGCAGTTTTATTCAATTTTCTGATTTTTTTTTTGTGAATTTTGCTGTTTTTCGTTAAATTTTCATTGAACACTTAAAATCAAACTGATAAATATCTATAATGTAAAAATCAGTGAATGGTTTATGGCAGTTTTTTTCTTTAATTTTTCATTTCATATAAAGTTTTTCTATTAAATTTATTTAATTTTGTTGTTTTTGGTGGTTGTCACAGCGTTTTTCTTTCTTTTTCTCATATTTATTTTACTTTTACCTTTGCTTAAAACGATAATTGAAAATCGTTTATGGTGTACAGTGGAAGCAGTGAAATAAAAAGTCTCTCAGTACATAGTTGAGTTAATGGGGTAAAAAAAAGCAAAAGAAAACTTTCCTTTAACTACAAACGAAATGTAATACAAAAGGGTAGTGGAAAAAAGTTGGTTATTTTACATCATACTGACCGATTTGAAAAAGATTTTAATTTTAGATAAAAATCTATTATAGATTCTTTTATTTATTTTCCTTTTATTATTATTATTATTATTATCATTATTATTTTTATTTCTTTATTACACTGTTTTTTTTTCATCTACTTTTGCTTATGCTCTCCCTTTAATGTTTTCTTCTTTTAATAAAACTCTGGTCTCATAGTTTGCTATTTTCCATACAATTTTATTACCAATTTTAATTTTTTTTTTGCTATTTTTCTTTACAAGGCGCAAAAAAATAAAATAAATGACCGAAAAAATATTAAGATTTAATTTTCGACAACGAAAATGTATTTATAAATAAAAGTATAAAAAAGCACGCCAACAACAGCTTTCAAAAATAAAAGCGTTATTCTACGTGGTCAAGTTGTGAATGTTGAAAAATTTTACACAAAAGAAAACCGCCATAAAGTCAGCAACCTGAAATACATATTATTATTTTTTCTATTAAAATTCGATGGAAAAACCTTAACTGGGCACCTCCACTTGTTCACAATTTGCGAATTTTCTTTTCTTTAGTGTCAGCTAACCAGTTATTTGACTCTTTGTTATTATTTAACATTGATTATGTAATAATTGAATTTCTTTAAGTTAAAATATATTCCTTTTACCTTTCTTGTAATTTGAGCATTCGTATTATGCGTAAAAAAATTATCACGATTTTTATTGTAAAGAAATATATATCCTACAATCTAAATTTTAATTGAGTTTTCTTTTATTCCTTATTCTATTTCATTATAGTTAATTATACAGTGTTTTATCCATTAATAAAACGTTGTTATTGTATTGAATATTCATAAATTTCCATTATAATTACATTTTAATTACATTTCGTTATATTTGAAAAGATAATTAAATTCATATAGAAATTGCTTACTTATAGACCTAATTATACTTTAATCGTATCACATTAACAGTTCATTATCAAATTTATATTATAATAAAAGGTTTTTAATAGTTCTTAAATAACTATAAACAATTTAATTAATATTTTCAACAATTAAAATAAAAGCGATTTTGAAAGTTCAAGGAAGAAAAATGTTTTTATTTTTCATTTCAATTAAACTCGTTGATAACCGTTGTGTGTGCAGAGAAATAAATTAACCAAGGATTTTAGTTTTCAATCGATAAAATATTGAAGAAGAAAACTTTTATTTTTTATTTTAGGCAAACAAATTAAATTAGCAATTTTGTAATTAGTATAAAAGGATTTTACTTTAAATTTATCTATTTTTAGTAGAACAAGAAAAGCTCAAAAACTTATTAATTTTCTTTTAAATAATATTTATAGAAATTTATGTGGAAATTTGGGTCCTCTACCTAATTCGTTTTAGTTCTTTAGATGTTTCTTTTTATAAATTTTTATTACATTATAGCTTCAAAGACATTGAAAAATATATTTTTGAATGAACTAACGAAAAGAAACAATTATTTGGATAAATAGAATATCTATTATAAAGAAGTAGCTTTTATTGGTGAATAATTGAGTAAAGACATTTTCCAAAAGCTCTTATTGCATTGATTTCAGCATCATATTCTAATAAACAGAAAATTAATATACTTGTGATTGTATTTCTACTGTGTTGAAGAGTCAATTAGTAAAAGAATAGTTAACTACCCTGGTATAAACACTATACTACGAATAAATCATCATTAAGCAAGTGAAATTCATTACTATAGAATACTATTTCATAATTATAATCGCACTAAGGCATGCCTAAAACTCCTGGAACCCATAATAAATAAAGTCACTGTCACTCTTTTTTCTTTATTTAATAATATTTAAATTTTATTTATTTATTTCTTCATTTTTTTTTTGTTTTGTTTTATTTTAATTTATTTAATTTATAAATTTTAGAGCCATAATTACATTTAGTAACAAATATACAAAAATAAGTGTTAATTACATTTAAAAAATAATAATAATAAAAGAAAAAAAGGATTTACTTTTAATAATAATAATTTTCCTTAAAAAAAAAACTCAATAAATTTCTGCTTATTATTGTTTTCTTTTCTTGTATAAAAGTGCTTTGATGTTTTTTCTTTCAAAAAAAAAAATAAAATGAATATTGTGCTTTTATTGAATTTAATTATTATTATTCTTTTGTATCTAAATCTAATTTAATTAATAAAATTGCAATATATTTTATTAATTAATTTATAAATGTTTTTTTTTAAGGCAAATATATGTTCAGTAGTGGTTTGTTCACTCAATCAAAATAAAAAATTATTTAAAAAAAATAATGAAATCATAATTTATTTATATTTTATTGAACATTTAAAGCTTTTTCTTTATAACATGTGCTTTAACTAATGCATTGTTTGTTTTTATATTTCTTAAATTTAATAAAAAAAAATAACAAAAATTATAATAATTAATTAAATTTTGTATTAAATAAAATTATATTTGTGCTTTTGTATTTATTATTATTTTTATTATTATTAAACTTAAATTTTGTTTTGTTTGCGCACAAATTTAATGGCGATATCGCTTATGCCCATCGTCCATCGCTTTATTCGATTATTATTTAGATTTTAGATTAAAGTTTTTATTTTTTCTTTTCACTTAAAAATTATATTTATAATAATAATAATAAAAAAAAGTGATTTAAAAATAATAATTATAATGATAATAATAAAAATAAAAATAAAATAGATTCTCTTTGATGGTTTTTGTTTTCAATTTATTTGCCAAGATTTAGTTTGCCTAAAAGATTTGTTGCTGTTGCACCAGCGGAATCATGTGCTTTACCGGCTGCTTCGGTGACATTCTAAAATTAAAAAAATAAATGAATTTATATTTTATTGTTTTCATCGATTAATGCAAAATAATTAACCTTTTCTAATTGTTCACGCTTTCCATCGACATATTTATTAGCTTCAGACATTTTTTGATCAACTGCATCACCTGTTGCCTTCATGCCAGCATCAATTGCCTAAAATCACACGAGAATTATAAATTAATAACTAGATTTCTATTTTATTAATTAATAGTCACCTTTTCAGCCTGTTTAACTTGCGTGTCAACAGCTTGTTCAGCTGCTTTTACACCGTGATTGATTGCTTCATTCGCTGCTTTCTTTGTGTGATCGAAAGCGGTTGTTGTTGCCTATAAACAAAAAAACAAAAAGTATTAGTTATTTAGGTAAACATTTTCATAAAATTCAAAATCTGCAAAATATTTTACCTTAACAGTCTGATCAACAGTTTCTGCGGCAGCTTTTTTTGTTTGATCAATCGCTGTGGTAGCTTGATTAACGTGTCCTTGAATATTTTGTTTTGTCGCATCAATTGCAGATGCGGCTTTATTTGCACCACCTTCAACCGCTTTACCAGTTTTAGCTAATTCATCAGCTGCTAATGATGCCGCATCCTTTGCTATTTATTTTTTTTTTAATCCAATAACAAAAATATGTCAATAATCAAATAATTAATAAAACTTTACAAATAGACAAACCTGTGCTTGCGGCTAAATTCTCAGCATCTTGCTTGGTTTGTTGCAAAGCTTCGCCAGTTTTCTTGAGCTGTTCCTCGGCCAATTTTTGGGCATTTGCTGCCTTTTCCTGTGCTAATGCTTCACCATCTTTCTTCTTTCTCTCAAACAAACTAGCGGTTTTTTCGCCGAAACTTTTAAGCGATGCTAAAATTTACAAAATGAATAAAAAGAGCAAAAATATTATTTTATTAAATAACTAGAAGAAATTGTTTTTCTAAATTATTTTTTCTTCTATTAATAAGAAAACAGAAATTGTTTGCTATTTATTTTGTGTTAAGCAAGAAATATGACGTAAGTCATCAGTTTTTTCTTATTTTTTTTTTATTATTATTATTGTTAAATTTCTTCTATGTTTTAATAACGTTTTTTGTAATTTATTTAATTAATGTCTCTATAATTTTGTTATTTTTATTTTACTCTCTCTCGTTAAATTCTATTTTATTGTGGTTTTTTAATGTTGTTTTTAATTTAGATACGAATAGTTTGCTGCCTGCTGATTTAAATGAGGAAAAAAAAACAAGTAATTTTTTAATGTTTTTATAGGCTGTATGCTAAATTGTATGTTTATAAATCGTTTAAACAGTTTTAAAAAATAGAGAAACAGGTGGATTATTGCATATATAATAATTATGTAGATTAAATAATCGAAAATAATTTAAACTATATATAAAGAAAGTGTTTTAAAATCAGCATAATGAAACTCAAAAATACATAAGTAGCTTAAATCAGTACAAATTGACTTAATTAATCCAAATTAAACTCTACTTAAAATGATTTCATCTTTATAAACAAATTAAAGTAAATTATAATAAGCCTACAGTAAACACTTATCATAAAGAGTGATTTAACACTTAAGTACTGACTTAAGTAGATTTATTTTTCGCTTAATGACTTAATTCTTATTTTCTCATTGTATTATCTAATCAAACAATGAATATTATTATTGTTAATTTATGAAAAAATGACTAAACTAGATCGATGAATAATTTTTCTTCGTTTATAAATTTTTCTTGCATAGGAAAATTTATTATTTTTTATTAAAATTAGATGAGAAATTATTTATAAAATTAAAGTTATGTAAAAATTATTATTTTATATTAAATTTTAATAAACAACAACAGAGTTTAAACAAGAGATGAGTTAATAAAATACATGTACATGTAGAAGAGCATTAGCAAACATTAAACAGAAAGTATAAATGTTAAAAGGTTAAATTTTATTCAAGTATTAAAACAAATTAAAAGAAAAACCGACACTCGATCGTGTAATTTAATTTTTCATTAAAGTGAAAAATGTTTTATTTAAAAAAAAAAACTGATGATTTTGTCAATAAAGTTTTGTTATTTTTTGCTTTGATAATAAAATAAATAATTGTGCAAGGTAAACAGAAAAAAAAAATACATTATCAAAATTTTATAATTTAATTAATTAATAATATTAATAAGCAGAAAAAAAAATGTATGATAAAGTTACTACATTCGCAAAAAACTTCTATATGTGTTCATATATATTGTATTCTATATTGTTTTCATTTATTTAAATTTATTTATAATAAAAACTACGCATTTTACCAAAAAAATAATCAAATTTTAAGCTGAAAAACATTGACAATGCATAAACATAACCTTGAATAATTGAATAAACAACAAAATATATAAATTTAAAATAAAAAAATACACAAATTTAATAAATTATAAATAAAAAAATATATACACAAATTTTGAGGTTTGTGTCTACGAATGAATTAAAATAACAATATGACGTCATAACATACTTTGTGGTAACACATAAATTGAAATTGAAATTGAATTTTCTATTTTAAAAATTCAAATATTTTTATACAAAAGGAAAACAACATTAAAGAGCGAAAAACGAGTAAACATTTCCATGACAATGATCAAAAAAAATTAATTTATTTAAGGAAAATTCCGATGAAAATTATTTTACAAAACCCTGCGTATTAATTTATTAGAATCGTGGATTTAATCATCGTCTCTGTTATACTGCAATGGTAAAAGCCAAAAAAAAACACACGGTAGCATATATATAAAAACGAATTAAATAACAATAAACAAATGCATTTATAGCGATCGTTCGCGAATACACACTTAACCAAAGTAAAGTGAAGTAAAATAAATGTGGTTACCGGGGTCCGTGTTTTATAAACACAAAAGAGCTAAAAAACCAAAACAGAAGCGATAAATTTCTTAAACGAAACTCGGTTGCATGTGTAGAACTCATGTTCAGTTAAAAATGTTTTAATTAAATAAACAAAAAAATTTCTGTTAAGTACACAGTAAACCGCAATTAAGTAAGAAAAAAGTACGCTTTGTATATGTAATACATAATCACTAAATGTAAGTATATGTATGATGCATTTTTCTGCTTAAATTCCACGTTATTAAGTTTTTTTCATTTCATTATGTTAATTACTTTGAGATCTGGTTATTCTGTAGTTAAGCTAATTTAAATTATAAAAATACTTTGATGTTTTAACTTAAGTCAGTGTTAGTATAAATTTTTAAAACGAAAAACAGAAAAAATAATAATAAAGATTTTACTTCTAGATGAATAAAAAAAAATAAAATAGAAATAATAATAATAATAAAAAAAGACTGAAATGAAATTGTATATTATGCGAGGCGATGAAGTCATCGAGTCAAGGTCAACTGACATTTTTATTCTACTATTTCTGAAGCAAACAGTTGCGATTTTATTTTGTTTTTTATATCAAAACAGCAAAACTGAAAAAGATGAAATTTTATTTGATAATGAAATATTTTTTTAACACGAGCGAGATCACTCTACCATAAAAGCATAATAAAGCGTGTATAAAAGCCAACAATAGAAAACTTGTTTTTCGGTAACAAAAAATGACCGAACCACGAATGATAAAGCGAGTTATATGAATCAAGTTTGTCATTATCATTATTATAAAACAAAAACTTCGACAAAATTCAAGCAAACATTATAAACAAAAGCTACCTTTTAGCCAGCAGTTTAGCTTAAAATTTACAAATAAAAACAAATACGCGATGATGCGACTTAAAATAATAAATTTCGCCATATTAAAATAAATGAATATTTTTTATTGTTTTAAATAATTCAACAGTTAAACTATTAACGAACAAATTACATATTTCTTCTGATTATTAATTATAATTATTTTAACTATTTTTTTTTTTAACAAGAATTAAAATAAAATAATGTTATAGCATTGAGCCCCACCAACACACAATAATTAATTAAATAAATTAGAAAAAATATAAAAATATTTCTTAAATGAATCATTTTTTTGCTAAGTCTAAATCACAATGAATTATGTTTTTAAATAACTTTGTTTAATAAACATTTAAATTAAACGTAAATTATTTCATCACATAAAGATTAGAATTATCGCTGTGTAAAGCAGTTAAAGCATGCATTAAACATACTTCAATTGTTTATTTATTGTATGAAAATTAAGTAACTGACTTAAGAAATGTCGTTTTGATTAAAATTATTATTACAGTTCTTGTTTTACTTCGCATAATAAATTATATTTTATTGAATTTAATTAATACACAATAATTATTATGAGATGACGAAAGTTTTTTATTTATTTTATTACCGATTAATCTGAACATATGTTTAAGCTCTGTTTTTTTTTTTTAAATTATTACAACATTCTTTGTTGACGGAAATTGTGATAGACTATGAAGAAATTATGAAGGTTATTTTGTTACTACGCCTTTTCTGCGAAGGTTCCGAACTAAAAAATCATTGTTTTGACTGGACATGACTAATGATTTTATTGTGTTTTGTATTTTTTTTTGATTAAACAAAAAACGGTCAACAGATGATACACTTAAGTAGCATTTATAAACAAAAAAAGAAAACCTTGCTTAAAAGTGAAGAAAATGTTTATTCAATCTTATACAAGGCAACATTGTGGTCAAGAATATTCTGAAATACCAAAATCAAATAAATAATTACTGTTGAATTATTAAATTATTTAAAATTAAGCCATTAAGCTAATTAACTTATTTAATCTCACATCAATTGTGTCATGACAAATTACGAACCAACTAACATCATTTATATTTTTTTCAATCAAAATTAATTATTTATTATTCGTTTATAAATTTAGTTTTTAAATCTGATAAAAAATAATTATTTATTAAATATTTTATGTTTTGTTCAATCTATAATTATGTTAGATAATTTAAATAATTGTTCATGCAACTTTTATGTAGCTAGTAAAACTAGATTTTTTAAAATTTTAATTCATTTATTCCCATTTATGGGATTTTGTCTATTATTTTTTAATTTAATCTATAATTAAGTATGTTTTATGATTTAGTTTAATTCAAGGCTTGTTTAATAGATAATTAATATTTTTATCAAAGTCATTTGAAATTTATTTAATTATTTCTCTAATCCTGATCAAACAAAACTCTTTTACTCTCAGCAACAGCCGAAAGAAAATTTTCATTTATTTATTTATAAAAATAATCAAATATATATTACATATGTGTAAAATTAACAATTTTTATGTAAAAAACGCGTTAGACTTCAAATAGGAAAAGATAAATAAATAATAATAAATAAATAAAAAAAAGCAAAAAACCGCGAAATTATTTCAGTTCAGACACATTAATATATGTTTTTTTCCTCTTTATTATTTTTTTTTTAATAGTAGAAATGTGGAAAATCTGAATATTTTTCGTTTTAAATGATAATAAATAAATAAATATGCTTAAGTGTCCTTGTAATATGTAACGAAAATAAAATTTGAAAATTATAATTTGACTTAACGTGAACATACTTAAGTTTAATTTAAGGTCATTTTTGTTTACAAAATTTTTATTAATCGATCCCAATAGAGCCATAGCAACGATATTTACTTAAATAAGCGTACTTAAATAGAATAAAACACTTGAAAAATAGTGTTGTTATGGCAATGCGTTTCTAACAAAAAACTCAAATAAACCATTTTTAAGTCACATAATAATTTTGTTTTTTTTAAATCGCATTCTGTATGCTTTCTTATAAATAAGTGTAAAACAAAAAATTTCTTTATTTTGACAGTTGGTAATGTAATTTATGTTTTTCATTTTCTTTAATAATAATAATAATAAAGTGTTTGTTCAAGTGTGTTCCATCCAACAGAACGGTTCAGACTTAATATTGTGTATACATTGCTTATTAATAGATTTAATAAAAAAAAGTTACTTAAAGTAATATTTCATTTCATTTTCTATGCTTATTTATTGCCGGCTGTGTTAAATCAGCTATCATAGGTATAATAAATTTTTAATAAGATAATAAATTAATCAATGGATTTAAGTTTTTTGTGTGTTTAATTTTATTGGTAAGCATTAATTTTGTCATCAAAATGCAGTAAGTAATTTAAATATTTAATAAAATTCATTATAAAAACACTCTACTGTTTTTATCTATTACAAATCAACAATAACTTTATTATTTATTTGTCTAAATAAAATATCAGACATTATTTAGTATTAAGGTTCAATTATCAATCATCAAAAGGTTAATTCACTAATTAATGTATAATTTGATTTTATAATTTTATTTCTCTGAGCTCTAAAAAATTTATTTTTAATATTTTTTTTACTTTTTTTAAATAAACAAATAAGTTTTTTTTTTTGTTTTTGGCTTAACAAAGTAAGCATTTGTTTTGTTAAATATTTACATTTTAATTGAAAAACTATAAATTTTAACGCACGTTCTTCTAAACATTTTTAAAATAAAATTCTAAAAATAGCGAAAAAGAAAATATATGTGTGTGTGTGCATTGTGTTTATTTTTAATAGAAAATTAAATGATGGAATTTTAATTAAAAAAAAGAAAATATTTTTATTAAATATTTTGTAGGGCGTCACTGAATAATATTTATTTTTTCCAATACAAATCATCTGCTTAGCGTAGATGTAAACCTGACCTGATGTTAAACAGTCAAAATAAAAAAATATAAACCAAAATAATGTAAAAAAAACAAATTTAAAAAATAAATATAAATACTATTTCAGCTGTTTGTTTGGTTCTTTCGTTAATAAATAAAAATCGATTTCACCACGGCGCAGTGCAGTAAAATGACTAAGATTTTGCCCTACATTTCACAACATGAAATAAACTAAGTGAAAATTGTTTGTTTTTATTAAATACGTTCGTGTATTTGAAATATCCCCAAAATGTCCTGTGTGTGTTGCCCTTGGACATTTAATTATTGTATATTTTTGCAGCTGACATCATTAGTTTTTATAAAAAAAAACAGAAAAAATATTATAAAACGACACGAATATTCGTTTAATATTGATTTTCTTTTTATTATTTTCTTCATTAAAAATTACTATTATTGATGGTGATGTTGTGCCTATTTTTTACCATAATAAAACTGTTAATTTATGTGTTTTTTAATTATATTACGCAAAATTTCTATTTAAATGTGCTAAAATGTTACAAATGCTAAACTACACTCAAAATTTAAAAGAATAAAAAAAAATGTGCAAAAAGCTCTGTATTAATAATATAAAATAAAATTTGTCATCAAGCTTTTGAACGTAGCTTTTAATTAATTCAAATAAATTTTTATTTTTCTTTTATTTAAATACTCACATTTTGAACTCTCTTCAGGTCAAAGTTATACATTTTATTTTTTATTTGGTATTTTATTATTTTAATAATAAATTAAAGTTTTTGGTTAGAGTTAAGCAATTAAATAAATAAATAAATAAAAAAAAATATATATTTAGAAATGAAAAAGAGGAGAGAAAAGATAGAAATTCCATAATGTTTTCAATTAAAAATTTTTTATTATTTTTATTTTCTTTATAATTTTACATAACAAACATTCATACATTGATCAAATGGCGTTTTTAATTGAATGAGGGATTATTTAAGGTTTGTAATATTCAAGCTGTATTTCGCATATCAAATTAGATTATTACTGTCGATTTATCTGCGTTAAGAATGGACAGATTGTGCAAAAAGTACATTTTATTCGTTATTAACGCCTCGTTAGATAGTTTAGATAGACAAAGATTTTGTATTATTAACGTACAGATAAAATTTTAACAGCAAACTTAAATAATAAATATAAACAGTAATACCTTCGAGTACTGCATATAGCCATTCGCAAATCTGTTAAGATATTTTTTATGAATTTTCTAGACATTTAATTTCTTTTCTCATAAAATAAAATATAAAATACAATAAGTAATTTGTTAAGCCTATTTGCGGTTAATATGTGTACGTTTTCCTGTGTAAACGTTTACTTATTAAAATGTTTGAGTCATAAATATAATTAATTAATAATAAATTTAAATAATTAATAAACAATGGAATTTTTTTCTACTTTTTTCCAATATTATATATATCCGATTTCACATTACGGTTTAATATTTAATTTAAATAATTAAAATAGAAGAAAACTTATCATTTATGACAGTATTTTTTTTTTAGGCGAGTAATACAGTTTGATACTTATAAACCTTAAATATCTCCTACAGCTAATTTAATTTTATTAAAAAATTTTTTATAAAATATTATTGTTAATGCTGTCGTTGTCACTTTTCTCCATTTAATCATTTGAAAGAAAAATAAATACAAAAATTTAAATATTAGAAAATTATTTCAAATAATTAATTAATTAAATAAAACCCTACACATGTTTAGAAAAATTAATAAATAATAAAACATAATTCGCTGAATTAAATTACACTTAAAACAAAATAATAATAATAATAATAAAAAATATGGGTGCGGCTTAGCTTTTTTCTTCTTTTATTTATTATATATATATATATATATATATATATATATATATATATATATATATATATATAAATATATATATTTTTGAACTTCTTCTCTTCTTTAACTAAATACAAATTAATAAAACAGAATAAAAAAAAATTATTAACTTCAGCAGGCAACTTTAACGACCGGCAACGATTCGCTTATTTTTTCTGTTTAAAAATTTATAAAAACTAGAAGAAAAAACACATCTTAAGTAAGCATAAAAGAATTTAAAAAATTAACGAAATAAAAAAAAATATATAAAAACATTAATTATTTAGAATTTTAATGCTTAAGAACAGAAGTGAAATAATAATAAAAAAAAAATACAAACAATTCGCAGATGTAAGAAAATTTTTGCAGAATGATATGTGTTGCCATTTAGTTGCTGCTACAACGCAAAATAAAAAAAAGACGAAAAATATTTTGCTAAATATTTAAAAGCACAAAAGTTTTGTATTAATTTCATTAATTAAGTAATTATTTTGTTTCGTTTTTTTCGCTAATTAATTGTTAATTAAAAACCTTAGGCAAGAAGAGAGAAAATCTATTTAAATATGTTTTTACAGGTATGACGACATTTTTAAGTGCGCATGAACTGAGTATATGGATTGCGAAAATAAAGCTTAACACGTCCTGTTGTTTATTGCAATAAATTTCATTTAATGGTTAAAGCTTAAGCCGCACATTTTATTTTTTATAATAAATTTTTCTTAAAGCAAAATATTTCTAGAAAATTGTCACACAACACAACACACATTAAAAAACTAAAAAATAAATTAATTAATTTAAATTACCTGTAAATCCACTGAACATTTTTAATTTGTTTTTTGTTTTTTAATTGAAGAAAAAATTAATCCTCTAATGAATTTTCTAACTAAAAGCACAAAACACTTGTGTTAATCCTTACAGGAAAAGCTCACTAGCACTTTTATTATTTTTTTTTTCTTTAATATTTTGACACAATTTTACACCTTTTATTATTTATTTAAAATTTTATTAAATAAATTTGTGTAGCGGTTATTAGCTTTTTTAAATTTAAAATGGAAAAAAAATTAATTTTCTGTTGTTCACAGCTCTACTGTTTTACTGAATCTAAACTACAGCTAGTTACTTCAACTAAAATCTAACATAATAACACAAAACATTCATATTATACTTTTATTATATCAGCACAATACTAGCTTACATTTAAAATGAAAGCAACGTAAAGTAAAGTAATGAGAAAATATAAAAATAAAAAAACTATAAAAATATCAAGAATATCAACAAAAATAATCGTCTGTATGCGAACAGAATGACATGAATAATATTAAATGTTTTTATTGCCGTGATATTAAAGCTTATTCATATACAATCGAAAAGAATTCCTATTGGAATTAAATAATAAAAATCTCTATAAATGTGTTGGCTTCTTTTTCTTTATAGTAGTAAATTTACATCATCCATAGTAGCAACAAAGCATAAAAGCTTACAAGTTGGGTGGGAAAAGTTTATAAATAAATATAAAAAAAGAAACAATACTTATGTAGCTGTAGAGAAAAAGTAACAATATTTATGTGTAGTATAGCAGTTAATTAAAATAACTTAATGTAACGTAACGTCACGTTAAATAACTATAAGTAATATACATAGCTTAACTAAGTTACACTTTACTGTACTGTTAATTTTCTTTGGTTAATATCTTTCAACACAAAATGTTGCGTTAAATAAGTAATTACAAACCAAATCAATATTATTTTCGTTTATAAATGCATTTTTATGTATTCATTAATTATTTTGTTTTTTCTAGAAAATTAATTTATTAAATCAATTGTTTTGCTAATTTTAGACTTTGCTAATTCTATTATTGCGTATATATATTGTCAATGACAATATAAATTATAATAATTTGTATTCAATATATTGTTATTTGTATTATTCATAGACAATAAAGTCAATGATAATCTTAAGGCATTTCAAGACACAAAAAAACAAAAAGAATTCCAAATAATTTAAAAGGTTTTAAGTGAAATAATCTGACAAATTCATATTATATTATTTACTCTTTTTCAAAAAATTAATTTATTTAATAAACTAAACAACGAAAATACTAAAATGTATTTGCTTTTGATAATCTTAGCAAAATCAGGTTTTTTATATAAATAAAATTTACAAAAAAACAAAAATTAGCATGACTTAAAAATGGTGTAACACCAACGCATTTTTGTTTGCTTTTTTCGCTATTTAATTTAACATAATATATATATTTTTTTCTTTCTTTTAATTATAAATAACATTTAATTAATTTTAGTTTATAATTTTTGTATTTCAGCATTTTTAGTTTAAATTTATTCCTTTTGTCATGAAAATAAAATAATAAAATGTATCGAAAGCAACTGAAAAACAAAATAAAAACAAAATTTGTTATTTTTTTGGCTTAAGAATGCACAGCAGGCAGCAATTTGATTTTCAATGACATTTTATTAGTTGATTGTGCTCACCGAAAGAGCACAATGAATACTAATACATAGTGCTATTGTTTTGTTTTAAATGTATGCTTAAGTTAAGCTACGTAAATGCTTAAGTTAAGTTAAGTCTAGTTAATATGAGAATAACTCTTATTATTTTGGTAAATGTCTCTACTAAATTCATTTTAATTATTTATTTTATGAATTTATAATTGTTACATTGCATGTCTATACAGTTTAATTAATATTTTATAAATAATTTTAAATAAATAAATTTCATAACAAATAATTCATTTAATAAAAAAATTAATTTAATTATTTGTTATTTAAATAAATACAAATCAATATTATAAATTTTTCTATTTTTTTAATAATTAATATAGCACGAATGAGTTGAGTGAAAGAATTTATTTTTAATTATTAAAAATAATAAAGATTGAAGTCATTGCTTAACTTAGCTGTGACAACAACTTTTTTTTTTGCTAGTTAACACCAATGATGCAATCAATGGGAATTTAAGTTTTATTTTTTTCTAAATTTTTAATACTTGTTAATTGTTTTTATTTTATTTAAATTTATTTTATATTATTTTTTTATAATAATATTTTTGAAGTCCGGATGTTTTATTAAATTTTAATTTTTTTGTTTTTATTTTTTACATAAAAATAAAGAATTTTTTTTGATAGAATTTGGCAATGTTTACTTGTAATGAAATTTGATTGTTGCTATTAATGGGATTTATATTGTAGTTTATCAACAGTAGAGTCTCAGTTATAGTTATTTTAGTAAATAGTTATTTGCTTTATAAATAGAAATACAAAAATTTAATCGTGTGGGCTTAAATTAATTGATTGCAAGGGTTCAGCTACATTAATTTGTAAAATAAAACAGCAAAGCCTTTAGCAAAAGAAAATTCCAGAATGCAAAGTAGCTGGTATATTCTATTGTAAAAAATTGTAAATTAAACTTGACTGTAAGACATAAACTTTTTATCATCAATCAATAAACACCGACGTTGTGCATTTTATAATAAATATAATCGACCTTAAGCAATAATTAAATAATATTTATCATATAAAAATTATTAATCAAACAACAATTAAATGCAAAAAAAAAAAAAGAAAAAATCATTGAATATCATTGCCATATATATTGAGACTTATCTGTAATCATAATAAAAATTAAAAAACCAAATAACGTTCTGTCTATCCATTAAGTAGGTTAAAGTTAAAAGCAATGATAAAATCAATGTTTAGAACGCTAAAAAAGGGGTTTGTCATATGTACGCAGTAGTTTAACATTAAGTCTGTTCATATTTTATTTATATGAGGGTGTCCAGACCAAGGATAGTCACCCAAAACAAAAAAAAAAGTCACCATCAACAATAGCCTAGTTGACGTCTACATGTCGTTAGAGATATTTCATGCAATTGATTTTACATAAAATATTTTTCTCAGAAAATTATTATTTTCCTCTTTAATTCGTTCGTTTCGTCTAATTTTTCCATTAAACTTAAAGTTTTCTTTTATCCATTATTGTCAGTGTTATGATGACTTTATTATTTTATTTCAATACTTCGAAGAAGGAAAATTAATGCGACTAACTAGAGCAATAAGCAAAGAAGAATAACGCCGTCATTGTGGCGTCGTCGTCCTCGATTTATGTATATATATGTATATATTTTCGCTTCAATTCATCGCCTTGGCTTTTTATTTATTCTTTTTTTAAATAAAAATATAAATAATCATATTTTGCAACAAGTAATTAATATTAAAAAAAAAAACTTAATAATGAATAATTGAATAAATAAAAAAAGAATATATGTATATGAAAAATTACGATTAAGATGAAGAACCAACATTGAACAGAGTGATGTAATTTATTTTGATTTAAATTAATTATTATGAAGTACATGTATTGAATTATTAAATATGATCGCATAAATTTTCATTAAATTCTACGTTTTTTTTAACTTAAGTGTAACAAAATATATGACTTTAGCTCATTATTATCTTAATTTTCCTTTTTTTGGCAAATATCCACACGCTTTCATCATTTTATTGATTTTTATTTCTGGGTGATTTTCGTTATTTTTATTTTATGATAAAAATAACAATTTGTTATACACTGTATGGATTAAAAGCGAATTTTTTACAAAATTAAAAATTTTTTGTCAATTTTATTATTAATTTGTTACTAGAGCCAGTTGGACTAATTCTTATTTAATTTTTTATTTGAAAACTTTAATCACTTTTCTATCGATTACACAGTATTAAGAATTTTCTATCGAAATTTTATTAAAAAATTACAGCAAAACAGCATAAAAATTTGTTAATCAATGAAACTTCCGGCTTAACAATACAGTATAATCACCCATTATCGATTATTGATTATTAAATGAATTTTTTAAACACAGAAATGTACTTAAGCCAACTACAAAAGTGTTTATTTTTTTTTTGTACCTGACTGTGAACTTTACTTTGGAAATTTCAATGTTAAATGAAATTTAATTTTTTCAAATAAAAATATGTACTTAAGTCATTTAAGCATAATTTCAATAAAATGATTATAAATAACGTTTTTTTTTTTCTTTTTTTGGTTTGTCTTCATTTTTATTGTGAAGAAAAAGTTATTATTAATTTATTATTATACCTGAATATCGAGTAAATAATCAAGTATAATATCGGCACGCAATATAAATAACAATAAACCCCACGCCCATATGCCGAACATAAACCAAAAAAAAACTTTTCTTTTCTTTGTTAGTTTTTTTATTTTTGGTAACAAAACGATAAACATTTAAAAAAAATTTCTTTAAAGACAAAAAAAAAATACCAAACTGCATACTTAAAGTGTGTAAACTATGTAATCAGTAAATAAAATAATTTAAATAATGTTTCGGTAGGGGAAATGTTGATTTGTTTATGATAACAAAAAATAAAATAATAATAAAAACGTAGAAAAATAACGAAAGCAATTTGCTAGTGTATTTTTGTGTTGTACAAAATTTATTTTAAGTCATTTCTACTTATAGCTTAACATTTCACCATCTATTTTCATTATGATGTTACTTAATATATTAAAAAACTAACGCAAAAAATAGTATAATTTAATTAAATAAATAAAAATACCATCACGTGTGGCAAAATGAAAAAAAAATATTGATGTTTAGCGTTGATAGAAGTATTTTCTCAATGACATGAGTTTATATTTTTGTTTATTTTGCTTTTTTTTTTAAACTATTAATTAATGTCAAAGTTGTTATAAATTATTTAAAAAAATAATTATTATTTAAATTTGCAAATGTCATCAAATTTCCAGTAATTTTTTTTGGCTTTCTTAAGTAACATTACGACTAAATTAGTAATTATTGCTGAATTTTGTTTAAGAAAAATAAATTATTGCTGTTAATTTTATTGATATTTCCTCTACATTGGTATTCAAACACTTAATTGGTAAATTAATACAAAGCAAACCGCTAAATACTTTGTAATGGTTTTTATACAAAAAATTGTTTAATATTCTAAGTGCATTTTAACCGTAATTAACCAGTTAAACGACTTAAATGTTATTTTTCTGAAAAGCATATTAATTTTAATTTTTAATTTATTTAAGAAGTAAATTATTGACAATAATCTTAAACGTAAATTAAATCTTAATTTAAAATGTTTCTAATATTTATATTTAATTAAATAATACAATGCCATGGTTGTCTTGTAGTAAATTTTATTCTTTTTATTAAATTTCCGTTTTTTGGATATGTAATTACAATAATTACTTTAAGTAAGAAATATAAAATCCAGGAAAAACAAAGTTTGCTATAACTCCTTAAGAAATTTAGTTATTATGCTTCTATCAATGCCATAAATATACCTGATTACACAGAATTAATTAAAATCTAAAATTAATTGGTTACATAATGCGTATATAGTGATAATGTAATCATTCACACCTCATAAACCAATAATAAAAAAAGTATAAATTTAAAGATTGTACACACTTAAAGCAAGAGCAAAACAAAATATGTTTGTAATAAAACTAAAATCATTAAATTAATTAATAAATAAATAAACAAAAATTTTTTTCAAGTATATAATAATACTCTTAATTAACAATATTGTTTTATAAGTGACTAGCATTACTAAATAACTAAAACTTAGAAAAATACTTAATATAAAAATAATAAACAAGCAAAGTAATAAAAAAAAATTTGTAAATTTGTTAATTTGTCTAATTCAATACATAAAAAAGCATAAAACACAACGAAAATAAAAATAGTTTATTTTTAACGGAAGATATTAAAAAGATACAAAAAAAAGAAACATTTCAACCTTGTGTGATGAATTTTTTATTCAATTTTGTTTGTTTAAATAAATTAAATACGCAACACAAAAATTATTCACAATGTGGACTTTACTCATTAACACAAAGACAAAGTAAAACGTAATTTCCTTTATTTAATTCAAAATTAATCAATAAAATCACAATACAACAGCAAAAAAAAAAAAACTTCTTTATTTGTTGATTTTATTCACAGAATTCCAATAAAATAATTATTTTACTTTAAAAAAACAGCTGCTGGAAGAATAAACAATCAATCAAATCGATTAATTATAAAGAGACAAAATTAGTGTAATTACAATTAAATAAACGAGCGGAAAAATAAATAAAAAAAAAAGAATTAAAAATCTTTTCGAAAAATAATGTGTGCTGACCTAGCACAATACTTAAGTAAAGCAAAACAAAATACAAAAACAGAAAAACAAAAATTATGATGAGATCATAAAGAATCTGCAATTGTTTTAAACGTTTTTGTTTTTAATTTTGTTTTTCTATTGTTTTTAAAACAAAATACAAATAATATGTAAAAAAAAACATCAAACAATGGCTAAAGATGATGATTAATTAAGAAAAATAAATTTAAGTCAAAATGTAAGACAATGTAAAATAGAAAATGAAAACTAGTGAAAACCTTGATGATAAAACTTTGTTAACTTTGTTAAATGTTTTTACAGTGTTTGACGGTGAATATTATCTAAGTTTTATATTTTTCTGTTAATTCTTTATTTTTACTATAACAACTCTAGACTTATTTACTTTTAATTCAGTAAGTCACCTTACTTAAACATATTTAAACTCATTAATGATATTTAATTACAAGATCGTAAACAATGTCATGTGTTTATTAAAATTAAAATTTCTTTTTAAATTGTTTAATCAGTTTACAATTATTTTATTTAATTGACCTAAAATTTTAAATTTATTTACTTTACATTGTCGCATTTTAATTTTATTTAATTCTCAAGTGATAATTTTACTTAATTTTATTTACATTAAATGAAATTTACGTTTTATTTTCTCTGCAATAAATTTAAGGTTATTTATTTTATTACATAAATTTTACATTAACACTTTTTACATGCTATAAATAAACTTTAGAACTTCTTAAAGACAATATGTAGCAGCTATAGTGAAAAAATAAACGGAAGCTTTAGGTACGTAAGATTTCCTGCTTTCCGCAACAATCGTTTTTTTTTTTTCAAGTTAAAAAGTTTTAAGAAAAGCAACATCCAAATAAGACATTTATTGCATTTATAGTCACAAAATTAAATAAAAAAAACGCAGATAAATTAAAGAATTAACAAAAAAAAAAGGTAACTAAGTGAAAAAAGGCAACAAACAATTAATCGGAATCGTTTTCCATAACACAAGACACAAAAAGTTAAATAATTCTTAATGCATAATCGCAAATACTATACCAATCTGCTGATGTTTAAAAAAATTATAAATGAGATCATGAATTTAATAAAAGAAAAAATAAAACGGTTCTTACTTATACAAAATACATTAATAAATTAAAAATAATAAAATTAAACAACAATAAATATAAGTTTAACTGATTTATTTTTGGTGAAAGCTGACTTGACATATTAAATGAAAGCAAATTAATTTTGCAGCAAATATATGTACAAACAGAGTAATAAAGCATTTTTTGTTGCCTTAAAATTGTACACACTTAAGAAAGAAAAAAAATACACACAAGAAAAACACGCAAAAATAAAGGTAATTTTAATAAAAAGTTGTTTCTATAAAGATTTCTCAAACATGTAATAATAAAACAGCTGCATATTCAACATTTATTGTTTGCAACAATGTATGCAAACTTTTCTTTTATTTAATTAAAAATATTAATCAATTGGTTTTTGATATGGATTCATGAGAATTGTTTTTTTCTTTCTTTTAAAATAGATTTTTATAATAATAATTTTACTGTTTTCCTTTTTTTTAAATACAATAATGATAATATTTGCTTAAGGAAGTAATATTGCCGTTTATTGCACTTTGAACTTTGTTCTCTCTTCAACAGAGCATACAAACATTGTCACTGTCTAATGAATGAAATTTATTTATTGCGAAAACTATGGTGTCGGATTTTGGTATCATTTACTTATATTTATCAGAAATATCTTGTTGTTTTGGTCCTGAAATTCAATTCATGAATTTTGATGATCAAAAGCTTAAAAGAAATAAAACAACAAACGAAAAGCACATCAGAGTACATAAAACTAAATGAAATGATAAAAAACCTAAAGATCAAAAATATTTCTTCATTACAACCTTACAATTTAACAATTTATTGGTTTGGAATAATCTTAAACAAAGAATAATTTCCCACAACACCGAAACAGTACTTAAATTAACTATCACGAAAAAAAGAAACGATTAAATTCCATTTACACTAATTTAAATTTCTTAAAAGTTGTCTAATCTATAAATTAACACCTTGTCTCGCCATTAATATTATTCATAATTAAAAAAAAACACCGAATTGCAATTCATTCATTTCTTACAAAAAATTGACTTTCTTACAATGAAAACAAAACAAAAATAATAATAAAAACAACTTAACGAAATAAAGTAATATAATTCAAGAATTAAATTTAAAATAAAGGTAAAAATCCGCCCACATAGATATGCTTAGAAATAATAACAAAGAAATGAAAATATTTATAAGAAAATTTAAAACAATATCTACACTAGGGTGGGACAATTTGTATAAAAAGTTTTTTTTTTATGAAATAATAATAATAATTTGTATTTGTTGATTATGGCTATATATAGTGAGTGTATAAAGGTGAAATAAAATAAATGAAAACACCTGTCGTGTGAGTGTTTAGATCGCACCACCATCAAAACCAATTCCATAACAAACTTTAACATTATGTTTTCTTTCTTTCCTTACACAAAGGTGGTTTTATGGCTTTTTATTGTTACCACCTAAACTATTTTCATATTATTTTATTACTTTTATTATTTATTTATTTATTATTTACCCTGTTTTATTCGTTTATAAACTTATTTTACATATTTTAATGTAAGTTCGATGCGTTTCTCTAGGTTATAGTTTTTTCCAGTTGGTAAAAAGAAAGACTGTTTGCCTTAATTAATGAATATTTTATATGTGAAATTAAAGGTGATATTATCTGCTTATAAATTTTAAATTAAAAACATTTGTCACAAAAAAACTTCTTAAATTATATTGATTGTATTCTGATTAATATCTTTTTAACAGATTTAAATAATTTTGAGTACTTCTAGTTTATGAATTTTTCTTTCTTAAAATTTCTTTCAACTTTTATGGAGCTCAATTGCACACATTTATCACAAAAAACTGAGATTCTAAATGCATTTAAATTCTCCAATATTCACTAATAACAATTTCAGAATATTTAAACAACAAAAAACACTATTACAATTTGCCCCTAAAGTAATATTCTCAATGATTAACTGCAGGAAAGGAATGAATAAAAAATTACCCTTATTTCACTTTTATTTTACTTCCTCTAATTCTAATGGTTTCTACTGGTTTGTTTTCTTTTATTCCAAATCAAAAAAAAAGTCCTTATACCAATCACTGTATTTATTAATTTTTATATTTTTTTCAAATTTCTAAATTACATTTTTAGAAATAAAAATAGTTTAGTTTCACGTTAACATTGTTACAAAGTAGGCGACCGAGAATTTTTCACTTTAATCAATTTCTTTTTTTTTATTTCAACAATGAACGAATCAATAAAAAGTATTTTTTCAATGACTGAGAAAATTAAGAATGAATTAAAATAATTGTAATGAAGTAAAAAAATTAATTTATTCTAATTTGTTTAATAATTAAAGTGATTAGTTTTGTTAGAGTTGGTTCAAGTTTAAGTTTAAGATTAAGTCTGTCAAAGAAAAATACATTTTTAATGACGAAATTATGGAATTAAGTTTACATGGATCGCACGTTTGTATTTTATTTATTTCATAAGAATTTTTTCTATTTGTTTATTATTTAATTAAAATTCTTTTATTAATTGTTTATATTTTTTCTTTATTGTTGTTTATCATTTTCCCTTCATTATGTTCGTATTGTTTTGGTAAAATAGATTAACCTAGCAACGCGATATAAACCAAACACAGTGAATGTCAATTACCCGAAAGTAGGTTCAAGACCAGGTTCAGCCAATTGTAGTGTAGTTAATTCAAGTGGTTTGATTAAAAATTCGCGTGCATTGTCATTAAAGCGACCTTTGTCAGCTGATAGTAGGTTGCTTAAGAATTTTGAAAATTTGGGTAAAAAATTTGATGACAACGGGCAAAGTGTGAGTGTTTTGACAAAATTATTTAAAGAAATGCTTTTTTTTTATTTATTTAAATTGCTTCGTTTGCATATATTTTGAATTTGTTATTATAAATGAATAAATTATTAATATTATTACAGGGGCGACCTAATTCTTCCTCGAATATACTAAAATTATTATTGTCAGAGCCAATAAAGCGTAAATCGTGGTCGAGTGAATCATCGGATCGGAATCATATTTCGGAAAATAAAAATTTATGTAAAATTAGCCAATCGAAGACAATGCAACAAATGGGTAGTGATGGCACTTCAGAGGATAGTAGTGTCGAAGAGGAAATTGAAGAGGTTCAAAGTGCTGAGGATGAAAATATAAAAGAAATTAAATTAGATAATTGGCGTCAAACAAGTGTTGATGAACGGGAAAGTTCACTGAAACCGGGTATTAAATCAAAGCCACCACTTCCGTCAACAAGTGATCGATTAAGGAAATTGCGCCCAGAAAATCACAATCAAGACAAAGAGAACAATAACTATGAGGATGGCCGTATTTTAACAACCAATAATCATTCAAGAATAAAAACACAAACCTCAATTTCACCAAGTACTTCGCGTACAAAATCGGTAACGTTTAAGGCATGGTTTGACGAACAACCAAAGCAGCCAAGTGAATCATGTAGCCGTGACAAAATAGATTTACCTGGACGAGTTTCATTTAGTACAAATGATGTATTTGAAATAGACTACAGTGATTATGATAATGAAACGGAATCAGCACACAGTAACGACGAGAATAAAATTGATGGTAAGAAAAACGTTCACTTCTATGATGAATTCTATAATTCAAAGCTAAAAGATAGGAAAACTAATCGTGAACCATTACAAGCCAATGATAAAGACGAAAATATTGCTAATACGAAACGAAATGAATTCTATTGTTCATCTAAATGCTGTACATTTCAGCATACAACACAAGATACTGAGATCTGCACAAAGAAGAAAAACAATAGTAAACTCGATGACTGGAAAAAATCTGACGAGAAGAGCGATTATACTAATAATAATAACAAAATAATTGAAGACTATAAAAAAGAAATTGAGACAATAAATCGTCGTCACGAGTTCGAACTTCATTTAGCAAATAGTAATAATGATAGCATAAGTCCGTTACCAAATAAAACAAATCTTCCTAAGTATTACAATAACGAGTTCCGTCTGCAAAATAGTAAAACAAGACAACTTGATGAATTACATAACGATTTAAGTAATTCTATAGCAGAGGAACCTTTAATATTAAAAGAGAACTCTAATGTTATACAAGAATATTATGAAAGTGTTACAATGGTAACGCCAATCAATGCAGATGGTGCTCAGCTTGGAAAAAAATTAGAAAACATAGAGGATACTACAGTGGATAGTGCAAAACAGAGTGATGCAGAAATTTTCAACGAGTCTTCAGTGGCAAAACACGGCAAAAGCATGGAGTTTCTTGATGACACTTGGAATAATAATAATACTAATAATAATAACAAACCAATTCAAACTTCCACCCCAAATATTCCACTGAAGCCATCAATTAAATTGGATACAGCCAACGAAATAATAAATAATTATTTAAAAGTGACTGAGCAAAAGACAATAGATAAAACATTGGCAAATGGTAAAAAGCAAAATAATTTACCAAAAAAGCAAACAAAAGAAAAATCAGGTAGGGAGATGGTACGAAAACAAAAAAGCGTAACAAGTGGGAAGGCAAGTGGTAAAAGAACTACCACCACAATGGATAAATTAAAAAAATCCAAATCCACCCCAAATTTGTTAGATGATAGCCGACTAAACGAATTCCAAATTGATAAAATTGATAGCTGGATGTCGATACATGATGATAATTTAAGTGAAATAAATGAAAATATAAATAAAATATTAAAAATGAAAACCAACGATAAGGAGTATAGTAAGGAGTGGAGCGAGACACCCAACTCAAAAACCGATGATGAGGGTAATTTTAGTCTGGATGAACCAAATGATAATAGTAGCAATATATCAACGATAAATGAATCAACATATGAGGATATATTGTCGGTGATTAAAGAAATTGATGATGATAAAAGGAAGCAATTGCACAGTGATATTGAATTTAAATTAAATACGCTTATAACGACAACAACATCATCATCACCGTCATCGAATACACCGGATAGTGCATTGAGCGAAGATGATACAACGGATCGCGTTAAGTAAGATAAATTTTCTTGGTACTTTTTAATTGAATAATAAATTTCATAATTTTTTAGGGAAATACTATCGTATCTGGATAATGTAGACTCAAAGTGTGATAAAACATTAGAAAATGCTAAAAAATTGGTAACATCAGAGGAACAACGTACTGAATTAGAATTTGTAATTGAATCGGATATTATTGAGGATGTTCCAAAGTAGATAGCCAATATTTTACCCAGTATTATCGCAATAAAAATGTTTAATTTGTTTATTTTCATTGTTTTAGAATTTCAGATCTTTTAATGTTACCAAATCATCAATTAGCAAGACGTATAATAACTTTATCATTGCGTTCAAATGAATTATCAAATGCTATACATTTATCCAAGGAGCATATGGCAAATTTACGGGCGGACAAATTAAAGGCGCTTCGATTAGAAAAACAGAATGGACAAAATCGTATTGTTGAGCAGAAAAAACATTATGAGAATATTGTTAAAAGGCATCAGTGTTTCATTGAGCAGGTGTGTAATTCGTTTCTCGATGTTTTATTTATTATTAATTATTGATTTTATTTTTCTTTTTTTTTTTTAATAAAATCTTGAAAAAGGGTAGACTTACTCCCGAGAGTTAAAAAAAACTCCGGTCGTTAAATAAAATAAATTATTTGTTGTTTAGTAAAAAAGGGAATAATATTTACTCTTCAGCAGAAAAACTGAGCAACCGATACACAATTCTTGTAAATTTATTAAAAAATTAATTTGAAAACTTTAAGATTTTCCTGTTTAGTTATTAACAGCGGATATTTTTATTCCTTTTTTCGATAATTGTTTAATTATTAACATATTTTTATGTTTCACCTTTGCTTATCAGAAATCGCTAGAAAAACAATAGAATTTTACATATTTAACGAGTAAAATTAATTAATATTACCTTGATTCAGAGTAATTCATATTACT
This sequence comes from Ptychoptera contaminata, assembly GCA_963942525.1. NCBI lineage: Eukaryota > Metazoa > Arthropoda > Insecta > Diptera > Ptychopteridae > Ptychoptera > Ptychoptera contaminata. The sequence continues at coordinate 46,836,888 of OZ012636.1, read as the reverse complement.
TTGCTTCTGCTTTGCAAAATATTACTGCTGTTTTGTATATTCACCTTTTCATTATCCTCAAGAGTATTTTTTATCATTATATCATTTTAATATTAATTAAATAAATTTTATAATTTTTTTTGTCATATTATCTTTAATTAATTTTTACTTTAGTTACTCAAAGATAAATCAGCACTTTGTGATAAGGTGGCGAATTTAACACGTCGTTTAGATAGTCAAAATCAAGCATGGGAACATAAAATCGAAACAGAATTGGCAAGAACAAAGGAAATAACAATGGCTGGTGAGAAAATACGACGCGAAAAATGGGTCCGAGAGAATACAAAAAAAATTAAAGTAATTATTTTAATAATGATCTATGTTTATATTTAAATACAAAACATATATATATATTTTTTTGTTGTGATTATAAATAAAGGAATTGACTGTGAAGGGCTTTGAATTAGAAATAAATAAAATGACGACAGAACATCAGCAACATATAAATGATTTAAAACGTAAACATCAACAAGATTTATTAGACACTTGTGATGATTTAAGGCGTAAATTTGAAGATAAAGAAAAAACGATAAGAGACTCGTATACCCAAGATCGAGAGGGTGCTATCGAAAGGGAACGAACAGCAATACGAGAACGGTATACTTATTAAATATTTATATAAGTTGGATTTTTCTTGTGCTACAACAGGTATATATATATATATATATTTATTTTTCATTTTCTTTAAGATTTGAAAAACAATTGGAAGAAGCCCAACTTAGTTTTGAACAACAGAAAGCAAGACTATTGCAAGAGTTTACAATGGAACGTGAACGTATCTATGCGGAACTACATGAAAAGAATCAAGATTATGAGGCACGACGTGAACAACTATTACGTGAACGTAATGATTATGTTGAACAAATCAAATTGGAATATAAAGAAAAGTTTCAACAACAAGATATTAAAAATCATGTAAATAATTTATATTATCATTTCTAAAAATATATATTTTAATAAATTATATTATTATTCTTTTGTAGAAAGAATTACTTATCCAACGTGAACAATTTGAAAAAGATTTTGCCATATGGAAACGTGAACAGGAGGCAACATTTAAGTTACGTGAAGTTGAACGAGAGAATTCAATACGGCAACAGTGTCGCCTTGAACGTGATAGACAAATTGATAAAATTATAACAAATATCGATACAGAGCAATTAAAACAGCAACAAGAATTTGATATAAAATTAAAGTAATGAAATAATATTTTGTTTAGTATAAAAACTTACAAAAAATTTCACAATTATTAAATTTATTTTTCAGTCGTTTAAAGGAGAAATATGAAAATGAATTAAAAGATTCAGAAAATAATGAACGAATAGTCCGGGAAAAGTATAATGAAACGAGAAGTAAATTATCAGAATGTGAGGCCACAGTACAAAATTTACAATCAACGATGAAGCAACAACAGATGAAATTGGATCATTCGAAAAAGGTATATATAAATTTCTTTGTTTCATTTGATTGTCCATTCAAAGCATGTATAATTTTCTTGTTATCCTGATCCTTTTTTTATGGATGTTCTTATAAATAATCATTTGAAATACTAAAAATAATTTTATTCTCACATTACCTGCTGTTGATATTTATTTCCTAAAAAGCTAATTTTCTATAGAAAAAATAAAACATTTGTAGTGATTTTTATATTTTGCTGTTGAAAAATTTAGCATTTGTAAGTTTTTGTTGCATTAAAACAGACTTTTATTTCATATAATTAATCAAGGATCTATGTAACCATTTATATAATAAAAATTAAATTAATGGGAAACATTCGCTAATTGTGAATTATGCTTTATTATTTAACAACATAAAAATAAAATTCATTAAATAATAGTTTAATTTATGCGGTAGTAAAACGATTTAAATTTTTTTTTATTATTAATAATCCTTAAATAATCTAGATGTGTGATGAATTTATAAATGAAAAGGAATTATTTAAAGAGACAACAAAAAAAGAGTTAAAAAATGAAATAAAAACAATACAAAAGGAACGTGACAATGAAATACAAAGAATTTACACAAGGTAATTAAAATTTTTTTATTACTTTATTTTCTATAAATATGATAATCAATTGATATTTGTAAAATTTTACTGCAATATTATTTTACCTCTTCTTTTCTTTTTCTTTTTCTTTTTGTTGGTTTATTTGTTTTGTTTATTGTTAATCAAAGAAGACAAGAAATGATAAACCAAAAATAAAACCATAATTAAACTTAAATTACTATCTTTATTAATTAATTAATTGTGTTTCTCTAATTTATTTTATAATTTTTAATCAAATGATTTTACCTATTTATTGCTGATTATATTGTTTAATTTTTATCATTAAGTTATTATTTTATTCCTTTACATAAATTAATTTATTAATAAATATTTCTCTATCATTGCGTTGGCATTGAGTAAAATTTTCTAAAAAAAATATTTATAAATATTACAAAATCGCTTAAATTAGCAATAAAAATATATATTAAAAATAGAAATTAATAATAAATCAATTCATTTAAGGATAATTAAATTAATTTTAATATATTTTAAAATTTTTTAGAGTGCAACAAGCGATCGATAAAAAAGATTCAGCTGTTGAATTACTGCAAAAGGAAAACAATGCACTAAAGGAAAGATGCTTTAAACTTGAAGCGATTGTACGACAACAACGTAAAGATTATTGTACAAAATAATTAATTTAATTAAATAAAAGATCAATTGTTTTATTTATATTTATTTATTTAATTTAATTTATAAAAAAAAAATAAAAATCATTTATAATAATTATATAAAAGACATTAAGCGTAATTAAATAATAAAATAAGAAGTAAAAAAACAAAATAATATTTTATAATTCTCTTTTCTCAGTGCATTCACGTTCATTCGTCGTTACGTTGTGTGGTTGATTCTATACGCGTTTAATTTATTTTTAATTTATTACCTAATATGACTTAAACATACTTGACATTAGAAATTAAAATTAAATAATTATTTATTAGCCAATTATATTATTGAAATTGCTCCTATAAATTTTTTTTCCGCTCTTTTTTTTATACTTTTAAAATACGTAAAAGTTAAAGTTGACTTAACTATTAAGCCAATTTTATTGTTCAACTGTTATTTCCAGACAGGACTTAAATTTTAATTATGTTCAATATTAGCAAAAAATAAATAAGATAATTCTTCTTCTTTTTTTAATTCCTTTTTAAGCGACTCGATCTATTTGATCGGTATTGTTATTTACGACAACTCGTTGCCTCTCGCACAAAAACAATAATTATTATTTAATTAATTAATTCAATTTTATATCAATATCATCATTATCATTATTAATCATAAATTTTATGTTACTTTTTTTTATATCCATAAATTCAAATGAATCACGGTGTTGCGACTCCATTAGTCTGTTATCACTTAAATGACGAATAGTTTTTATCTGTTCTGGATAACGATTCGGTTGTATTTGTAAATCCTTTGCAAATGATGTAACTGATTTCGATTCGTAATTGGGATTACCATGATTTACTTTAAGACCGTACGGTGGTGGAGTACTTGATGATTTTACACTATTGGGCGTATTGCGTCCGGAATTTGTGGAGCTCGGTGTCGATGGTCTGGACCAGGTTAATGGTGTCGAGGAATCATAATTGTAGTCACATTGATCATCTAAGGATTTATTAATGTCGATCAACATAACCGTTTGATACATTGGAGTGGTGGGTGTTTTAGGCTGTTTTATTGCTGGCGCCGTTGATGCAGCCGGCTGTGGTGCACCATTTACTGTGAATTTTCTAGGCAATGTTTGGCTATTTGTATTATTAGCAATTACAAAATTCGCTTTACCATGCGATATCTTTGTATTTCCTGTTGACGATACTGCATTCGTCGTTGTTGTTGCTGTTGGTAATTTTCCATTACGTAAACTCAACGTCCGCTTAAAATAATCTTGACTTATTGGATTTGTTTGATTAACTACATTCTGTGGTTGTGAATGTTTTTCCTTATCAGAGCCATTATGCGACGTCACATTATTTGTGAAATCGTCAGTTGGACTTACTGATGCAGCCGTCGTTACAGAATTGACACGTTTCAGATTTCGGGTATGTACCTTATGTTGCCATTCAATGAAAAATTTACTATCGTCAATTTGTTGCTGCTGTTGCTGCTGTTGTTGCTCCTCAAATGTATTTATCTTATGCTGCTTCGTACCTTGACCTGATATTATACCTGCTGGAGATGCTGGTATTGTTGGTGTTGTTTTTGTTTTTATCGGTACTTGTGTTGACGGTGGCGGCGGTGACATTGGTGTAGACGTTGATGTTACTTTGTTATCACTATTTTTCTCCATTAAGCCGATCATATTTCTAACCGACTGTAACTTTGTAACATCATCGTTACATTTTTCTGGCATTACGTCATCGCTAGGCATTTTAATGGAAACTTTTTTAACGGTACTGCTAGACCCTTCAATTTTTTTATCACATTTTGTTTTAACGAGTTCACTATCAAATGTAACCACTTTAGATGCATTAATTTTATTATCATTCGTTTCTAGTTTATTAAAATTATTTAATGGTTTTATTGTCTCTTTTTTAATTAAATAATTTGGTTTTCCGTGCGTAATCATATGTTTCGGTCCGTCCTGAGGTTGTGGCTTCAAATCGTTCATTTTAATTGCCTGCATTACAGCGCCCAATTTAAATGTTACCACACCGGTTTTATTAGCACAATCCTGTTGCTGTTGTTGTTGTTCTTGTTGCAAAAAACCACTTTCTGTCGTTGTATCACTTAAACAATTACCATTAACTGTTGTACAGTCATCAATATCACTGACTTTCTTTCGTCGTCTTAACGTATGAACCAATTCCTGTAGCACCGTGTCGGATTTTTCTTTTTCACCTTCTTCGTTCGATAAACCAGAATTTACTAAAATAACAAAAATAAAATATATATATTTATATAATTCTTTTTAATTATTATAGAATATACACATATTTCTTATCATTCAATTGGAATGTTTTATTTTATTTTTATTTTACTATAATTAATCCTTCCTAAAATGCTATCTTATCGTTATATTTTCATATTTTTAATTAATTTATTCTATTTATGTGTATTTATTATTATTATTATTATAATGTTCAATTTTAATTGAAATGACACCTTTTTTAAGCTTTTCTATTTGATTTTTACTACAGAAAAAAGTGTGTGCAAAATATATAAAAAACATAAAATGAATATTTAAATATGAAGGTTAAACGTTTTTTTACTTTTTTTTTAATCATTAAATAGTTTTTAAAATTAATAAAAATATTTTGTGGGTTTTTATATAATATATATATATTTATAAAAATTATTAACAAATAATAATAATATTTTATCATAAATTTAAAATTATTAACTCGTTTTTGAAAAATAAATAAATAATAATCATTGAATCATTTATTTTTTTAGTTGTTATTAACGAAATACATAAGTATGATGCGCACAGTATTAAATTTATTTATTTTTTTCTGCCTCTATTAAATATTTTATGACTCATGGTTAAGTTGTTGTTTTTATTTTTTTTTTTTGTTATATTTTCTTCTATTATTAATATTATTTAATATTTATTAATATATATTTGTTTTTCTGTGTAAGAAAAATAATCATTGAACATTAAAGTAAATAAATAAACAAAGGTAGACAATTGTATGTACTTATATACAAAGAATATATAGTGAAAAGACGTTTAACGTATTATTGATGGTAAATTTTGTGGTAAAACTTAGTAATTTCTCAGTAATAACAATGAATATTATTATTTTTATTATTAAAAATGTAAAGGTATTTTCCCATTGATTATTTATTGATTAATTAAACAAATAATTTATTATTTTTACTTTGAAAGACAACCAACGATAAATTAAAATAAATTACTCTTTTGTGTTTAATTAAACAGTCTAAATATTGTGTTTTTAAAGAAAATAAATAAAAAACCTGACAGAAAATTTATTTCCTTACAGAAATTTAACTTTTTCTAATCGGTTTATACTTATTATTTTCACTGAAAATACAACATCATACAAACGCGAATATCTTTACTTAACATAAATTTTCCAAAGTCACTAAACTATAATCACTGTTATGTTATTGACAATTTTTTTTTTCTTTTCTTTAATTAGATGAAAATAAAAAACAACAAATTCCCATGCTTTAAACATAAAAAAATAAATACTACTTTCTTTCACCATTTAAGCGCATAAACAAAGAAAAACTAAAAGTGATTTAATTTCCTTTAAAATTGAATATTACCTTGTTCGTTACTCGTTAATAATGTTGAAGTTTTCCCATTTTGTACATTTTTAATCTGCAAAATAAAGTTGCAATGAAATTAATTAATTAATTATAACATTTATATATATTCTTTTAATTACATTTTTATTATTATTAAACGGTGTCCGTTTTAGTTTAAAGCCACCACTTTCGATTTGATTAAGAAAGTCCGGTCGATTAGCGAAATTTATTAAATTTTTCTCATTATGATTAAAGTTCGTTGAACACATTGGATTACTATTAGTACTGTTTTGCTGTTGTTTAACATTAGGTAAATGTCCCATTGTTGGAAGTGGTGGTGGTGGTGGCGGCGGTGGATTATGTTGTGTTTCTTGTAGCTGAGATTGTGGTGGAGGTGGCGGTGGAGGAGATGTTGGTGCTACTTGATTAACTGCCATTACATAACAACCACCAGGCATTATTGAATGATGTTGTGTCATTGTCATTGACATTTTCCTTAATTACTATTTCAGCACTATTTCGCACTTTTTTACTATCCAAATTCCAATCCAAAAAAAAAAAACAACACTTAATCAACGTAATCACGTTAACACACTACGATTAAAACAAAGTCAAAAGTAATATTAAAATAAAATTTATATAATTATCTTTATATTTCTGACATTAATAAATATATATGTACTGATAATTTTTATTTATTTATTTGCAACAACGAAGAAATTACGAGAGTTATAAATTTTAAAATGATTAAAAATAATTAAATTTTTATTTACATTAACATTCCATCACAATAATTGTGTTCACTAATTAAACCACAATACAAAAAATAATAATAATAAAAACACTTTGCTTTGTATTAAAAGTTTTAGTTTCTTTAGAAATTAAAATTTATAACATTGAAATGAATTATTAATTAAGTTAATAATTTTTATTTTTTCTATAAAACTCTAAACACACAAAGTCACGTTTACTTTTAATTTTGTATTACTTTCGAGCACTGTTTTTAATTTAATTAATTTAACTTTGAATAAATATTTTTATTTTGTGTAACAGAAATTTACTTTGTGCTTTTTACGTTAAACGCTTTTTTAAACGCGTTGTTAAATGTTAAAAAGTTTTACGTCGACTGACCGACTAGATTTATAAATTTTATTTTATTATAAAAATTTATTTTTTTAAATAAAAAGCGTTTGTTTGGTCGTGCTGTTGTCTTTCTCGTTAATTTTATTTTAATTCTCTGCTTTTTTGTAATATTATTATTGAATGGCAGGCAGGCAAGCAGGCAGTTATAAGCTGTGTTGTCTGTTGCCTGTTTCTTGTATTGCAATCGACTAAAGTAAGTTGAATGGTACAAAAAAAAAAAATAATAACCCAGACTATGGTGTGGTTGGTTATATGTTGAACCTTAATATGCTTTATTATATTTTTTTTCTGTTAAATTTATGAAATTAAAATATTTTTCTTTCTTATTTCAAATAAAATAAAACCGGTAAAGCAAAATTCCATAGACATTCACAAACGCATTTTTTATTTAACTATAATTACTTTTTTATTATACCCTCCCGCTGATTTGTTTTTTCTTTTTGCTTTCATTTACTTATTGCTAAATTTAACTCTATTTTGCCTTTATTATTTGCTTTTAATGTATATTCAATAATAACTTAACTTAAACGTTACTTTGCTTAATTAATACATTATTACTGTTCTAAGCCTATTTTAAATATTAAAAATAAGAACACAAAAGCTTTTTTCAAAACAAAAAAAAAAGTGAATTTTATTATTGCAAATTACTATAACCAAAACAATGCGAACAAATTATGCAAATTGCTATTTAAAAAAATTAAATATTAATTAAATTTATTTATTTTAATTTTTTTCTGTGAATCATCGTTTTTCCAGTTAAACTTGGCTGACTCGTTCATTTATATTTAAAATAAAAATAAAATAAAAATTAACTTATGTTATGCTTTTTTTGCTTTTATATAATGCGCGCTTAAGTCGTCTATTTACTCTTTCACATTAACTCGCTTTGTTTGATAATGTTTTGCATTTATTTACATCAAATATTCAAACAAGATTTTATTATTTTCTTATTTTATTTGTTGCAATGTTAAGTTAATGCAGTTTTTCTCATTTGTAAGCAATGCCAGTATTATTATTATTATTATTTATTTATAAAATTTTAACCATAAATAAAGTGGAAAAACTTTTTTTTTTGTTGTTTTTAAAACACAATACCGTTTAAGTACCGTTTAATAATATCACTTTCGTCACCTTATTATCAGTTGTTAAAGTATTTTATTGATTTGTTTGTGTATTTTTTTTTTTTTTCAATATAATCAGTATAATCTGTTTACTAGAAATTATTATTGTATAATTATTTGTAAAAAAATTAAATAAAATGTTAATAACGTGCGAAAAAATCAGTAAAACAAACACATTTAAACAATCTCAAGCCTTAGATAAAAACATAAAGAGTATTTATTTATTTTCGCTTTATTTCTGTTCTACATAATAATTATTATTATTTGTTATTAGTGGGATGTTGATAATAATAATTATGAGAATAACTATTATAAATTATTATTATTATTTATTATAATTAGTAATAAAAAACTATGTATAAAATGTAACAAAATATAAAAAGGGGTAAATAAACGAGACACAGTGTTTAGGAATGTAATTAACAATTCTTTGTGCACATAAATATATGACGATTTACTTTGGAATTTAAACATCATAGCATAAACAAATGATAATTATGTGAATTATTTTTTAAATTATATATTTTTTATAATTAGTTATTATTTTTAATTTATAATAATAAAGTCACTCACCTTATATGCGAAAAACAAATAGCGTAATAATTCGCAAAAAAATTATATCAATTAATTTTGCAGTATTTAATACAATAAGTTATTATTAATTAATTAATTTTTACTATATTATGCAATCGATAACAATTTAAAAATTTGTAAAAATGATAATTATTCAACTAAAAAAAAGATAACAGAAAAAAATATATATTAATAGGAAACCGCCTAAATCTAGTCAAAAATGTAAACATTCTACTGTGCAGCTCTGTGCAAATATAACTTTATATAAAGAAAAATAATCATAAAGCATAAATATTAATATGTTTATATGGCAACATAAACAAATATAACTAATGATTAATAATTTATTATTACAAAAAAAAAATAAATAAAAACATTTGTTAATCCACATGTTGCATGTTTTCATATAATTTTATTTGCTTAATCAGAAGCAAAACTAAAATAAAAATATTCAAATTAATAACAGCCGAAGACAAAATAAATAAAAAAACATGAAAAATTGGAGGGTGCGAATTAATTTTAACCATTTTTTAAATTTTCAAAGAAATGACAATTATATTTGATTAATAATAAAGATTATTGTCTTGTTACTGCTTTTGTCAGTTAATTCTTTTTCACTTCGATTTAATTAATAAACTTTTGTGGTTTGTGGTATTTTCTCTTTATCTCTTTGTGTTAAAAATTCAATATTTTAATTGAACTGTTATTGGAAATATTAATATTATATGTGTAAAATTATTTTCATTAAAATGCAGCAAAACAACAAACTTTTTGTTTATTTCTATCGCAATAAAAATGAGTCATTATTGTGTGTTTAAAGAACATTTAAGTAATTTTATTATTACAAAACTCATATCGTAATTCATTAGAGTATTTTTATTTATTTTAGATTTTTGTTTTAAATTATTAAAGCAAATACATAAATCTTGTTCAAGGTTTCGTTTTGAAAAAAAAAAGGTGCTAAAGGGGTTATATACATTACATATTTAACCGCAAAAGTAATAAAACAATAATTTCAAAATAAAATAAGAAATCATCAAGATCAATGATTCAGTTTATAATTTCTGTTAAGAATACTAATTGAATTAAAAAATGATTAAAAATGAATAATAATAAATAAAAATATTCTTTTGTATTTAATTGCTTTTAATTAAATTTTTCTTTTTTTCTCCATTTTCTTTATTTACAAATGGTTTAATTTATTTTATTTTTTTTTAATTAAAAAACCACAATGAAACATTCTACGAAAATTCATTTTTTGCTAGTCTTGCTGATAGATACTTTCATATTTTTAATTATTACTGACTAAAAATTTCGATAAGAAATCTGTTGGTTTCGGCTCAGCTGTTTCCTTCCAATATCTCATTATATGACCTTTTTGTTTCCAAATTTCAACAGATTCTTTAAGTTCCATTTGTCCCTAAAAACGGAATCATATATTAATTAATGAATATTTTATTTATTTTAATTTTCTTAATTACTTTTATCACAAGCATATCAATAACACGAATGTCGGTCACATCTTTATGGTTTAAAAATTGCTCACGAAGTTTCGATCTGCATTGTTCAATTGATTTTGGTATATCATAATCAGCAACTACAAATAAATAATTAATAATTTATTTATACAAATTAATAAAAATTCCAAAAATAATTAAATTTTTAAATAATCTTCTAGGTTATGCATTTATGGTCTTTAGTAATAAAATATGACATAACAGTTGACAGATGAAAAATTTAACTAAAAAAAAAGTAAATAAGAAAAATTACCAATATATGGCATTTGACGATACCATGCTTTATATAAATTTAAAACACGTTTACGTGCTTCTTCTTTATCCACAGATAATATAGGACGAACGGATTGAATAGCTTTCTTTACTGCTTCTCGTCCTGCCATTATATATATTTCCGAAATAAAACTTCTTACACAACCAAAATATTTTACTTTTTGACAGCTACAAATAATATTTTATCACGAAAGACTTAAAGTTTTTATTTGTTTTCTATAGATTGGCAACATGAGGAAAGTGCGTTCATTGGCGCTCAAGTTTAAAAGAGCGCCAGGAGCAAAAACTTACAAAGTGATTTTGAAATAATTTAATAAAAACATAAATTCATTTAATTTTTATCTAATTTTATTAACAGATTAATTATTATTTTTATTTTAATACAATATTTACATTAAGAAAATTATTTTTTATTTATCATTTTCAAACTCTTCTAATTCACAATCTCAAAATTTATACTAAAAAAAAAATATATTTATAAACGTTTCATAATTTTTCGTTAATTATATTTTTTTTCAATATTTCTTTTAAGATTTAGGCACTGGATAAAATAAGAAAAAAAAACTCTTAATTTTCTAATCTGTTTTAAATTTAATAATATTGCTTACTGTCTATTACTCTGTTAGTTAAATAGAAAAAAAGAACTATTAACGTATTATTAATTAATTATTTGACTAGTTAATTGAAGAAATTAAGACAAAAAGAAAACAATATTTCTAATTTAATAATAAATTTAAGACAGCAAAAAAATTATCGAAAAAAAAAAACATCTTAAAACTATTTACAAAGATATTTAAATAAAATTGTTAATGCCATCATCCAAGAAGTTTAATTATTATTTGAGTAATATATTCTAAATTAAATTGAATTTACTTTTTTTTATAATGAAGACAAAGAAAATTACAAAACAATACTGGAATAAAATTTTTATATAAAATTAAAAAGAATTATTATATTTTCACAACTTAGTAATAATTAAGTTAAATATTTCTTTAGGGAGAGATTTTTTCCATTTATTAAACATATTAAATGCTTTGATTTTAGTAAACATTTGTCAGGCTTTTATTTAACATAAAAGTATAATTTATGCTAATTCTTCTTCCACAAAATAATTATTTATAAAATTATCTCCCTAAAGAAACTTTAAGAAATATGTAAATGTATACTTAAAACTAAATTAAACATAACTGATTGAATAATTATTTATTTATTTATAATTAATTTATTTTCACCACCGAGAGGTACGCTCATCTATCGCTCACATGTTGTAATTTTGTTTTAATTAAATTTTCCGATTTTCTTTAATTTATTTGTTTGTATTTCGCATAAAATATGCTGTTTATATTTAAATCTGTATAAAATTAACCTGGAAATTAATAAAAAATAATTAACAAAATAAATTCAAGTGTAGAGTCAGAGTCAACATCAAAAATAAATAAAAAGAATAAATTGTTATTCAAACAAAAATTAGTTCTGTTGGTGTTAGCGACATAAATTGTTAATTAAGTTTTAGTTTGCTGTTTGTTTATAGAAATAATTAACAAATTAATAAAAGCGTTACAACAAAAATAATAATAATAATACATTTAACAGTATTAAAGCAAATTAATTATGATTTTTAGTATTTTTAATTTATTATACCTATTAAGGATTGGGGATTTTTTTTATTATTTTTTGATATATTTTTGTTAATTTTTCATTTTAATTTAACTTTAAACATACAACTTTTCTTTATTCTATTATTTTGATTTTAATTTTTCTATTTAAATTATTTATTATTTCTATTTGTTGTTTATTTCTTTGCTTAATTAATTTTATTTTAATGACATTTTCACTGTGTGTTCAACAACATGCTAATTATTTAGATAATATTTTTCTTCTGTTATATAAATTATTATTTAATTGCTCTATTTACGTTAAATTGAATAAAATAAATTTAATTAATTAAACTAAAACAAAAATTAATATTTAATAAATAAATGCGAATATTTAATAACAATAAAAAAAATGTCTTTATTTACATAATTATATCTAATTAAAAATTAGTATTATTTAAATAATTAACTAATTTATTACAAAAAAAAATTAATTAATTTTTTATTATTTACAAATTATTTTGAGCAATATTTACTGTTATAAGCAAAAAAAAAAATATTAAAAGCATCACACTGAATCCTTTTTAGTTAGTAAATTTTGGTGAGATTTTCGCTGATGATTTCTTTTCTTAGTTTTAATAAAAAAACAGTTTTTAGCAATTAGATGAGTCATTAGCAAATAGTTTATCATTTAATTGTAGAAAACATTTTGTTTGTTCTGGCTGTATTGATGGCTGTTGATGTTGTTGGACTTGTAGGATAACTGGAGGATTTGGTGCTCTTTGTTTACGGCTCTCAGCTATATATAGTTATTTTTTATAGATTAGTTAGGAAAAGTGTTTTATTTATTTTTTTCTCAGTAATTTCATTATTTAGAGATAATTATTTCAAGTAGAAAATAATAAAAATTTGTATTTATTATTGTAATTATTTTCTACAATTATATTGACGGGAAAAATAATTAATTATTTTTTTAAATATTTATACTGGTTGCACAACTAATTACAAATCAAATTAATTTCGCAATAAATACAAATTTTTATTGAATAAAATAAATGGTTTAAAAAAATGAAAAGAAGAAATAAAAGAAAAATACTAAATGGAAGAAAGTAATAAAAGGTAAAAAAGATATGAAAAAACACAATTAAATAATTACAAGCGCGATGTAAATACTTTAAATACTAAATAAAAAATTCTGCAATTTTACGATACGATAGTAGTTTAAGAAAACAAAAAAGGAAAAGAATAAAATTGTAACATGCTGATTAAATGACTTATCCATTATGTATTCTGTAATATATTCACAATTGCTAAGGAAAATAAAATAAAAATTATATAAAAGCAAAAAATAAATAAGAAAAGAAAATCAGCAACAACATCGTCTACCAAAAAAACCAAACATTTTAAATAGTAAAATTAAAAATATAAAAAAGAACCCAAAATCAGTGATTTAAATTGAACACCTTTCTTCGAAATGATTTTCGTAAATGTTAATTAAATATAAAAACCAATCCGTTATTATCATATTTTAATTAATTATAAATAATTAGTTATTCTGTTTAAAAATAATTAACACATCTCCAAAATCATTTCAATGATATATAAAAAATTAATTATTAAAGTAAAAATAAAACAGAAAACAACAAAAAAAAAACTGATTTATTATCCTTTTTTTTTAATGAATTAATAATAAATTATAATATATAATCCTTAAATAGAAATAATGATTAATTAACAAAATAATAATAAGAATAATAAGCACAAAAATAAATGAGGTTATTATATTAAGTAATTAATATTTCTCACTTTACTCTCTTTCACATTACAAATGTATTAATGATATATATGTTTAATTAAATTAATTATTGAAAAGAAAACAATATTACATACATAATTAATGATTAATAATAATAATAAGAACAAATAGTTAATAGTAATAATAGTTTTTCAATCTTTGATTGCTTTTTATGTTAGTTAATTTATGTTATAATGGTAAACAATTATAATTTTAAAAAATGTATTTATCTCTTCACTTCTCTCTTTTCTTATAAATGAATTGAAAAAAATAAAAACATTAAACTTGTTATATTTATTAAAATAATTAAAGAGTTTTTTGTTACTCAATTAATTTAATAGCGAATAATAAATTGTTTTATTCCTCGTTTGCAATGCATTTAATTCTCAGCGACAGAGTCAAATAACTAATGACTTTAAATTAATTAATTTAATTTCAAGGAAAATTATACACGATTCTCAATTAAATAAATAAATATTACAAGTTGAATGTAATTAAATGATTATTCTATTTTATTTTTCTATTCTTTTACTAAATTGATTATTCTACATAAATATTATTATTTTTTTTTTAGTAAACATGCGTTTATTATTATAATGAATAATTATATTAATTAAAATTAAACAAACAAATAAGAAGTAGAAAGTAAATTAAATGAACAACCAAAAAAATTAAAATAATATTTTAAACACACTCTTTTCTACACACTAATAATTAACGACTAATTTCAATTTTTTTATTTATTTTAATTAATAAACTAAATATTATAGAAACAACTATTGCACATTACACTATATTGTTATTAATTACTTAATAAATATTAATCATTATTAGTTACAAAATTAAATTAAATGAATTTAAAAAAAAAAAAAATAAGTAACCAAAAACATTAACAACAATAATGAAAATAATAATAAAAATGATTAAAAGGTAATTTAATTAGATTAAATTAAACACACAAATAAAATAATTAATTATGGAAAAAACATGAATAATTTAATGTTTATTATTATTTTTTCTTAATAATTAATCAAACATACCATTTGTTGATTTATATGAATTTCGACTAGGATATGATTTTGTTATATTCATAAATTTTGTTGGCTTTGGAAAATCATTGATATTATGAAATTTATTTAAGAATTTCGCATCCAAATCGATTATTAATTTATTATGTTGCTGTTGTACAGGTGATATATTACCACTTCCTTTATTATTCATACTTGAAAATGAAGAATTACTACGTATAGATGAATGACGTTGTGGCGGTACTGGCGGTGGTCCACCTATGATTGTTCCAACGGTTGATGCCTATAATTAAAAATTTTATTTTATATTTTCTTTTTTATTTTATCAAAGAAATATATAATTCTTCGATATCTTATCTTTAAATTTTAATTTTTCTTTATCAATTCTTTTAAATATAAAATTAAACCAAAATATTCTTTTTTTATTTTGATAATTTTTTATCAAAGAATTCGCTTAAATTAAAATAACAATAAATAAATCTTTATGTAGTTACATTGCTTGTTTGTCTGTTCAATGCTATGCTGCCTGGTGGTGGTGGTGCTGGACATGTTCTATGTGGTGGCAATGGTGGTGCCGGTGTATGACTTAAACCATTTACATTATTACTTATTGAATTGTTTAATCGATGTGATTGTTGACTGTCACCCCGATTAATTGAACTAGTTGTATTAAAATTTTCTTTAGACTGCGGTAAATTATTTGTACTTCCACCGTTTGTCGTTCCTATGCCTGTTATTGTTGTGGTTGTCGTTGACTGGGTATTTGTTTGTGATATTGTTGTTGTTATATTATTCATTGAACCACCGGACTGCATTTGTGTTGTTAATTGATTTTTTATTTGCTCTTTTAAAATTGAAACATTATTAGCTGAACCAAATTGCTGTTGTTGTTGATTTTTCGCTATTTGTTGATTAATTATATTCGTTGACGGGGTACTTAATGGTAAATTAGTTAAATTTGTGTTGGAAACACTTCGTGTAGGGGGTGGTGGTGGACGATTACCCGGAGGTCGTGGTGGCGGTGCTACAGTTGGACGACCTATAATATAGTATAGACAAATTAATTTTTACATCTTGAGAAATAAACAATAAATCAAAACTTGCCAATTGGTGGTACTGGAGCAGGTCTGCTAGACATATGAATTGATTCTGTTGACTGAAAACTTTGTGGTGGACCCCGCATTGTTCCAAAGTGATTTGTCGATGGAAATATGGGACCAGACACTGGTGGTGCTACTGGAGGTGATCTAAAATTAAATTAAAATGCTGTTTTTAGTAATAATTTAAAACGTAAATTATTCTATTAAATGAAAAATGAAAATTGAACTGGAATTTAATTAAAAGAAATTAGAATTAAAATTAAATAATAAGAAATTTATCATAAAAAGCAAGTTAAGCAGATAGACAAGAAAAATTTCCCCAATATACAAATTAAATATAACAATAACAAAAGAAAAGAAGTTATAATTGAATTTATTGAATTATTTTTGTTCTTAGATAATTCATTTATAATTATTATACCTTGGCGATCTCATACTATGGTGTCTGGCTACAGTTGGTTTACCATTTGTACTTTTAGCAATCAATTGTTGCATACCAGGTGGCTTTGGAGCTACATTTGGTTTACCATAATTTGGCACAGGTTTTAATGATTGATTCAAACTCGTTGTAGATGCTGTTGTTGCCGTTATACTCGTTTGTGTATTAAATAATGATGATTTATTTGCTTCCAGACTTTTATGGTTAATAACAGAATCTGTTTCTGTCTCAGATGTATCTACTGTTGAATTTGTCATTATTGGTTGTTGATTTATTATTATTGATGAAGGTGGTTGTGGTCGTTGTGGACCTGGTCCATTTGATGTCGTTTTTGTTGAATTACTGTTAATGCTAATTTGATTTTTTTTTGTGTGATTTAAATAAGCAAAATATATAATTATATTTGTTTTGGTAATAAAATAACAAGTAAAAGCATAAATAAATACGAATTATTTCTTTGAAGCATAAATAATTAATAATTTAAATAAATTATCTACATTTACTTATAATAAAAACATAATCCAAGTACGGTACTGCTTATCTTTGAATTTATTCGATTAATTAACACATTATTGAATTAAGTTTCAATGCTGCTGCATTTAATTAAATTTTTATAATTTCTAAAAATTCTTTTAAACTTAATTATAGTAGTCATTAATTAATTAATTTTATAGAATAAACAGAAAATTTAACTAATTGATTTATTTTAAAAAATGTGACATTTGATAGGAACAGAAAAATAAATCAAAATTTAAAAATATTGTATTTGCTTGGATAAATTCTAAAAAAAAATTTAAAGCATTATCGTATCATTGTAGTACGTACAGTGGATTAATTTAATTAATTTAAAGCAAAACTATTCCTTTCCTTTACAATAAATACTAATTCAAGTAAATTTAAATTAAAAAATAATACTAAAATCCTTGACAAATTTTTACTCTTTAATACAGAATATAGCATACAAAGAAATGTTTTTACTACATCTCTCTACGAAAAGCATATATAATTGCCTTATATATAGTTTTATTTTCTTAAATAAAAAAAAATATCATAATAAAATAAATGAATAATAATAAATAAACGTACAAAGATACAAGGCCATTGCATATAGTATCTTGTTTATATCAGAATTAAAATTATTTATCATTTTATCATTATTTTTCATTTATATATGTATATATTTTAAATTATTATTAAAATTAAAAAGAAAAATTACCTATTAAGTTGTTGATTAAGATTCTTTTTAAATAATGAACTTGAATTACTATTAACATTGTTAATATTATTATTATTAATATTATTATTTATATTATTCCCACCATCGATTAGTGTTGGTGTTGATGCACTCACATTATTTGTATGAATTGTTGAAGCATTTATATTATTTGTAAATAAATTTGTTTTATTACCAATTAATGAATCTGAAGTACTCTATAAAAATAATTTCAATCAGAATGAATATATAAAAACAAAATTAAATATTAAAGATTATAAGTAAATTGAATAAACATACCGATGATAAATTTTTTTGCATCGGAGGCTGTGGCGGTGGACCACGTGAATTATTTACATGACGATTATTACTTATATTATTAATATTTTCTGTAGCTGTTGTTGTTGCTGAATTAGTTGTAGGTGTTGTTTTATGCTGTTCAAGTTGTTGTCGTTTTTGTTTTTTCAATGTTAAATGTTTTGTTAATTCAGCATTGAAATCTAATACAGGTGCATTACTACCACCATTACTGGATAATGATGATTGTTGTTGTTGATCCGGAGATGTACTCTCTCCTATAATAAAAATAATAACAATTAATAAAATATAATTTATTCATAATGATGATTCATAATATATCAATATATTAAGAAATCATATTATTGTTCTTTACAAAATTACGTCAGCGTTTAAATTTCGTGTATAAATTTTAAATAATATATTTACTTAAAAATATATAATATATTTGTTTGTTTGTTTTTAAATTAATTATTTAATAAATATTGACAAAACTTTTATGTTTAGATTAAATTAAAAGACAAAATTTATGTAAAGAATCTGTATGACTGTTAATTCTGTATGATTAATTCGTTGTAAAGTAATGAAATGTTTTTTGTTCTTTTTTGTAAAAAAGAGCCATAAAATAATTAATGAAAGTCTTAAAACTTTAATTAATTGTTAGAAGCAGTGGCGAATAATAAAATTTTAAATAAAATAAAAATGTTTAAATCTATAAAAGATGATTATAACAACAACGTTATTTATCATGATTATAAAGAAGTTAATTATGTTAAACATTTTATAAATTATTTATATCAAAAGCAAAAAAAAGTAAATAAAATTTATATAAATTATTTCAATAGAAAAACAAACTTTTTAATAAATATAATTTGTTTATAAATAATTATTAAAATGCAAATAATTTAATAAATTAAACAACAGTGATTAAGTTTTTAAATAATAATAAATGAATCACCTTTTTGATTTTTTTGTTGCTTAACTCAAAAAGATATTACTTTTGAAATTAACTTTTTAAATCTTATTTAGTTCCAAAAAAAATAAGCATAAGAAATTCGATGACAAAAATCACAGAATATGAATTGTTTCCAGTAAAAAAAAAATTACTCACAAAAATACCTTAATAAATAATATAAAAGAAAGAGAATGGTCTAACTATATTGTGACCACATCTTGTCTTAATAATGTCTAAATTATTTCGAATAACTTGCAAATATATGATTCATGATGAATTAATCAAACTTCAATACTTTGCTACAAAAAACAATAAATTAATTTTTGAATGTAAAAAAAAATATTCAAATTTAAACGATTTAACCCCATCATTTGATCGATGAATACAAATTTAATGCGGCTTTTGTTAGGGGAACACAAACATGTTGTATAAGGCTTCTGTTTGCTACAAAGTATAACGCTTTATACAATAGAAAATTATTTTTTTTGAAATCGATGAGTAATCATTTTTATTTTTTTAAGTAATACAATTAATCCGTGATTAGTATTAATTCTTAAAAATTTTAATTACGCTATATTTATGCCATATAGACAAATATAACAAAGCCAAATTAGTATGATTATGATAACTCTGATTTAATAATATAAATACGATATGCCTAGAAATATTTTTTTCGTTGACAGCACAGCATTGAGCAAATTAATAACATAGTATTTGTCCTTTGATAAACAAAATATTCTCATCGAATATATATAGACGATAGATTAATTAAATATAAATAATAATTAAGCACAAATATAACATAAAAAAAGAATAATTACAAACTAGGATATGACTCATATTTTAAATAAAGTAATAAATAGTCACAGAGCAATAATCATAAAAATAATGCATATTTGTTGAGATGATGAATAAAAAGTCAGCTTTCTAAACAGGAAATATAAGAATAGAATAGATTTCAGTATCAGAAATGTGAATAAACGCTTAAATCATTAATCCTTTTAAATTTAAAATCATTTTTCTTTTCATTAATGTCAAGGTTATTTAAGCAATATTATATTTAATAATTTTATAAAGGTGTTTCTTTGTTTACTTAAGTTTTAAAAGACAAGAAAAAAAAATTACTCAAACATTTGCCGATAGCAGTAAATAAATAGTTCATAATTTTAATTTAAAATCATTTTTTTTGCAAAGGTGTGTATAAAAATTTTACAAAAACAAAAAAAATGATTGAACGTTGTTTTAAGCTTAATTATTTCATCGTTTAATTTTACTAGCGACTGGCAACTTTAATATGTAACAAACTAACATCAAAAAATTTTTGTATTACAATTGAAATATAAAAATAATAAAGAGAAATTACGCAAATTAATTTATTAATAAAATAAATGGTTAAATGTATTGTTTAAAATTCTATAAAAAAAAAACATAAATGCAGAGAAATAAAACTCTAGCTGTAAATATTACTTGTAATTGTTGTTCATATAAATAATAGTTATTAAATAATGTCATGTATATACATATATGTTTAAACATATACATAAATGGCAATGTTAGCGGTGTTATATCCGTTAAATGAGAAAATAAAGTAAAATTTTATTTAAATAGAAAAAAAAAAATATTAAAATACTTTTAAACCAAAAAAAAAGTATATATAACTGGGATAGAACAAACAATAATTTATATTTTTATTTTTTTAATAGAGAATAGATAAGAAAATTAATTAAATTGATAACAATACCTTTGACTATATTTTAAAAAACAAAGGAAAATACTTTAATCAAATAAAAAAAAGAAAAACCTACCGCGATTATTGACTGGCTTTAATTTTGGCATAGAACCTGGTAACTTTGGCATTCCATTTGATAAACTCCCACTTTTTGTTGCTACTCCACTAATCGTCGATGGTGTCTAATCAAAAAAAATATTTTTGTAAAATATAAGACACAACGTATGTACAAAATAAAAACATTTAAATACCTTTCCTGGAATTAACGGTCCACTCTTATCAACTGTAACAGTTTTTTTCAATTTTGTTCCCTTTTGTATTGATTGCAATAAAGCATTGTGTGCATTTGGGCTAGGAGTTCCACCTACTTTTGCATTAAATACAGGCGGTGGTGGTGGCCCAGGCGGTGGTGGCGGCCCCGGAGGTGGCGGTGGTGGTACTCCCATTATTTGATTTTTATTCTTTTTTCAACCTTTATTTAATCTTTGAACTTATTAATCTGAAAGCACACAAGTAAAAACGAAAAAACTTTGATATAAAAATTATACAATAAAATAATAACTTAATCTAATCACTACTTTGGTTTGGCTACGAATAAAATGCTTGAGGATAAATTTTTTGTATTTGCTAGCAAACAAAAAAATAGTATTTTAAACAATCAGCCAGTCTTCTGGTGATAATTTTATTTTTAATTTGTTAAATTTATAAATTTATTTCGCGATATTTCATTTTATTAATTAAAAGGATGCCGAAAAAGTGTTTCTAATTTTCTAAGTATTTAATTTGAAAACAGAAAAATTCATGTTTTTCACTTTGAAAGTAATGAAATTCTAAAATAATCACTTGTATACTGTTGGTACAGCTACAGAACAAAGGGTTACAACCCTTTTAACCCAAGTGCATTGACCTGTTTATGTTTTTTACATATTATGTTTTTATAGCAAAATTGAGTAATAAAATCTAATCTTATTATTATGTTTAAATAATTAATTTCATAAAAAAGGCATTAAAAGTATATAATATTAGAGTAAAAACAAATTAGCTTATATGTGGTTAACTTGAGTACATTATCAGCTTTTTTTTATTTTTCATTTAGAAAAATAAAACAAACCTTTTTTTTTATTACCACCCAGTGAAATTTCTAAATATATATTAAAATTTATGAGTCTATTAATAATATTTACACAAAATATGATTCTTTTGATTCTTTTTGTATTAAAAAAAAAATATATTTCTCCCCCCAAATTTGTTGAAATATATTTTTATTATATTTTGTTTAAATATTATTAATAACTTTACAAGTGAATAAAAGAAAAATACAAAATTTATCTTTATGAACCAGCATAAAAAACAAATCATAAAGGACATTTACATTAAACAGAAGAAACAAGAAATACTTAGTTTTATTTAAGTAAAAATAATTAATAAACAAAAATAAACATAGTGGGAGAGATGACAATTAAATGAATAAATTTATGCTCTCTAGCTAATACTTTGCTATTTTTATATTAAACAAAAAAATTAAACAAAATAACAAGAAAACATTAAATTAAATAAATCATAAGTCAATCAACACAATGAATTATTATAGAACGAAGGAAGCAACATAAAATATATATAAACGAAGCGAAAAAAAAAATAAAATAAAATTAGCGATATGATAACATAAAAATGTGCTGTTGGCGAATGAAAATAAAAACACAACAGCAATGACAAACACAAAATTATATATATTTATTCCATGCAAAAATATATAATATTAAGTTACGTTACGGAAATTAACCTAAAATAAAATAATAAATAAATTATTTCCTTCCTTGCAACAGAATTGTAGTGTAGTATAGTTTTTCATAATACATAATATTTATCAATAAATTAGTGTATTTCTTATTATATAAAATTCTTGTAAATAAAAGGTTCCACCAACTGTGAGTGACAAATGATTATTCATAATTGTTAAGTAAATACGTTGTAATTGACTTAAGGAAATTATTTACGGAACTTTATTAAAGAAATAACCATAAAGTATAAACATTTACAATAATTTAAATTTCCTTAATCACCCCAATGATAATGCATTGTCATTTTTATTATTATTATTGTTATATTTAAATAAAAAAATAAATGTTAATAAAAATTAAAATTCAGCTTATATTGCAGTAAAAAATTACACAGGATATTACTCTATTAGCTTTTAATAAAATTATTTTATATACAAAATATAAAGCAAAATCAATCGATTTTTATCAATAATAAACAAATAATAAAAAAAATTAATCATCATTTTTATAGATAAAGCCATATATGTATATATATATAAATAAAATTAAACTATCTTAATTATGAGTCATTAAAATAATTCAACAAACAAGTATTTAGCGAAAAGAAAGAATAAATGTTTCTTATCAACTGATAATTATAATTAAAAAAACAAAAAAATATGACAAATTTCATACAAAAAATGCATCAGAAATGTAATGTTTATGTTATATTTGCATAAACAAGTATTAAATAAAAAATAACGATTATTTAAAGTGTTTGCAATTTAATTAAATATACTTATTAACATAACATACAAGAAGAAAAATTAAAAACTATCTGATATAAATTTCATTAACAGTGAATTAGATATTTCCTTCTGATAAAAAAACTAAACACTCGTTTAAACCGCTTTAAATGCATAATAAATCAAATATTGCAGACTGAAGCACCGACAACAACAATTTAATTAAAAAAAAAAAAACAAGATAAAGAAATAAAATAATCATTTATTAATCGTGTAATCAGTACCAATGAATCTAAATTGAGCGTAAATAGTATGAATTAACAGCAATACGATAGAAACAGTAAATAAAATATGCATTAAGCATTATATGTCGTGATTCAAATGAGAAGAAAAAGAGTTTAATAATCGTTTATAGCTTTACAAAAAGAAAAGAAATTAATGTACATCTTACTTGCCCACTTAATAATAATAATAATCATTCATAACTTATAACACGTTGCAAATAAATATTACATCTTCATTTTATGTATTTTCTATGTGATTTACGCCAGACTTTTAATAACAATGATGATGACGATGATACGCAATAAATACAAATTTTTAACATTTTTTGTTAAACTCTCTTCACTTTTTTTTTTTTTTTTTTTTTGGTATTTATTAATTTAATTCAATTTTTATTTGTTTTATTCAATAAATTTAACAACAAAACAAAGCAACATAAATAAAAAGTACACAAATGCATTGCAAGTTGAAAAAACATAAAATATATAAAAATGAGGTCAAATTGTTTTTGTGCTTTTTTATACTTTATTTTATTTTTTCTCTCTTTTATTATTATAATAATATTTTTTTTATTTTCTTTAAATGTGCAATCAACCAACATAATATTGTTATAAAAATGCTTTTAAAACATAAAACATATTTATTTAATTATATTTAAAGTAAATAAATAATTAGGCAAGAGCTAACTGCTGCTGCTGCTGCTGCTAACAATATTAAATTTTAACGCAAAAAATTTTATGAATGAAATTTTATTATTTATTTGTATTATTTATATAATTAATAATATTATTTTTAATTATGTATATAAAGCACATGCAATTTTAATTCTTTTTATTAATGATAAAATTATTTGATTTCTTTTCGAATTTAGTTTATTGGATTCAATACATATTGTAAAAATTAAAATAAAAAAATAGTATTTTATTTGGCAAATAACCGATAGTCCATAAAAAATAATTAATTTTAATGCCGGTATTCTATTCTTGTATATTTATCTAGAACAGCGGTACCTCATTGTTTATGTTTTGATTGATTACATTTCATTATGCTAAATTTTTAAATAAATAATTCGGTTTTTCTAAGACGATTCCGTTAATCGAAATATTGCAAAAATATTATTTCTCACAATTATTTTATTGAATATTTAGTTCGTTCTTCCAGTGCATTTTTACCAATTGTAGTGTTTTTAAAAATAACCATCAAATGAACTTTGTTTAATGAACTTTGCTGCTAACACTCTTAAGTTACTGGTAATAAATAATAAACAATATAAAAATACCTTTACAATAGAACAAATAATACAAAAATACTCAAAGTATATAAAATATTATTTTATAGCTAAAAATAGGTTTCGTTTTCTTTACAATAAATCACCCACAATGTTAATTGGCGTGGGGTGGATTTTATTTTTAAAAGTAAATAAAAAATCAAAAAAACTTATTTTATTTTAAAAAATTTATTTATTATTTTTATTATTATTGTTTTATATAAACAAGATAAGAAAATGTTAATTTGAATATTTATTGGCGTCAAAACAAATAATATTTATGCTGATAAGAAAAAATTAAAATTAATTATCATGTGACGTGGGAAAATTTGATTAAAAACAAAAATTTAATGCTCTTAAAATGTATAAATAAATTCAAAATAATAAATAAATAAATGAATGAATGAAATCTGAACCAAGAAATAAATAATAAAAATATTATTATTTTTATTAAATTTATCATCACACAACGATTGCAAATAATTTTAGAGAATCTAATTAAATATAATTAATTTATGCAACTGTTCAATTTCTTTATGAAGAAAACACCATTTCGTTAATAAAATAAAAATTTATATATAAAATTCAATTAAATTTACACCGTTATTATTTAATTAAGATAAATAAATATATTTCAAGAAATTTAATACACAAAAAAAAACAAACTGAATTTCTATTTTATCGAAGTAACAAAACTAAAATTAATAAATAAAACAAAAAGTAACAAAAATTCCATCCAAATGTGTAATTAAAACAAATTAAATATCAAATCAAACATTAAGTAAATGCCAGGTAAGTAGCTACACAATAGCACAAGCAGCATCTGAATAAATAGAAATAATAATAAGAAAATTTATTTGTTATTATTTTTTCAAAATAAAAACAATTTTCTCCTTGACCTCGTAAAACACATTTTTTTTTTCGTAGTATTTTTAAACAAATAAGAAAAAAAAAACTATTAAAATGAAATAAAATCATTAATAAAGAAATAAATAAACGCAAAATTGATGATGATAAAT
Organism: Ptychoptera contaminata; assembly: GCA_963942525.1. Classification (NCBI taxonomy): domain Eukaryota; kingdom Metazoa; phylum Arthropoda; class Insecta; order Diptera; family Ptychopteridae; genus Ptychoptera; species Ptychoptera contaminata. The sequence continues at coordinate 46,810,732 of OZ012636.1, read as the reverse complement.
TAAAATAAAATCTTTAAACAAACAATCAATAAATTTTACATTAAAAATAATAATAATAATAATAGAGAGATAACGAAAGAATAGATACAACCGACAACAGCAGCAGCAGCAGCATCCAAATAAAAATTGATCTAATTAAAATTAAAGAAAATAGAAAATAAAGAAACGATTGTGTTTTTTATTATAATAAGCAGTTATAGTGAAGCATAAACTGCGAAGAATACAAAAAATTTAAAACAAATAATATGATAAACGAACATTAAAGGTAGTTTAAAAATAATTAAAAATAAATTAAATAATTAATGTAATAAAAATTAGAAAGAGTTCATATTTATTTAATTGTTAAATGACGTAATAAAATTTATTTACATAAAAATTTTAATTTATATAAAAAGTTAATGACTCTATTTGCAAAAATAAACAAAAAGTAGTTAATTTAAACAGTTAAGGAATAGCCAAGGATTCAGGAAATACATATACAGATTTTAACTTTATGGAAATAAAGCATAAAAGTAATACACACATTGTGAAATGTTTTTCATTTATTAATAATAAAAAAACTAATCCTTTAATGAAATGAATTAATTTACTTTAAAAAAAACAAATCGTAAAACCCACAAATCAGTTTAAAGCCAAATGGCATTGTTTGCCACTGAACAGAACCACGCAAAATATTCATATATCCAATTTTGTTTTATAATTTTTTGTAGACACATTTACAACCAAACCGTGGATACAACATAAAAGAAAAGCCCACAACTGAGCTATTTTTGTAGTAATTTTATTTTCCCGCATTACAAATCTATATTAATAAATAAAGCGAACAACACACTCATTCAGTTCATGTAAATTATTTAATTTTATTTCATTACAATTATAATAAATACGGCAATTAAAATAGTATTGATGAATAAACATTTTTATTAGCATAAAAATTTCATATTTAAACACCCAAACATAGTAAAAATTTTATTATTTTAAGAGAATCAATGAAGATTGCTAAGTATTTATAGATTTTACTATAACTATTATTATTTAATGTTTAAGCATAATAACTAAAAACAGGCCAAATTTTATTTAGCTATATAATAATAAATTTATTACCAAAAAATAAATTTTTTTATCAAAAAAAAGTAAAAGAAAATTAATGACAAGAACGCACGTAACAGTTGATTTAATGGAAAAATGACATGCCATAAGCAGTAAAAAATTGTTTTTATTTTTATTTTCATTCAGCTTAAATTTTTATCATGAATGAAATAAGGCTGGGCTTTCCGTTTAAAATTAATTACAATTTAATTTGTTCTTAATTGATAAAGGTTAACGATAAGTTGAAGCAAAAATTGTAATGAACTATTGAGATTGACAAAATTAATATATTTCGTACTTAGATTTCTGCAAAATGTATTTTCATTTTTTGTTAAAGAAATTTAATTAAAATAATATCAAACTGTGTTACGTAGTAGTAAAAATTTGTTTAATAGTTGCTTTGAAATAGTAAAGGTTACTCATACCTTTCAAGAAAAGGTTAATAATGACACGAAAATGTATCTATAATCAGCAGAAGCTCAGTACAGAAAAAATAATTAATCTAAAAATAACGATTATGGTTAAAAGCCAAAATTAAATTGAGATTAAAAAACTAAAAACCATAAATAAATGATAAATAAAACACATTGACCATGATCTACATTAAAAGAGCAGAAACAACGAAAATAATCAAAAGAATAAGAAAACCACAGCAACAGAGCAAGTAAAAAAAGAAAACGATTTATTTATCTTTATAAAAATATATAATAATAAAATATATATATATAAGTAATCAAATAACACTTTTAGTTTTCACATCATCAAACAGAATCAAATAAAACAAAAATTAAATACACAAAAAAATATATTACATAATTCATATGAGGATATACGCAAGTATATGTGCCAATAAATGACAAATCATCTATTTTTCTCACACACAAAATGTATATGCCTTCAATTTTGTAATAATATCCCATAATATTTACTTTAAAAGCTAAACAATTTATGTAGAAAAGAAGTTGAGAGAAAGAAAACGAAAACAACAAAGTAATGAAGAAAATAATAAAATAGAAATTATTTGTACAAAGTTATGAATATACATATTTTTTTGCATATTTACTGAATAAATAAACGATAGAAGACTGAATAGAAAAAACACACAAAAGTTTTCACCTAAAGATGTAAGAGATTAATTTGTAAAAAAAAAAACAACTACAATACAAAAACATTCATTCAAATTTCTTTTGAAAAGGTAAATTTCTTTCATAATTAAGCTCGTAATGCCGCCAAAATATAAACACATCACACGTATAACATAATTCCAAAGAACGTAATAAACTGACTGTCCAAAAATTTCTTACATAAAAACAAACCAAAAAAAAAATAATAATAACACTAAAATGTTTACTTAAAAAGGTAAAAAAGTAATTAAATTAAATTTTAATTATAAAAAAGAAATATAAAAAAAAATTATTATGCGATATAATTACAATTATTTAATTAAAAATTCCACCAGATATTAAATTATAATTATGTAATTATTAGTCAATACTTATTTGGCTTAATTGTGGTTAATTTTGAAATGATTTTTTCTATAAGTATTATGATTTATATTTTTCTGTCATATACTCAATATTTATAAAATATTTATAGAATCATATCTAAATTCAAGAAATTAATTAAATTCTTATCAATTGCAGGTAAATGAAAAAAAAAATAGGTCAAGGTGTTAAATTTTAGACACAAATTATAAATAATCATTATGGTCAATAACGTCTATATTTAACATTTAACATAGTCAAAGTTTAACACGTGTATGTACAAAAAATAATTAATTATTTATTCATCTTAATATTTATATAAAAAAGCGATCCAAAACATTGTTTGTCTATATTATAACAATGATGAAAGCAAAACATGTCACTGAAAATAATTAATCATTTATGAATTGGATTCTACCATAGAAATGACTTAATCTACGTCCATATAAAAATCAACAAAAATTTGTCAATCATCGACTCACTTTTAATTGATGAGAAAAATATATAACTAATTAGCATGTCATCAAGCATAATTGTCTCTACAAATCTGTCTTCATTTTACTATTTATCATTCAATTAGAATTTTTCTTTGAAATTCTTATTTCTTTTAATAATTTTCTTCATTTTATAAATTTCAATTTTCAAATAACAACATCACATTGTTTTTCAGCATGTAAAAATAATATTTTTTTCATTAAGTCACGCATCTTTAAATGGTTTAAGTGTTTTAATCTTTAAAATTAAAAAGGAAAAAAATAAATAAATAAAAAAACGACAAAACAGTAGAAAATTAGTAAAATAGAAAAAATAAAATAATAAAAAACCTTGAACAAAACTTATTTAGTCATAATAAATGTTGTTTTTATTTTATTTAATTAAATTACGATTAAAGACAAAAAATAAATAAATTAAAAGCTTGGCTCAAACAGTACAACAGTAGATAAAAAAAAGTAGAAATTTATTCAATAAATAATAAAAATATAAAGAAATTACTTAAACGACATAAACAAGTGTAAATAAAATATTAAATTAAAAACAAGAAGTAATAAAATAAGAATAAAGAAAAACACTTAATTAAGATGAGATATTTAGTAATAAGGAAATTAAATCAACAATCAAACAAATCTTTTTAAATAAAAATAAAAAAAAAATTTTCTTCTATCTTCTAGAGTGAAATTTCTTTATTTAATTTTTGATTTTCTTAAGAAAATAAATATTAAATAAATATGTATATTAAAATTTATGGTAATAAAATTAATCCATCCTACACTTTATATGTATCGTTTTTTGTTTATTATTTGACGTTGTGTGACTTAAACAAAAAATAAAAAGTTAATAATAAAAGAAATGAAAAAAAATTCACCAACAGCAACATCACTATGATCATCAGCGACAACAACACAATGACAAAAAAAAAAAATGAAAAAACCAGACGAGTTTTACTGTCTGTTTTTCTGCTTTTTATTAAAAAAAAAAAATAAACTTTAAAATCACACAAACAGCCAGCACCAAGATTAAAAATGCAAAAATAATAAACAAAAATCAAAACAACTTTACAAATATATAAGTAAAATAAAAATCAATAAATTTTGGATAATTAAAAAATATAACAAAAAGGACGAAGAAAGGAATGTGACTTTCAAACGTTAAAAATTTCATGTGCAAAGATTTTGGTTTTCTTGTTTTGAAAAGCAGCATGTTTTAGCACTGCATCATCAGTGAAGACCAAAAACACCATGGTAATTTTATTACTAAGAAACATCGAAAATAAAGAATGAAAAAAAAAACCCCTAAAGCTTTATACTTTCATTACACATTACGCATTTACGTTTAATTAAATTTATGATTTTCATTTAATTTCCGGTTTTTATAAAAGTAAAAATACTATTTTTATGACGCAATTTTGCTCTACAAATAATCAATTTCCATGTAGATTAAAAAAAATTTTAAGTAATAAAATTAAATTTCATTAAAATATATAAAGAATTGTTGACTTATTAAATTTTTAGCTAATTGATTTTATTTTTCGTGTAATTATTTAAAAAGCATTTAATTAAACAAAAAAAAAGCTTTTTTAAAACCGGAAAATATTGTATGAGTTTAGTACCGACTAAAGAAAGTTGTCTCTGCTGCCTGAATGAAATGCATCAATAATTTTTTCATTTATTTAAATTTTTATTAATTTACTTTAATTTCTGACTAATTACTTGTTTGATTAAAATCAAATGAAGAATTTAACCAACTTTGAAAATTCAGAATTATTAATAAATTATTTAATTAATATGTAAAACTGTATAATAAAAATTAGGTCGAACTTTATGCAACATTTGCGGTTACTTACTTTCATTAGATTAAATAAATTGTTATTTCTTCAAGTAACCGGATATGATTAGATTACGTCAGTGAATATAGTCAGCATACATATATATTAATGCATAAAAATAATGAAGAAAAATAGTGTGAATTCTAATAACAAAAAAAAAAATAACTTAAAGTCGATAAACAGAAATATTCCCAAGAAAAAAAAACAAAAACTTTTACACGTCATTAGACTTTGAATCAGATTGTCTTTATCAGAAACAAATAATTTCTACCAAACAACTGAAATGTAATATTTTTCAAAGTAATTAAAGTTTTATCAAATTCGAAAAAATGCTGAAATTATTATTAGTCTATAGAAATTTGTGAGATTAATAAATCTTTAGCTTTAAAATTCTGTACGGAACAAAGCGTACGCATTTTATATTTTTGTCATACATCGAAAAACTTTTAATTTAACTTCCCACAAACATTACTTACCATATTTGCAGTACATTACAGTATGAGTCATTATTACAATGAAATGGAAAATAATATATAAAAGTTCAATAAACGAAAATTTTATTATCAAAGTAATAAATGTAGAGAAACCAAGGTATGATTGTTACAAAGAAAAACTCAAAAACTTCATAAACAATAAATTACTTGTTTTTTTTTTTTTAATTAACTACAAACAGTATTGCTTAATTTCATTTTCATTATTATTATCATTATAATTTTGCAAACGAAAGAAATGCAAAACGTAGAGCTAGAGCAACAAAATCATTATTATATTTAAAAACAATACAAAACAATTTTATTTTTATCTTATAAAATTTAATTCAATTGAAAAATGATGAAAAGAGAGAAAAATTTTTTAATAATAAAAATAAGTTATGATTGAAACATGTGCAACAGATGTTGATACGTTTTTTATTTTGTATTTTATTTGCGAAAATACATTTTTATAAATTAATTATTTTTTTTAAAATTCAAATTTATTATTTACAAAAAAAAAAATTTAACATTAGAATTTTTTTTCTTTGTAAAATTAAGTAAGTAATTTAGGTTATTTTTTTGCAAACAAAATAAAATTTTTTGCGTAATTTGTTTACAGTTTATTTTTTTATTTTCTTTATTTAAGCACATTATATTTCTTGTCTTACGGAAATGAAAAAAAAACGATTAAAATTAAGCAAATAAACAGTAAAAAACCGTGACAATAAAATACTTGTTGATGATGAGTAAGTTAATTGACGGCCAAGTCAAAGTAGTTGTTTATTTTTATTTACCAAAACCATTAAGCTTTATGGTTTATTAAAAGTTGATCAGTTAAATTTGTATACTTTTTTTTATTCAATTGTGTCGAATAAATCAACTTTCTTGCTCTATATATATATCAGTAATTATTCAAAAACTTAACAAGCAAATTGATGAAATTAATTAAGCAACTTTGGTGGCATTATGACAAAGAAATTCAACTGATAATATACGAATATCCTATACGAATTGTACCTTTATCTTGGTCTTTCTTCTAGAGAAGGTTTTGTGCAAAATTTCAAATATCAAACCAAATAAAAATATACAAATCACAAAAATGTAAACCAAATTACGAAAATACTTCCTGTTATTACAAACAAAAAAAAAAGAATGAAAGTTTTCTACTTTAATTACATAATAGCGTAAATCCTTAAAAGTTAATTAAGTTTTAATCTATAAAATATAATAATTATTATCACGGTCCATCAATTATAACATGTATGTTGTGCCAATTCAGTGCAGCGTAAAAAATTAAATGGGATTACAGAGATCGTAAATTTTTTGCTACTGTTAAAATTTAATTAATTAATGTCATTTGACAATCGGTTAATCAGCAAATTAAATAAGCGAATTATTAGTCACGAAACCTTAATTCGCATTAGCAGAACCGTCAAGAAAAATTTACAAAAAAGACAGGCGACAAGGTGTCTATCAACAATATTTTTATTGAAAAATAAAATTGCCAGCTTATGCTCACAACAAACAAAAAAAAAAACTAATCCACGAAAGTGTCTCAATAGCAATCGATCGAATGATAAAGATTATTTATTGACTAAACAAAGTTGTAACACTGGATTCTGTATATTAACGCAATAAATATTACAACGCGAAACAAGTAAATAAATATGCAAAGCAGATAATAAAAACTAATGTACAATCCATTAAGTAAATAAACATAAATGGAATAGCATTAGCACAAATAGAGCTTACCTAGAGTTTTCAATTATTAACATAAAACTCATTAAAAAAACATTATACAAAAATAATAATTCAAGAATAAGAAAAATAAAAGATAAATCGCGTTTTTTTGTATTTTATATTTTCTTAGCAATTAAATTAAAAAATAAAATTCACAGTACTATAGTCTCTTTCTACATTTATATTTGCATAAATTTTTTAATAAAAAAATTAATTTTAGTTTTCAATTAGAAAAAAAAATTGCAAATTTGAATATTTTTCTTAAACAATCCAAATACATATTGAAAAGAAAAAAATTAATTAAATTAATTAATAAAATAATGAAAAAAAAATACAGCACGTAACATTACGTTACAAGAGAAAAAAAGATAATTTTCTTTTCCTCACACAAAAAAAATAAAGTGAATTAATGCAAATAATGAAAAAAATCAATAAATAACAGCAGAAAGTCCAAATGCCAACGTTTTTTTTTTCTTTTTAGTTATAATTTCATAATAAATTTTATTGTTAAAAAAAAAAAATAAAACAAAAATCCTACGCCTTTAATTTTTGCATAATTTCTTTTCTTTATTTTCTTGTTTATTATAAGACCAGATACAGATAATATTTATGCCAATAAAATGTATTAATAAAACGTAACCAAAAATAAGTAATTTAAATATTTATTTTTTATAATTTAATTGAGAATTCTTTTTATTTTTCTTTGTAAAAACTTTTACTTTTTATTATTTAATTTATTTTTTTTCCTTTTTTAATCATAAAAATAAAACCAAAATTACAATAAAATTAATTTCCTTTACAGTCAAGCCAAGTCAGACAATTATATAATGTTTAAATGTGATGTGGATAATAATATTAATTTCATTTTTTTTTTGTATTTAATAATTCTAGTTGATTAGATAATATAAGCAGCAACAACACACAACCACACGTATGTATATAGAATTGCAATTTTATTTGCAACAAAAATAAAAAACGTAATTCATGGGTGATATGATGACTTATGTGAAAGTATAACTTCGACATTGCGTATCTCATGTCTATGATCATAATGTAAAACGTACAAGTAATTTTTTTTTGTGCCTAGTTTATTAGGCATTTAATAAAATAATTTATAAAGTTTTATTAAAATTGTCGTTTTAAAATTACATCGTGTAGGCATGTAAAGATTTTGCAATTTCTATCATTAGTACTAGGAAGAATATTCATCATTTTTACCTCAGTATTAAATAATTAAACATTTAACACACGTAATTATCAAATAGAACACATCAAACATATCTGTACCACGAAATTAATAATAAAATCAGCAATTTCATTGACAAAAATAAAATCTAAATAAAAATTTACTTGAAATAAAAACAAAAAATATAAAATCAGGTTAAATTTCATTGATTTAACACATTTTTAATAATTTTTCTAATAAAATTATTTAATTATTTTATAAACACAAAAAAATATGCAGAAAAATCATTAAAAAAATCGAAAACAAAATAATGTTTTAGAGATTCAGAGCTAATAACCATCCAACGCAACACACAACATAACATAACACACATATTTTATAATTATAAATAAAAAAAAAAAACAGAGTGCAAACAAATAATTTTATAAAATCAACAAATAAGTGGCTAGACCTCATTTGAAACAACAACACAAAAAAAGTAATAAAAGAAAAGAATAATTGATTTTGCAACAAATTATTTAAGTAAATAAAAAAAACAATCAAAATATTATTTATCCGATAAATGTAAAAAAAAAAATGAAACATCCATGTCAAACTCGTGAAAATTTAATTATTAAGTGAATAAACAAAAAAAAAAATCAGAAACGTTTAGAATTAATTTTGTTTTCAGGTAAATTTATATTTTTCGATATAATATATCAGAATAATCACGTATAATTAATATTTATTGATACAATAATAACAAAATAATAAGGTTAATTTGCTGAAACAATCATAATTTAAGGTAGTGAGCGAGAGCTCACCTGTTTCAAGTATATTCTAGAAATTCCATACAAATTATAGGCATGTCTTTTCGATAAATTTTCAATTTATTTCTTTAAAAAAATGTAACAAAAGTGTAGGTTTAATCAAATATCGTCTTTTCTGTATGTGTTTACTCGCTGTCATTGTTATACAAATTTCATATTAACTCAAATAAATAATAATAGTTAATTATTTAATTAAACTTTACTTTTATATGGATCATTAAACATTTAATACCATAAATAAAATATTTTAATTATTTAAATAATCAGTAAAATGCATGAAAAAAATAAATAAATATTGATGCAACAACCTTGAATAAAAAAATAAACACTTTTTAAACTATTAAAAATTCACTTTTTAATCGTTTCTTATTTTTCAATACTTTATTTTTTTTTATCCATCAAAATCAATAAAATTCACAAATAAATAATAAACAAAAGAAAATAAATGAAACCATATGTCAACCTCACCTTACCTTTTATCTTTAATTTTCTTTTTACTACAAATTTAGATATTTTTCTGTATTTTTTTTTTTTTGTTGTCTTTCATTTATTTTTTTTAAAAAATTATTGAAATAAGTTCATCGTAGCTTTTTTTTCTGTACAAAAATAAAAACTAGTCGTGTTTGCCATCTAAAGTATTAAAATTAAATTAATAAAAAAAAAATAGAAAGAAATTAAATAAAAAAAAAGAAAGTAAAACGCATATTTATTCATTTCTTTTTCAATCGAATATCAAAATCAAAATAATGATTATAAAAAAGCACAACGAAAAAAAAATAATCATAATATGGTTTTAATAATACATAGATAAATAAATGTAAATGAGAAAATATAAAAAAGAGCAAATACAAAGCATAAATATATGTAAATTTTACAAAAAAAAAAAAAAATAAATAAAAAATTGTTTACATTTCACTTTACTAATTAATAATAAATTTAAAAAAAAAAAAAAAATAATAAAAATTTAAATTAAATTAAACGATTGTTTTACTCTTTTGTCGCCACAATTTTATCACATTAAGCCAACAAATACTGTAATTACAATTGTCTGTAATTTTACTGGACTAAGGCATACTAAATTTATGCTTTAACATTCAAATTTACATAAAATTTAATAAAATATTTATGAAAGGTGGTGGTAGTTTCTCAATTTAATTTTTTGATGACATTAAAATAATTTCTATTAAAAAATTGACAGGATTAAAATTTTTAAATAAATTATGAACAAGTTGAACCAAGTAGCAAATAGCTTAATACCAAAAAGATAAATAATTTACGAAATTATTGGGATTCAATAAGAAACACACATTTTTAGGTAATTCAAACTAATTAATTGAATTTTACTTTCTTTTAATAAATCTGCCTTTTTTTTATTGTCATTATTAATAAATAATAAAAATCGTTTAGTGTTAAACATAATTAAAAACTCAATAATAATAATAATAAAAAAAAACATAAATTCGTAGAAAATGTATAAAAAATAAAATATAAATAAAATCATTGCAATAAAATTTAATTAATGAACAAAAAATAAACGTTTAAACGTAATTAACGATGGACTTAAGAGCAACATCAGGTGACGATATGTTTGAATTATAATTTTATAGTTGAAAATGATAACTTTTAAAAGCTTTTACTCTATTCCTTTCTTTTATGCTTTTCGTTTGATCAATTATCAGATTTATAATGATTTTCTTCAAACACAGCTGAGCAAATAACTTAGTTTTGCTTAAATATTTACTAATAATTATTGACAGTTTTAATCTATTCAACTGATACGATATTGCAGCCAACGAAACCCTAATGTCATGGGTTTTAACCCCAAAGTTGTTTTGACTGAGTTTTTAGATATAAAGCCTTCGGTTTTTGAAAAGTCCCAATAAATAAGAAACCTAGTGATTCCAATTTCTCGAATATCACTTTACAGAGTAAGTAACTTCGTTTCAAAAGTGTTTCAAGATTAACAAATTATTAAAAAACAATAAATTTATTAATTAAACAAATACTCTTAAATTAATAAAAAATTATTTATTATTTACAAAATAAACGATAATATTCAGTCATAAATAAATGCAGGAAAAACCAATATTAAATACGATATTTTCTAACGATTGAAAATTTTACAATTACTCAACAATACAGATTTATAAAGAATTTATTACTTTTAACTACAATAATAATAAAGAAACTCTTGAAAAAGGATTTCCAAACAAAAATGAACAAAAAAAAATGTATTTACTTATTGATAATTTTCAATAATGATAAGAATAAAATATCTTTTAAAAAGCACAATACTGTATATACACATGTCGTTCACACAGTAGCAGCAAAAACATTTTAATATAATTTAAAGTTTTTCGATTATGAAATAAATAAACCTTGAACATAATTTAAAAATTTTAAACTGCATTTGATAGTAAAAAAAAAAACTGCCCACACTTTAAATGTCTGCGACAGAAAATTTTAATACACAAAAGCAAAATTTTTATCAATTTATATATATCAAATACAAAACAAATTTATTTGTATTTATCCAAAAAGCCTTTAATTATATCGCTAAATACCTATATCTGATAAGATAATATATAAAAGATAAATCATAACAAAAATATTAAATAAACAAATATTTACTTAATTTTATTTTATTTATCTCTCAACTAATTAAAAATATAAATTTATTCGCATAAAAAAACAGAATGTTTTTTTGTGCACGGAAATATTTTTATTTTTTTTTAATTTTATTAAATTTGTGGCATGAAAGCGTTTAACTTTACGCTTATCAATACAACAATGAAAAGAAGAATGTGATAAAACGTTAATGTTGTCAAAGTGTGTACGCTTAAAAATGCCTTATTTATTTTCTGTAATTAAAAAAAAAAATATTACAATACGAAATGATTGTAAATTATGTTTTTTTATTTTGGCAATAATTTTGCGTAATAATTACAGCGAATCGACAAAAAAAATGAAGAGAAGCAAAGAGGCAAAAAATTGCTACAGTAGTCGCAATCGAAACAGCAGCTTCACAGGTAAATGAAAAATTTATATGTAATGCAATTTTGCAATAAATTACGCGTTATGTTTGCGATTATTATACTTTCTCATTAATCGAAATAAAAAATTAAGAAAAAAGAATAATTAAAACCCGAAAACAAAAAAAGTTTATAATAAAGAAAAATCACAGCAATTACAATGCGACAGGCAGAGAACCAATAAATTTATTAATTAATCATGAGATTTTCTTTCTTTAGTTTAAATTAAACAAAATCAAAATAAATTATTAATTTTATATAAAGAATTAATTTATTTTTCGATCATTTTTGACAGACATTAGACACCTGTCATTACAACACAACAATAAAAACTGAAATCAACAAAAACAATACAATTAAGCACATGGTGTGTGTAGTATTGGTATTTCAATAATAGTTTTTATTATTTAATTATTTTATTATAATTAATATATTTTTTATTATTATTATTTTAACCTTGAATTTAATTAATTATCTATAATTGAAAAAAAAATAAAAGAAAATAATTAACTAAAGGATTAAAATATGTTAATCTCTTTGAGTAATAGAATAGAAAAACATATATATTGTTATTCCTAAATAAAATATCATTCAAAATCGCTAATTTAAAATGAAAATGAATTTTATTTTAATTAATTTCAGTTGAACTCTGTGTCAGTAAACAAAAATAATATTTAAATTATTTTTATTTATTATATGAATTACGTTTTATTGATTACAAAACATATATTTAATTTTGTCAAATAAGTTAATTAAATTGCATAATATTTTGGATATTTAAAGTTTCACTTTGCTAAAGTGCTGTCCGCACGGCCAACATAACCTAATAAATTCTTTGCATTAAAAACATTTTTTAATACTACATGTTCTCTGTTGTATTGTTTAATGCACACAAAGTAAACATTACTTAAAGCAATTAACTACATTACCATTACAATTTAGGTTAGTTAATAATTCTTATCAATTAGAAGTAAATATACAAAAATACAACCAACAAACACTTGTTACAAAATAAGTCAACACTTAAAAACACGATAAACAAATATTGCAAAAAAAATTATATATATTTTTTTAAATAAAATATTAACGATATACACAGGCTAAAAATTGCTCAACATAGAGCATTTTAACAGGTTGATTTAGGGCCGTGTGGTATTCTTGTCTAGTATATACATAGAACGTAGATGTTTTATTTACATTTTTATCATTAACAATAGGTTTCATTTTTTTAAAATTTACAAAAAGCATTTTACTTATCCAATTTAGGAACTAAAACTTTTATTTCATATAAATAACTCTTGACTTACATTTTCAACAACAAAAAATAGAAAATATTTTATTTTTTGTTTGATGACAGAAATAGTGAAAAAAAAATAATATAAGAGCAAAACCAATTTACAATACAAAATGTGGAATATCCTGATAACTTTTTCTGTATTTTTGAAATTTATTTTAATTAACAGATAATAAAAAAATGTAATAACAAAAAAAAAAAAACAAATAATATTATTAATAATTTAGCCACAGGCACATTTTAACACATTTCTTTTTTTTCACACACAACAAAACAACACATCACATCTATATATGATTAAAAATAAAATTATTTCTTCTGTTTTATTTAACTTTGTGACAATTATTATTTTTCATCCTTATTAATAAAGTTTTTACTTTTTATATCATTTTTGTTTGTTATTTTGGTGTCCACTTTGTGTTTTATAATAAGTTTTTTTTTTTTTTATTTTCTCACTTCAAGATAACATTTTGGACACTCATAGGAATTTTAATAATTAAAAAAAAATTTCTTTAGTTTTTTATTATCTGTGTCGTTTGAAAATATAATCTATACACTAAACTTAAACTAAATCGGAAGCGTTTTTAAATAATAATAATAAATAAATAAAACAAAAATACTAAACACTTTTACATATCGTCATCTGTTTTTTTTTTAATTTTAATACGCAAGCGTACAAGAAAATATATATAATAAAACTTTTTTTTGTATTTCTTTTTCGTAAAATTTCGACGTATTATTATTTCTATGTTGTTCCTCCTTCATCTGTTTTCTGCTGTCATCATCCATCGGCTGTGCTCTCTATGTGCAATAAGAAAGAAAACTCTCCACAAAATTCGAAAATTGGAGCAATATGAAGTTAGTAATATATTTACGATTTAAATACAGTAGGATGCCGAATGGTGGAATAAATTTTAAATTTAAATTAAATAAAATTAAACAAATATTGCCTTTACATAAATAAATTTATTTAAATACACAACTTAATTTAAAAATAATCTTTATTTCTAACAATAGACAAAATACCCATTCAAAGTATTTATTGTGGGGGGCATTATGTACTTATTTAATTTAAAATGTAACCCCCACAAGTAACGTAAAATATAAAATTACATTTACGGAATAATTATTTAAAACAGTGCAACGTAATTTAGGGATTTTCCCTAGCAGTCTTATAAGCAATTTCTAAAGATCCAGTTATTGTTTTCATATCTGTTTCAATACTACGTGCCCAATTCTCAACATCGCCAAGTTCCTATTATTACAAAAAAAATTTCATTTAAATAATATATTTTACTAATTATAATTTATTTAAAATACCTTTAAAGCACTGCTAAAACCTTCAATTAATGTTAACCATTGTTGTGTTTGTTTCGAAAAATTGTGTGCTCCAACATGCAATTGTTTTGCCTCAGCATCCAAACGTTTTTGATTAAGATAAGCCTGTGCTACTCTAAATGCAATAAATATATTTAAAACTAATAAGAATATAATAAAAATCACAACACAATGCAATTTACCCAACATTTAAATGATCTACCAAAGCTTGTGTTAATTCATTAGCCGAAGCGACAGCTTCTTTACGTTTTATTTCTAAAATTAATTAAATTTATTATAAAATAATACATATTTTTGTATATAATTATGTACTATTGTTAACAATTTAAAATCACCTTGTTCTTCTTTTCTAGTTGATTGTTTTGCCTGATGTTCTTTAACTAATGACGATAACATTTTTTATTATTTTTTCATCAATATAAATTAAAAGTTGAATTCAATTTATTATATGGTAATGTAAAACAAAAACGATGTAATTATTTAACAAAATTTGCTATATTTTGATAAAACAAAAACAAGACTTTGATGACAGCTAAATGAAGTTTAGAATTTGCTACCAACTTCATAGCTTATTATTGATAAAACACAGAGCGCCGAAATTCAAATATTTGTATCAAGTGAAAATAAAAAACTAAAACTTTATATTTGTCTTACAATTTTTATTAATAAAATTTTCTTATTCTAATTAAAAATCGTACATTAATATTATTTAAAGTTACATTAAAAGAAAAATTTAACACAAATAATGAATAAATGATTCATTTATATAATTTCATTTTTGTTATAAAAATAAATTAAGAAAAAACCAAAAAAAAAAAAAAAACATTTAGTTGGCTTCATAAAAAATGTCCTTAAACAGATACAATATAACTTCAATTAAAATAAGATTTTCCTTTTCTTAAATTTTCATTTTACAACAAAATATATAAGAAATGAGTTTTGCATTGTCTCTTATTATAAAAATAAACAACCATCAATCCCACACACAAAACGCACTTTTTGTATTTTAATAATTTGTTATATTTGTCATTGTAATTATTATTTAAATTGTTATTTTAATTATTGTTATATTTAATAACGATAACGACCTGTAATTAACATAGTTAAAAAGAAAAATGTTATTTTTAATTCGCCAAAAATATTACAATGTAATAAATTAATAGTTAAAATTATTTCTAAATTTTATTTATATAAACCGTGTGTGAGCAGTTATTTAATATTTCTTTACGTTTGAAAAATAATTAAAATTAAATTTTTATCAAGCCACAAATATTAAAAACATTTTAACAAATAATTATTGTATTTAACAAGTGGTGATGGTTTTTGGTAGCAATATAGAACAGAATAAAACAAAAAATGTTATTTCATTCTGGTTTCTTAGAATTAATTATTACTTAAAGATATTTTCCTTTTTTATTATTTTAATTAATTTATATATAAATATTTTTTGTTATCACACACAAAATAATATTTATTTTTTCTCTTGTTGGTAAAATATAAAAATAAACATTAACGTGAGAAAGAGAAATATTAGAATAAACGCTAATTATTACTTTCACAATTATAAGAATTTCTTATAATTATATTTTCGTTTTTTTTTTTACAACTTAAACTTAAATCATTTTTTTAATTCTTTATCTTATTTTTTCAATTAATTGTTAACTGATGATAATCTCCCTGGATAATTAAATTTATGAAAACCAACGTCATCAGTATACTTACGATCACTTGGTGAATATGAGCGTGACCGGCTACGGTCATAACGACGTCTTCTATTATTGCTACTACTACTGTGACGATTATATACTGGTGATGGCGAACGCCGATCTTTATAACGATATCGGTTACTACTTCTGCTTGTGTTACTTTCCCTTTCATAGTATTCACTAAAATTAAAAGAAAATTCACAATATAAAAATCAAATAATTATCTAAAATCAGAATAAATAAATATTTAAGACTAAATTTACAATAAATACGCAAACAAACAAAGAATCAGGAATTGAGATTGATTGTAGAGAATTTTTGGCAATTATACTCACTCATCTCTATATTGGTAATTTCTTTCACGATAACTCCTACAAATACAATAGTTTTATTCATACATATAGGTGCTTGAACAAGGAAATTGTAAGATTGTTTTATTTTTGATTCTCAAATTTAAGTAAAAATAAAAACAAATGAAAAAATATACCATGTTAACAGACAATAAATATTATAAAAATCAATCAGGATGACGACGACATTATTTAAATTAGGTGTAAATGAGGTGGAGAATGAGTTATCACAACAGTTATTATTCAATCAACATTCAAAAGTATAAAGAAAATGTAAAAAAAAAAATAAATTAAATTTTTACCTAGTCGGTCTCCCCATATAGATGCCAGGCGTTGGAGTGTGTGCCCTTTGTGTTATTGAATAATCTACACGTATTCTTCGTCCATCAATTTCCATGCCCGTACACTGTTCCTTGGCTACTTTAGCATCTTCCATACTTTTAAAATAAACAAAACAAAATCCCCTTGATCTTCCAGTCTATGCAGCAATAAATTATACAAATATAAAATAAACCAAAATTAATTAGTAAAAATTTTCTGCAATATTAAGTTGGTGCTTAAATTTAATTTTATAAAAAATTTAATCAATAATTTGATTGTTCAGTGAGGCCTTTAATAATGTACTTGTTATTTACAGTAAATTATTCTAAAAACTCTCCGATGTTTTTGATTTTTCATCCAAAACATTTTTCTACCAAAAAACTCTTCATTTTCATTTGAAAAAAAAATTTATTCTCAATTTTATGATTTTGTTTTTTGGAACAATTCTTTTTTTTTTTCTTATTTAAATTTGCATGCAATAAATTTGTCTTCTAAATATTAAAACTATCTATGATTATAAAAAAAGTAAACTATAAATTTTACCTTTGCATCTATAACAACTTGAACACGATCGACGGGACCATATCGTGAAAATATTTGTGTTATATTTTGCTCATTTGTATAAACACTTAAACCGAAGATACCGAGGCATCTGGATTGCTGTGGATTATCCTACAATATTATTTTTCTTACATAAAACATTTAAACTATTTAAATGCGAAAATAGTTTAATAAAATTATAATTATATATTTTATGAAACACAATTATTCAAAAACGGGATAACAGTTAAATTTTATTTAAATACAAAAATTAAAACAAAATTTTCTTGCTTACCCTACTTCCAACATGTCGCCGTCTTTCTGACATAGGGCTTCTTGAATGTGATCTACGTCTGTTATGATTACGACTACCACGTGGTGAATATGATCTTCAAAAAGGAGGATCAACAAAAACAGTTTTATAATCTTTTCTAAATTTTGTTTTTTGTTAATTTTTTTGTAAAAAAGTTTGTTTTTAATAAGAAAAAAATTTTACTTGATCTTCTCATTATTAAAATTTTGTTTAAATTTGTTATTTTTTTCAAAAGTTCTATTCTTTACTTTTTTTATAAGAAATAGAAGATTTTTTTATTAATTATTTTTAAATTTAGAAAATCATAAAATATAATTTTAATTTAATTGGTTTGCTGACATTGATTTCATTTTTATTTTTTGAAAAATTCCAAACAAAATATTTTGCTTAAAATGTCTTACCGAGATTTACTTCGAGAATAACGACTTTTATAACGGCGTGAAGAACGTGAACGAGATCTATAACGTCTTTCACGTTCTCTTGATGGTCTTCGCGAAGGTTCCGGAGATGAGCTGTGACTAAAAATTATTGAAAAAAATACATAATTATTTAATTAATAATATAAAATAATTTCTTAATAAATTACCCATTCGCTTCTCTGCTTGGTGATCTAGTCCGTGAGCGAGAATTCTATAAGAATATTAAAAAATTAAAATATGATTAAATATAATTCAAGACTCAAGTTATTTACATTTATTTCTGTGTTCATTTTAATTTAATAATGGACTTTATTTTTTTTTTAAATAAATATGTTTAATATATATTTGTAATAGTTTGTGAGAACTATATTCTCAAATAAATCTATTTTCTATTTAATATTATGGATGCCACAACAACTCGACTGTATTCTTGTTTAATCAATTTTTTTTCGATTGAAAAGGAAGCAATTATTAAACAACAAAAGACGATCTAAATTTAAAAACCATGATTTGTTTTTCACCATGGCTACTGTGACCGGTCTTTTAAAAAATTTATTATTTAAAATTATGCGTTCGATTATTCCATTCATTTTTCAAATATAATCTTCTTTTTTCTTCGGCTTTAATATTAATATAAAATAATAACCTTTTATAACATAATATTTACCTCACGATCACACATTAGTTATAGTAATACAAAATGTATCAATAAAATTAATTTTTCTATTAAAAACTAGCTTAAATAAACATTTAAAAAAATATTTATTGTCATATTTCTACCTTTTTCTACTGTAACTTCAAAAAATAATAAAAAAACAATTATTGTTGACTGTCTGTCATCATTGCTGCCAACTTATAGACATCAAATATATATTCTTACAAATGCGCTATAATTTTATAGTCTCCTTAATGCCGCCATTTTATTATACGAGACACCACTAAATGCAACAAGTGATTTTTAATTATTTTACCATTAAAAATATTTAAAAAAATTTATCTACAATTATGCATTAAAAACTTTTAATAAATATATGATAATATTTTCTTATGTTGTTAAATATAATAATACATATAAATAAAAGAAATTTGAAACTTATGGTATTGCAGTTTCTTACCATATAATTATTGCTAACTTCATATCAATTACTAATATATATTTTTAAAATTTATTTTTGTAAGTTGGTACATTCGATGACTAGCGGTTGTTGTTCATTTTACTTTATACGAAAAGGCAAAAGCAGACGTCATATAAGAAAAGAAAAAGGAAATTTCAAATTTATTTTAAATCTTAAATAATTTTTGTTAAATTAAATTATATTTACTATAAAATTATATATCGTACATTATGGCGGGTGCAACATTGTACGCTCGATCGCAACCAATTGCTTCAAAGAATCCTGAAGAGGAAGATTTGTTAAGTGAAATTGTGCGTGAACAAGAAGTAGCTGCAAATGATGAGGAATTGATTAAAATTAAAGAACAGCGTATACTACAATTGGGTGAATTGTATAAACAAAAAGGGAAGGCCAAAGAATTGGCTGATTTAATTAAGGTCACCAGACCATTTTTAAATTCAATAAGTAAAGCAAAAGCTTCAAAATTAGTTCGAACATTGGTTGATAAATTTCTTGATTTGGATGCGGGTACTGGTATTGAGGTGCAATTATGTAAAGAATGTATAGAATGGTCTAAACAGGAAAAACGTACATTTTTGAGACAATCTTTAGAAGCACGTTTAATTGCATTGTACTTTGATACATCTATGTACACAGAAGCATTACAATTAGGTTCACAATTATTAAAAGAATTGAAAAAAATAGACGATAAAAATTTGTTGGTGGAAGTACAACTGCTGGAGAGTAAAACCTATCATGCATTGAGCAATTTGCCCAAGGTAATTATTGAGATTTATGAATTGTCATAAGACGTATGCTATTCTTGTTAAAAGAACATGGTGTCACAATAAACTTTTTAATTTTTGTTCAAGGCCCGTGCTGCATTAACGTCAGCAAGGACTACAGCTAATTCAATTTATTGTCCACCAAAAGTTCAGGCATCACTTGATTTACAATCAGGAATTTTGCATGCAGCTGATGAAAGAGATTTTAAAACTGCTTATTCATATTTTTATGAAGCATTTGAAGGTTATGACAGTGCGGTCGAAAGTAATCGTGCTTTAATTGCATTAAAATATATGTTATTATGTAAAATAATGTTGGGACAGTCTGATGATGTGAATCAAATAATCAGTGGAAAATTGGTAAAATTTAAATAAAATATTTATTTGTAAAAATTATTTTATTTCTATTTCTTTAAAGGCAATAACATATTCTGGACGTGATATTGATGCCATGAAGGGTATTGCACAATCATCAGAAAAACGTTCGCTAGCTGATTTTCAACAAACGCTTAAGGATTATAAGAAAGAACTAGAAGAGGATGTTATTGTTAAAGCACATTTGGGTACATTATATGATACAATGTTGGAACAGAATTTATGCCGTATTATAGAGCCATATTCACGCGTAGAAGTAAGTTTAATCATTTATTGTTTTATAGTTTACAATTAAATTAATCCATATATATATTTTTTAGGTGACACATATTGCAAGTTCAATAAAACTTCAAATGACCCAAGTAGAAAAGAAATTATCACAAATGATTTTAGATAAAAAATTTAGTGGTATTTTAGATCAAGGTGAAGGCGTTCTAATTGTATTTGAAGAAATACCAGTTGATAAAACCTATGAATCTGCATTGGAAACAATACAAAGTATGGGAAAAGTTGTAGATACATTGTATCAAAAGGCTAAAAAATTATCATAGAAATTTAATAGAGAGAAAAAAAAAGTAAGAAATTATTAACTTAAATTGTGCACCACTTATCCCCCATTTAATTATTATTTTTGGTTTAATTAAAATATAATTTTGTTTTTCATTATCCTTTTTTCTTTTTGTTATTATTTTCTTGCGAATATATCTTTTTTTTTTTATTTAATTTAACAAGAATATTTTAGTATAAATAAAAGAAAATTTATCTAATAATTATTAAAAACACAATTAAAAAAAATAAAAAAAAACGATTAAAAACAAACTGTAATATGGAGATTTAATTAAATTTAAAAATAATAAAAATAAATTATGTTTTTGTTTGTTTTAATTTCCTTCTGTTGTTCTTAATTAAAATAAAAATCAATTTAAATGGTCTGATTTTTTAATAATAGGATATAGTTCTAATCCTTGAGCAATATATAGCTAGTGCTTTTTAAAATGAATTAATTAATTAGAAATAAAATCAAAATATATGATTGTTTCAAGGTTTTAACCTCATTTAATTTTTATTATATACAAAGAAAAGTATTCAATATGTCAATGTTTTTTACTTATTCATTATGCTGCTAATAAAATAAAATTATTGTAAAAATTTTCTAACGTAAATAAATAACAAAGAAATGCATATTTTTATATCCTTTTTAATTAAATTCCTTTATTATTTCTTACGATTTAATTATACTTTCTTTCTTATTTTTCTTTTTGTTTAATTTACTTAGAGAACAAAAGAAATTAATTATGCCTATTTTACAATTAGTGAAATTTTTTTTTAATAATATAAATTTATAATGTAATTAAATTTTGAATAAAAAAAAAAGAGAGAACGAAAAATTGTGTATTTTTGCTTTTATGAGTATCGATGACTAGACAAAAACAAATATTGTTTCTTTATTCGAAATTTGTATTGTGTTGCACAACAAAAAGGCTCTGCAGTCAGAAGGTAAGTTACATTAACAATGGTTAATAATTGCCTTTACCATTTATTAAATAAGGATCAATCAGAATCCATAATGGAATCATTATTGATTCCACTATATTTCATATAATCATTGAATGTAATTTTATCTGTAGAATAATTTCCTGATGTTGATGGTTTTATTTCATTTTTTTCTATAATTTCCGATTGTATTTGGACTTGGTAATTTACATCCTCTTTCATATAATCATAAGATTCGTCAATATTTATTGTTTCTTTTTTAGTTTTTAACTTTTTTAAATTTCTTTTTATTTTCCTTCGTTTTGATTTTAGTGCCTTTTGCCGTAATAATTGGTTTTCTTTAATATTCACTACCAATTCCTGTTTCTTTAAGAATTTTTTTTTTATATAATTTCTTTCAATTTCATTAAATAATTTTTTTTCATTTTTATTCTTCTTTACTGTTTGCTCTTGTGATTTTGGTAGAAAAGCGCACGGTATTACTGTAGCACGTTTATGTAATATATTTAATTCTGTATCATCAATTGGTAACCATTTATTTATTTCTATCGTTTTACGTTCATAATCAATATTTTTATAAATTTCATTTATATTTAATAATTTTCCATGTACATTATTATTATTATGAATATCACCGACTAATGTATAAATCATTATTTTATTACTTATTATTTGAGTTTTATTTATATTTATCATATAATTATTTATTGGAAATTTATATAAAAACTTTAATATTGACCATAAACGTTGCAGTAGTAATTTTGGTGTTAAATTATATAAACGTTTTAACTCGTACTCAATTTGTTGCAATGTTAATGTCTTCTTTGATATTAATATTCCCTTTTCGATATCAACACGAACTATAATTAAAAATATTTATTAAAATTTTTATAGTTAATTAAGGAAAAAAATACTTACATCGTTCAGTTAACGTTTCAGGACGAAAATATAGTCGACACCATTCCTTAATTAATTCACTTTTTGTCATTTCTTCACAGCCAAATTCTGTCTGATATTCCAATTTTGTTGATAAATTGTAATATTGCATTTTATTATTATTTTGCGTACATATATCCTGTTTCGTACGAATCAGTATATTAATTTTATTTGTTGCTTCATCGTTTTTGTCATCAGATTCTATAATTTCCCATAAACGATATGAAAAATTTAGGCCAGTTTTTAATGAAAAGTCTGTCGTTTTTAATCCATTATTTTGTAATTTTAAATTATTTAAATAATTCTCAATTGTTTCTAATTTGTAATCAACTATTTGTGCTTTATTATCACTTATTTCCACTAAATTATTTTCTAATTTATAAAATTCATTTTTATCCAAACAAAATTGATCATTAGATTTAAATGAAGCAACTTTACTACGAATTGCATATTTATATCCAGTTAAATTTCTATTGATTTTTGTTAAATAATTTCTTGGCAATGGTTTTTCTATAAATAATATATTTTTATCCAAATCACTATTGTTACTTATTAATGTAAATGGAATATTTATGTCTACACAATCATCATCAAAGGTATTTATTAACGAAAACAAACTGCTTGTTGTGGCAACAATATCGATATTGCTATCCGTTGCTAATTTATGCGTTGATTTGTCATTGATTAAGTGTAATTTATGATTTATATAATCAGCCTCATGAATGCCAGTTGTATCTATCAACGCATTATAACTTTGATTAAAGTCTATTGTCAATGGTTTATAAGATAAACTTTTTTTCATTTTCGAGACATATCCAGTTTCCTTTAATGTTGTCTTGTAAATAATATTTATTGCTAAATTTGCTTCAGTGGCATAAGTTAATGATAATGCTGTTTGTAAATTATAGACTTTATTTGCATACATATTTTTCATTAAATCTATATTTATTCGCCATTTATCAATAACAAATTTTTCATAATTTTCATTTAGATAACTATAATGTTGGGTTTGCGTTAATGAATAATTCTTTATAAAAGTTAAAAACGATTCTTTTTCTTCAGAACGTATTTTTGACAACGCGAAATACACTTCTTGATCATTTTTACTATTTTTTATTGTTTTATCGTCCTCGTCATCTGTCAGTTCTACTTGATTAAATGATTTTAATGCTCGAATACAAGCGGCATGATCCAGTTTTGTTAATTTGGAGGAGACGGGAAAGTTTTTAAATAAACATAATTGATCACTTTTTTTCTTTGTACAATCAATTACTAATTCATTTATAATTTTTTTCGTACGAGGGTCAATTGGTAAATCTTCATTTGATTCATCGCTTTCATCGTGCATTGCATCTTCATAATGTATATCATCTATTTCGTTTAAATGACAGTAAAATACATCAGTTTCATCATCCGAAAAATTATAATTAAAATATTCTTCCTTTTGTTTGTCTGTATGTAATCGTCTCACTGACCTGCAAAGCAAAATTTATATATATATTTTCTTACACCAGAATATTCGGTTTTTAATTTTACCAATTAAGATTTTTATACTCTTCCATTTTTCATACATACACTTATTTTAAGGTTAAAATAAACAAAATTATATAAGTAAAACAACTTTAATTATACTAAGTTTTTGTTTAAAGCACAATCAAATTTGATATTTAATTATATCGTTATTCGTTATTTAAAACTATTATGGTATATTAACATTTTTAATGATTTTTAAAAACATTATTTATTTACAAATATTTAAACGTCAAATTCAATAATTTGTCTATTTCAAACAATATTAAACTTGAAGCTAGCGCTGCTTTGTGTTGCTCAATATTAAACAACTAATTTAGGGTTAGTTGTTATTTCTTAAAAAAAATTAATTTTGTGATTATGAATTTGATTAGTAATAAATCTATGTAAAAAAATATTTATTTACAACAAATAGCATTAATTATTTACTTAATATAAAGTATTGTATTTTATACAATATTTAACTATCTTCATTGCTTTAGTCTAAAATTTGCATTTATTGCTCATTTTGATAGCAGATGCACGCAAATGTCATAAACTTCAAAAAATTATCCAAAACGCGTAAGCGAGATAGTCATTTTTTTAGGTTTGCATAAAAAAGGATTTTGGTAAACTTCAGTTCAGTTGATTATTTATGGAGTCGTCGTCAGTCAAAAAATTGAAAAAGTTTATCATGGCTGACCAAACAGTATTGCGTATGAATTTGGCAGCTGTAAAACGAGTTGATCCATATG